>CM041636.1:3048191-3109701 GCA_023333625.1 Bothriochloa decipiens | reverse complement strand
TCTCCTCTCGTGTGTGTGTGCGTGAGTGCAGTTCGTGCTGCGGAGGGTTAACAGTCCTGGACTGAACTGTTCCTAGGCCTCTTGTTGCTGTTGTGGTCGGGCGCTTCGTCCGTCGTAGGCGAAGCCGGATCCGGGATCTAGACATGCTCGAAGTCATCTTCGTCTTCTTGCTCTGGCAAATGTTTGTGAGAAGACACGACCATGGCGCATAACTCTTCAGATGTAGGCGACGGCGGAGGCGGCCTGCTTAAATGACAAACTGTAGCTGTATCGTGCAACTCCTGGCGTATGGGTGATCGAGGAAGCTGTTGGTTTGCTTCTGGAGGATCGAACACAGTCTTGGGAGTAGGGAGGGCTGAACTCTGGTTTCCTCATGGAGAAGGTGGACCCGTCCAGGAAAACATCTTCACCTAACGTGACGGTGAATTGGAAGGTGACCGTGATGTTTCGCGTATGGGTTGCTTGCCTTCTGCAGTCGAGGGATCAAATGCTCGGGGAAGCCCATGCGGCTCAGGGGAGCTTGAAACCGGCTGGTGTGCATGCGTTCCAGGTGCATTAGAGGTCCTGGCCAGACTCAAGGAGATAGTCTAGGACCGGCGTAGATAGCTAATGTGGCGAGCGAATCTGGATTCGAAACTCGACGCCCCGTGCTCGGTGATCCAGGATCAAGCTATTACTGCGGAGCCGGATCTTGACCTATCAGAGATTCCAACCAGGGTTGCAGTTGAGGCTCAACATTGCCATGCAATCTCACCGAAGAGAGCCCTCCAGATCCGTTTTGGAGAAAAGGCGAGCCAAGATCTCGGGTCTCTGGAACTGGCAAGCCAGGAACAGGTGGTCAGGGAGAAACTGGTGGAGTCGAATCCTGGTTCTCCTGCCGATCTCGGCCATTCTCGTCGTGGCATAGTCCTTCCACAAAGGGAGAGATGAACCCCATATTGTGGGGTGATGATCGAGGAACTGGCTGCCCTGCTCGAGAGGATCCAGGCATACATAGTGCGGAAGGCGAAATCTCAACTCGCTGCATCACGGTGTGGATCGTGTCCATGGTGTAGCGTGATGAGACGGGGTTCCGTGCTATGGGAGACGAATCCCCCTCCCTTCGGTTGCTCGTCGAAAAATGGGTCAGAGGATCTGTCGTCATTGGTGCCATGCCACGCACGTTAGGCGGTGGGGCCCTCTCCCTGTTGGTGTACAGCTTGGGATCCTGGCGTCCGCTAGCCCAGCGCACACGTCTTGGACGATTGCACCAATTTCTACCATGTTGCGCAGGTGGCGAAGCTTGGAGTTCGTTTTGGTTTGGATCTGACCGATGTGGGGGATCAACTTGGACTGTATGCCCGGGCTGGCCTCCTAAGCCAGCATATTGGCTAATCCCTTCATGAAATCGCCTCACTAAGAGCATGGATGGATCTTGTCCAGGCAGGCGCCAGTAGCCGTCCGGGCCACGTCGGAGTACGCTCCGATTGCAGGGCCAACTGACGCGGTTATTGAGCCGCAGCACCTAGCGCTAGTCTTGGTTCCGATCTGGGTGGAACATCCACGCCGACAAGCGTGACCCTGGTGAGGAGCTCTGGAGCGAAGATGCTCACAAAAAACCTTGATCTAAGCCCAGATCTCGATGGGTCTCGCACCACGCCAATTGACGAAACTACGCAGATCGGAGCGATTGATGCATTGTCCTTGATGATGGAACGGACGCCAGCCAGTAGATGGCGGTGGTAGGGAGTGGTCCGGAGACAAAGCCAGGTGTCAGGGTGGTGATCGCCATGGGTGCAGCATGAAGCTGCGGCGCTCCTAGGATCATGGCGGTTGTCAAGACTCCATGAGTCCAAGAGAACATCCCGAAGGTAAAGGTGAACCCGATGCCGAAAGCCATGGAAGCAGGAAACGAAACCATCTTGATCGCCTGCTGATCAGATGACGCACCCCCTACCTGGCGCGCCATTATCAATGAAATATCCTTGGCAGTCTACCATGGATACCCCGAGGTAGTAGATTGTGGTGAGGGCGTGCTAAGATCTGCGATCGAGAGGTGAGATGCAAGACAAACAACTAGAACAACCAGGGTTTATCCAAGTTCGGACCACTCAAAAGCGTAATACCCTACGTCCTGCGTCTCTGCTGCTGTGTTGATGAGTACCGAAGTACAATGAGATGATCAGATGAGATCTGATCAGATGCCTTCTAGGGGGTCCTTGTCTGCCTTATATAGCCGGGGGACAAGGTTACATATCTAGGGTTTTCCTATGGTCGGTTACATTGCGCCGCATCCTTGGAGGACACGAAGATCTAACCGACTAAGACTCCTTGTGTGCCAAGTAGTCTTCAGCTCCCGTGCGGCCCACCGACCTGGGCGGTAGCGGACCACGGGCTCCATCTTTTTGTCCGGCCCACCGATCAGGGTGATGATGGACCAGCCTTCATCTTCTGGTCTGGGCCGCCTTGTACCAAGCAGCCCAAAGTCTAGCCGTAAGGGTATGGAGGGCTATACCCCACACTCCCATCTAGACGTGTTGCATTCTGGGAACACATCAGCCTTTTCAAGAACTTGACCTCAAAACAACACACAGTTGTTCGGGCACACATCGATCTTATCATAACCAAGCCCCACATGTCGAATATATTTGCGTGCTTTGTTATATGAGTCTGGAAGGTTGCTTTTAGGGAATGCTTTCGAAATCAACCATAAAAGTGTATCGAAACATCTGTTGCTGACTCGATTGCGAGACTTCATGTACAACAACCTGATAAGGAGGGAGAATCTTGTGTAGGTAGATCCAGGTGAGGATGCTTGTTTCAAATCATTTACCACTCTTTCAATCATTGAAGAATTTGTCTCCTTGAGCTCTTCACATGTTAACAGGTTTGTAATCAAATCCCAATCTTCCAGGAATATGTTAATGTCTTTGCCCTGCTCCTCCGGCTCTGGAATCCTATCCTCATGATGAGATCCATGCATACCTTTTGACTCTATGAAGTCTCTACTTGAAGATTCCGCTTCTTCCCTATGAAGAACCCATCTGGTGTATGTGGTCGACATTTTGTTCCGAGTAATGTGTCTCCACAAGTGGCTCTGTGGTACCTTTTCAATGTTAAGGCATTGTCCACCCAGGCAACAGACATCTTCACCCCCGGGTACTTTTCCCTCACCCATTCCATGAATCGAGTGGCTCCAATATGGTACTCATCTGTGCCTTTCCTTCCTGTAGTAATCCAAGATCTGTCCATCTTCCTGCTACAGCAAAAGTACGCAAAATCAGTGAGAGTTTAGACCAAGGGGTGGATAGTTGCAAAAGTAGCATTAACAACAAAGGAAATACAGGATTAGAGAGCACTAATGTGTGCATTTGTTCATACCATTCTATGGGACAGGCTGACAAAAGCTCATCCAAATTAAAACAGCAACACATAGATATGTATAACTCAAACTAGAGTAGCAGGTAATGTAGCTGTAACCATTACAGATTCGAGTAAATCAAGTATAACCATCACAGTTATAGTACCCTAAACCACAAATCCTGTAGGCATTCCCCAAATGTAGAAACATATAGTAAAAGGGGAGAAAGGAAACCTAGGGTCAGATCTGACACCTCTACCTCGGCACACAACCACCGGCGTGGATGCCAGTGCCACCGCGCTCCACTAGTAGAGACCTGCCGCCTGTCTCCCAATGGACACCAGAGCCACCCAAGCACACTAGGGATCCTATGCTGCCGCCTCTGACTCGGTCGCAAGTCCAAGGAGCAGATATTTTTCCACTTTGAGGGGACAAATCCCTATAAGTTAACCTATTTGACAATGCCTAGAGATATACTTATATGAAGTGTCTCAAAGAGATGAGAACACATGCAGGCGCCTAGTGCCATGGCAATGGCTTTGACTTCTTCGCGCGTACGTTCCAGGTTCGAATCCTGGAAAACCCTGTCCTTTTTGGGGAAATTCAACTTCGGCGGGAAATTCCCCTTCGCCGGCACAGCGAGGGTCCCACATTGCGGGCAGGTCCCATAGGTCTGTCGGAGAAGGGTTCCTCCTAGTGGCGGGTCCTGATTAACTGACACGTGGTCCTGGACGTCGAAACTATAAGGATTACAAGCGGGTCCCACATACCGGTCGGAGAACGGTGGTTCTATGTGAATAGAGGGTGTCCCACATCGCGGGCAGGTCCCATAGGTTGTGGGTCCTATCTGACTGGCGCCCTTGTCCCACGCGGTGAGTGGAGAAGGGTGCTAGACGGGTCCCATAGGTCGGTCAAAGAATGTGGCCCCACATGAACACAGATGAGTCCCCAGTTGCAGGTCCCATCCACTGACGCTCTGACCCCACTCGTGAGGTTGAGAAAGGTACCAGACGCGATCCCACATGTCGATCTAGGAAATGTGGCCTCACATGAACAGAGATGGGTCTCCTGTGGCGGGTCCCATCAAACTGACACGCGGATCCCACCCGTCAGATGAAAACGGTGTTGATCCCACACATCGATGGAAAACGGTCTCAGACGGGTCCAACATGTCAGTCATCGAAGGGTGGTGGCCTCAAGGTTCCCATGGCAGGCAGGTCCCATTGGTCGGTGTAGTTTGGTCTAACTGACACGCTGGTCCAGCACGCTGGATGGAGAATGGTTCCTATTCAGAACGAATGAGTAATGGTGGGTCCCATAACGTCAGATGGAGAAGTGTCCGGCTGAGTGATGGGCGGGTCCCACGGCTAACGGCAGATGGGGGTACTAGTGATGGCGTGCTAACGACGGATGGAGATATGAGGGAAGGCGACTCTCCTGCAGGCAAACGGTGCCAGATCCCGTAGCCAAATGGAGAGGTGCGGGTTTCAGTGATGAAGTGTGTTGGTCACATGTCGAGGATATCCGTGAAAATCATCACAATCTAGTAGTAAACAGTGCTGTGAATGCCTCTGTGATGATTTCATCGGGTTTTCCGTGACTATTCCTGTGACCCTTTTACAATAAGTCACGGAAATGTACTTTTCGAGAAATCATCACGTAGTTCCATGACCAAAGCGACAAAAACATCATGAAAACTACTCTTTGGTGACCATAACAGAATCATCATAAGAAATTTCATCACGGTAGGTCATATCTCTACTAGTGCCCCCACCTCTATGATGGAGGCCTTTTTTCTTGATTTGTAAAATTAATACCTTTTTATTTTGAGCTCCAAATATAGAAAATAATATACCCGAATCGATCAGCTCCACGAGGCCTTCGCAATGGTGTCCCTTAATTCGTCATTTGAACTACTTTATTCAGTGAAAATCAATCCCCTACAAAACAAGTGAGAACACCAAAATTTGTGGAACCTGTTAGTTTCAAACCCTACAACTATGCTTTGTGAATAATTTTTATATTGTATTAGACAATAGTTGATGGTTAAAAATTGACATTAAGGAGCGTCAACAATATGCTGACTTACGGGGTCCTTCTCGTAAGCCTTCTCTTGGTGGTGCTCTTTACATGCTTACTATTATTGATGATTACTCTAGAAGAGAATGACCTTATTTTCTGAAAAATAAAGACGATACTTTTGTTGCATTTAAGAATTAGAAAGTTATGATAGAAAGGAAAACAGAGAGGAAAGTGAAATTGCTTTCTAATATGGTGGAGAATTTTGTTCGGATGCTTTTGATGATTATTTTAGGAATGAAGGCATTGTTAGGCATCACACAGTACCGCACACTCTGAAGCAATGCATCATTTCAAAGGCTCGTTGCATGATGTCCAATGCAAGGATGAGCAAGCATGTTTGGGCTGAAGCAGCTAACACCGCATGTTACTTGATAAATAGGTCGCCTTCTATTCAACTTAATAAGAAAACTCCCATTAACTTATGGTTTGGTACACCTGCAGATTATTCACAGTCGAATGTTTTTGGCTGTACTGCTTATGCTCATGTTGATAATGGAAAATTGGAGCCTAGAGCTATTAAATGTCTTTTCCATGGTTATGGTTCGGGAGTTAAAGGATATAAATTATGGAATCCCAAAACAGGAAAGACTTTCATTAGTAGGAGTGTTTTTTCAATCAATTTGTGATGCTTAATGATAGTTTATCCTCAGATCATGTTCCAGAGAGTTCTCAAAGGGAGCTATAGTATACTAGTGTATAGGTGGAGCATGTGGATGATGAGACAGGTCTGGAGGTGGAGCATGTTTATACTCATGATGACGAAGTTGCTGATGATGGTACTCATTGTGGTGTTCAACAGCACTCACCTCCTGTTTTGCAGTCAGAGGAGGATTTGCCTATTGCTAATCACAGATCAAAGAGTGGTTGTGGACCTCCAGCCCGTATTATTGAAGAATGTAATTTGACTTATTATGCTTTGAGTTGACCGAACAGGTGGAGAATACTCATGAGCCTTCAACTTATCGTGAAGCCATTGGTTGTGGTGATCGTGAGAAGTAGATTTCAGCTATGCATGAGGAGATGCAGTGTCTTGAGAAAAATAGCACATGGGAAGCTTTTTCTTTGACTAAGAAGAAGAAGACCATCCGCTGCAAATGGATCTTCAAGAGAAAGGAGGGTTTAACTCTAAGTGAGCCTCAAAAGTTTAAGGCAAGGTTAGTTGCTAAATTCTATAGTCAAATTCCCGGTATTGACTACAATGATGTGTTCTCCACAGTTGTAAAGCATAGTTCTATTCACATAAATTTTAGTATTGTTACTTCACATGATCTTGAGCTTTAACAATTAGATGTAAAGACTATGTTTTTGCATAGAGAGCTTGACAAAGGTATTTATATGGACCACTTGAAAGGGTTCATAGTGTCTGGTAAGGAGAAATTTGTTTGAAAGTTAAAGAGATCATTGTATGGTTGGAAGCAGTCCTCTCATCAGTGGAATAAGAGGTTTGATTCATTTATGTTGTTGCATAGTTTTAAGAGGTCTAAATATGATAGTTGTATTTACATCAAGAATGTTAATGGAGCACCTATATACTTGCTGTTTTATGTTGATTATATGTTGATTGCCGCCAATAGTAAGGTTGAAATCACTAAATTGAAGAAATTATTGAGTAGTGAGTTTGGTGCTTCTAAGAAAATTTTCGCTATGGAATTTACTGGAGACAAGAAGTCTGGTTTCCTATTTCTTAATCAGTAAAATTATATTAAGAATGTACTTCAGCCTTTCAACATGCATAATGCAAAGCTTGTTAGTACTCCTATTGCACCTTACTTTAAATTATCAGCTGCACAGTGTCCTAGTACAGATCAAGATATTGAATACATGTCAAGAGTTCCTTATTCTAGTGCTATTGGGTCTTTGATGTATGTCATGTTTTTCTCTTGTCCAGATTTGTCATATGCTCTGAGATTGGTTAGTAGATATATGTTTAATCCTTGTAAAGAACATTAGAGGGTTGTTCAGTAGATTTTCAGGTACCTCAGAAGCATAGCAAATTCTTGTTTGAAATTTGGTAGAATTAAGAAGGGGCTTATTGCTTATGTGGATTCAGATTATCCTGTTGATCTGTATAGGCACAGGTCTCTTACTGGTTATGTGTTCACAGTTGGTAGTTGTGCTCTGAGTTAGAAGGCTACATTGCAGTCTGTTGTTGCCATGTCAACTACTGACGTAGAGTACATGGTTGTTTCTGAGACGTGCAAGGAATTAATTTAGCTGAAAGGTCTGTACGTTGAGCTGTGTGGAGTTGATTCTTGCATTAATTTAAGTCAAAGTTTCATTTACCTTTAACTTGACATCAAATACCATTTTGTTCGTGATGTAATCGAAGATGATTAGTTAAAGGTATACAAGATCAGTATTCATGATAATCCTGCTGATAAGATGACTAAACATGTTCCTGTTGCTAAGCTTGTTTAGTTCGTTTACTGGATTAGCCCAAGAGGCTATTTGGCACCAATGGTATTTTTTTTGTTATATTTCGGATGAAGGTGTTGATTTATGCTATAAGATAAATTTGTTTTAAGGTGTAGTTTGTCGAATATGTTCCAAATTCATTGCCCATTATAAAGACCGTGTGTTAGGGTATCACTAAGATCATTCTCTTGTAAGCCATCGCACGGTGTTATAACTTAACTTTTGATAATAGTGAGGAGTGTTTATTGTCTAGCGCCCGTAGTTTTTCCCCTTCATATTGGAGAGGTTTTCTACGTTAAATCTTGTATCTCCGCTGTAATTTAATCTTGTGTTCTTCATCATTTATCTGCCATCATTCAAAACAAAACATCCAGAAAAATGAAATCTTTCCACGAAACGAAAACAAGAAAGAATGTAAAAGATTCACGGGGTGAAATGACCATGCACTGTCTCCAACTTCGGTACCCGCACGACACCAGCGTTGAGAGGAAAGATTTCATCGCGTCGATCCCGTGTGGCTTGCGTGCGCCTCCCCCTCAATCCGTTCCACCCGCATTGCCATGCTTCCAGTGCTCCACCCCAATCCTCCCACCATTCTTCTTCCTGCTCACACCGTTCTTCTTCTTCTTCTTCCTGCTCCTGCAGTAGAGCCGAGCAGCTGTGTCGGAGATCCAGGACAGACCACCTATGCTGCCCACCGTCCCGGCCCCTTTTCTGCAGCCGTCTTGGCCGTGTCACAGCTGACCACGTGAGCTTTTTAGCAACTACTCCCTCCGTCCAAAAAGAATGACATTATGCAAAGCGTGCCAGTCAAACTTTCTCAACTTTGACTAGATCTATAGAAAATAGGTAAAAAATTTATATCTCTAAATAAATTTATTAAAAAACTAGACTTAAAGGTCTTTCTGATGTACTAATTACTTAGCATAAATATTTATATATTTTAATATATAATTACAGGCATTTTGAAAACATAGACTTCTCAGGAAGCAAGAATAACATTTATTTTGGGACGGAGGGAGTACATCTTGCTCCGCCTACGACCACGCCTACTCTGTCCACGCCAAGTGCCCGGACGCACCCTACGTCTCCACCGCCGCTACTTGCCGGAGCCGTGTCCGCCCGCCAAGGCCACCGCAGGTACACGGAGGTCACGCTTGCTGTGTCCACTCGCGTGCTGGTTGTCAGCTGCCACGCGCCGTGTGCGATGCGCTGCTTATTGCCTTGTGCCTTGGTTGGGAGGGAGAACTGACGCCTCCAGCTTCCTTTCCTGTGATTTATATGCCTGCAAGTGATTCTTACCGATAGAGATTTTGATGCCTGCAACTTTGTTTGATGTATATCTGCAATGATTTCTGCCTGGGATACATGCTTCTTCTTCTTTGATTGGAACCTGAAATTACCAACGAGTTGTAGTCAAGGATTTCCATACATGATGCTGCAGGCAAGGATATTCTTCCGTTTTCTGTGATGCAGGTCCTTTTTTCTGTAGTACGATGCTCTAGTATGCATTTTCTGTAGTACGAATTTGGTGCGCCTGCATATAGGATTGCGTGTGAATTCAGTTCAAACACAGCATGCCGATTTCCCCCATTTCTGTGCTCCATGCCCAACTTTCCTGTCCCTTTTGTTTCGATTGAGTTCCAGCGCAGCTGAGCGTAAACTTGAAGTGATCACATATGACGTTACAAAAGGCTGCATAGTTTGTTTTTTTCCTTTGCCATGAAGAAAAGCTACATAGTTCACAAACCACGTTTGGTCACAAGACATTATACGAATTAAATGCTAAATCTAACCTATGAAACTGTGAGACGAAACTGTGCACTGAGACACCATATTTCGTCATGTTTCATTCTCAGTATTACGTCTTGAAAACTAGGACGAGAAACTTTCCATTGAGACTGGCTTTGTAGAGTGGTATAGAGATGATGGTGCGATCGGTGTTGTGCACAACCGGCAAACATTGGGTAAGTTGCAATGAAAACATATATGTCATTATTATAGGTTCATTATTATAGGTTCGCCGCTATGTATGACACATGTTCTGCAGATAAAAAATATTTTCCACACAAAGTTGGATGAAGATAACTTATAGATTTCAGAAGATATAAATTTTGTACCTGACAACTTCTAATTTGAGATTAACCATTGTTCATATGTCAACATCAAAGTTAAGGTACCAGAGATGATCTAAAACTTTGTAGTCAATACCTTTTTAATTTGAGATAGTTTATAGTCTCAAATTCACAATGTAAGTTTCTTAAATGTGTAGTTCAAAGGGTAACATATGTTACATATATTGTTACAAGTGTTGTGTATCTAGATGGTATCGATAATATTGAGGTATTGAGTCGAAATCCTGGAAACACATACTACTTTTGTAAATTCATCCTATGTGTCAATGGAATGCAGCGGAGGTTGCACCACCATACGGTGGTGCATACGGAGGGTGACTCTTCGGGGGGCCTGTTCCAGACGGTCGGTCTGCACAAAAAAGATCACCGAAATTCAGGACAAAACCATTAACAGCTTCTTTGATCATTTACTTTTACTCTAGGATTTAGGATATAAATAAGATTTTCTTGAGGTCGTAAACGACTAAACGGACGGAAAATAAGTAAGATCGGTTTAGTACTTGGCCTTGCAGAAAGTGGGGCATGCATACCACTCGGGGAGCCAGAACCAGATGGTCGATCTGCACAAAAACATAACAACGAAAGTCAGTAGAAAACTCTTTATTTAACCAGAGGTGTTGTGAGCTAATTTTAGATCGATTCAAATTTTTGGCGGTGATCGAGAAAAAACAATTAAAAACCATCTATGCAATGCTTTAATTAATGCACTTCTCGTGACACGGTATATTAGAAATAACAACTTTTCAAACCACGGCGGCTGTGGCAGTAGTATGCCCAAAAATGAAAAGTAATTGAAAATAAAAAAATGAAAAATATAAGCTCAAAAATCAGATCGGTTAGGTAGATGGAATAGGAAGTGTGCGCTGCTTACTGAGTCCGCTGCTTCCAGAAGAGCCCGTTGTAGCAGTTGCGAGCAGAACGAAGCCCTCACTACAGAAGTGCTCCTCGTCATGGATGGATTGGTTGTGGATGAATAAATGATCGGTCAGTAGATCCTATCGCCCGTGTGAACAACAAATTGGACCACCAAAGATAGCTACTACAACTTATAACACTACAGGTCTACAGCAGTGGACGTTGACTGGGACCATTGCTTGCATATTGGTGGCTTACATATCTCTAGTTGTTATTGCCGCACATCCTTCCGTCCAGTCATTAGACGTGGACTTTGACTAGGACCATTGATGGTGCTACACTACATATTTGAGACCGTATACCAATTCCAGTGAAAACAGGGTTGAGTTGAAAGTTTATAGATATATTCGAGTGATACAAATTTATCTTGGGTCATTTCTACATCCAAGATCATTTCAAAAAAATTTAAAGAAATGATTTCAAATTATTTTTCTCTACGGGAGATTAAGGAAACCACTAGTGCGAGCATCTTCAAGAGTTTGCTATACTTTACTTCGCAAATCTTGTGTTTTCTCAACTCCCAAAACAATATACCAAGCAAAAAAAGAGCTCTTCTATAAGAGTTTGCTATTTTCAGCTTGCCAAAACCAAAAAAAAAAGTCATATATTAACCGAAAAAGAAAATCGCTTTGCATTAGGAACCCTAGACTTTCGATAAAAACAACTAAGGTCATATATATAAAGCTAGGCATTTTGCATCATGACCCAAAAAGTAAAATAAAATCGTCGCCTAGACTTTGCGTCAGGAACCCTAGCAATTTTGCATCAGGACCTAGAAAGGAGATAAAATCGTGCACCGGCCCTTCTTCGTGTTCCTCTTCATATGACAGTGCAAAGAAGATCGGGCTCCAACCAATTCAGGCGAGGCATAGCGGGACCACCAACATCGACATAATCACCCATGATCATGTTTGTATAAAATCTATTACAACGAGAATCTAAAAAAATAAGAAAACAAGAATGAAAAATGCAATGAATCAATGCATACGCCATCATCTAGCAAAGAAGGCAGCAGCAGCCGGCAAGCAGGCGACCAGCACGCGCAAGCAAAGCATCACGTTGGCTTTCCATGATCATGGCAACCACGTCGGCCAACAACCACTACCGGAAACGCCATCTTTGTCGAGTGCCGAAATATTTGCCGAGTGGCAAAACTCGGGCACTCAACAAAGAGGCTCTTTGCCAAGTGTCAAAAAGAGCACTCGGCAAAGATTTCTTTGCCGAGTGTCCAGCACTCGGCAAAGAGAAGCACTCGGCAAAATGGCTCTTTGCCGAGAGCCGAACCCTCGACAAAGAGATGCACTCGGCAAAGTAGGGCCTGGACAAACGGCATCCGTGGCCGTCCCCTTTGCCGAGTGCCCTGCCGTTAGGCACTCGGTAAAAGTTTTTTATTTTTTTAAAGCCACCCTTTGCCGAGTGCCACGTCGGCCAGCTCTCAGCAAAGGTGTTTTTTATTTATTTTAATAAATCCTTTGCCGAGTGCCACCCTTTGCCGAGTGCCACGTCGGCAGCTCTCGGCAAAGGTGTTTTTTATTTATTTTAATAAAATCCTTTGCCGAGTGGCAGGTCAGCCAGCACTCGGCAAAGGACTCTTTGCCGAGTGCCACGTCAGCCAGCCCTCGGCAAAGGCCTCTTGCCGAGTGCCGGAGCTGGCACTCGGCAAAGCGTAATTTTTTTATTTTTTCTTCCCTTTTTTTGGACCTTGATACAGTAAATACATCACAACTGCAAAAGTTGGGGCAATTTTAACTTTTTGTGCTATATTTTTTCAATTATTTTTTTCTTTGAATTTTACCGACAACTTTAAATTTGAACAACAGGTACATGAAATAATGGAATTTGGTCATTCAAAAAATGGTATTCATGATGTTTGGAGTATGTTGAGGCCGTATCCAGGACCTCGCATGAAGTTACGACCATGTTGGTGTCGTAACATGACGAGTTACGTGCGAAAAGATATATAAAATCCAAACAAAGTCCGAAAATGACGAACCTTGTCGAGGAGTGTTTTCATCGCATGTGGAGGCTATGGTAAAACCTGGATGGTCGTTTTTCTTGGACAAGGCGTTCAAACTTTTAGGTGGGTTCATGGACACGGCCTCAAAATACACTATCCAACATGAATATCATTTTTCGAATGGCTATGTTTTATTATTTCATGCACCTGCGGTTTAAATTTATATTTTCAAGAAAAATACAAGGAAACAAAATTAATTTAAGAAATATAGCAAAATATTATAAAAAGGTCTCAAATTTGAACATGTGCTTGAATACAATACACCTGGCCTACAGAAAAAGTTTCAAGTCAAAATTCAAAAAAAATGAAAACTTTGCCGAGTGCCATCACTGGCCCTCGGCAAACAGGCTCTTTGCCGACTGCGGCGCTGGACACTCGGCAAAGATGGCCTTTGCCGAGTGCCAGTTGTGGCACTCGGCAAAGATGGACCATGGAATAAGGCCCCGTGGCCCATCTCTCCAACCCTATCTCCTCCACACCCGACCGTCGCTCCCCACGCACAACGCCGCCGTCGCCCCCGGCGCCCCCCCCGACAACCCCCGCTGCCCCCCCGGCGACCGCCGTGCCGCCCCCCCCCGAGCGACCGCTGCCGCCGCGCCACCCCCCACCCCGATCGCTGTCGCCGCGCCACCCCCCCGGCCCCCGACCGCTGCCGCCGTGGTGCCCCCCCGACCGCTGCCGCCGTGCCGGCCCCCCCGACCGCTGCCGCCCCCGCCGGTCGCTGTCGCACCCCCCCGTGCCGGCCGCCGACGCCCCCGCTCCCCCGACCCCCCCCCCCCCGCCGACCGCCGCCGCCAGCTCTGTGAGGGGAAGAAGAAGGGAAGGGAGGGGAGGGAAGAAGGAGGGAAGAAAGGAAGAAGGAGGGGGAGAGAAAGAAGGAGAAGAGGAAGAGGAGGGGAAGAAAAGAGGGAAGAAGAGGAGGAGGAAGAAGGGGGAGGAGGAGGAAGAAGGAAGCGGAGGAGGAGGAGGAGGTTCACCGGCCTTCTCCCCATCGTCTTCTCTGCATGGCATCCCCGTCAACACACGTGTCGTGACTAGGTATATCACCCTTCTCTGCTTGTCGGCCTTCGTGCCGCTCTAGTTATCGGCCTACGTGCCATTGTGATTGTCGGCCTTCGTGCCGCTATTTGTGGATGTCGGCCTTCGTGTCGTTCTTTTTGCATGTTATTGAAACCTCCCCGTGTAAGGGAGGTTCTGTCAAAATTTTAATAACTTATAGTTTTATTTGCAGAACTGTGGCTAACTTATAGTTTTAATAACTAACCTATTGCCCTTAATTGCAGAACCCGTGGGAGGGACTCGGCCACCCTGGTCATCTTCGTCGCCGCTGTCCCGCTAGCCTCCCTCCACTGCCACCCTAGGTATAAATCACCTCTCTTCCTTACTATTGTCGTACATAGATCGTGTAACCAAGTTAGACGTCTCCCGTCCGAAAGGGATACGCGGTCGTTGGTATGCGGATCAGTGCATATCTGACAGTATCTCTTTCGGACTATCCATGTTTTTTGGATAGCTCGTGGATGCATAGATGGGTTAGCTTCCATGTTCCACTCTCGTCTGAGTCAGAGTTTTGGCAGCACCTCCCCATTGTTCTCCAGATACACACTCTCCTCGCCGGGACGTGTATCAGGAGAATAGCAGGGAGGTGCTGCTGAAATTCCATCTTGGATGGGAGCGGAGCATGGAAGTTAACCTCATCTACGCATCCTCGGGTGGGATTAGGACCTATCCTTCACATATTAGATGGTAGGAACGCCTTGTAGATGCAAATGCTGGTTTTATTACTCGCTTACTTTGGTGCATGACAGAGGATGGCTGACCGTGAGTGGATGTACATGGGCTTCGCAAGTAAGAGCTTGGAAGGGGTTAGGGGGCTGATGCTTTCCTAGAGCATGCATTTGGCCCAGCTGCTAAAGGGTCGAGTCAGATGTCGTGTCCCTGTAGCAAGTGTAAGAACAAGAAAAAGAAATGAAAGTGTCAGGTGGGAATAGATATTCACAATAATGGATTCGTTCCAAACTATACCCGCTGGATCCACCATGGTGAACACCATCGTATTAGGGAGGAGGTGGTGAGACCCCTCCTCAAGGAGTATGATTGAGATGCAAGGTTCGTTGAAGGAATGGAGGTGGAGGAAGATCCAGAGGAAACTGCAAAGGCATTCTACACCATGATGGAGGCGGCAGAAAAGCCCTTTCATGAGAAGACAATGGTTTCACAACTGGATGCCATTTCACGCCTAATATCATTGAAGTCACAACTAGGCATTAGTCGAGACAGCTTCGATCTCGTGTTGACAGTTGTTGGCAAACTGCATCCGGATCCTCACACCCTGCCGAAGAACACATATGAGTCACAGAGGCTCCTTCGTGTAGTTAAGATGCCGTATGAGGGGATCCAAGCTTGTCCGAAGGGGTGCGTCCTGTTCAGAGGAGACAACGAGACAGCAACACACTGTCCAAAGTGTAAAGCCTCTAGGTTTGTGGAGGTAGAAGATAGTGATGGCAAGAAGAAACAATCTAAGATCCCCGAGATGGTCATACGTCACCTTCCTTTCCTATAGAGGCTCCAATGGCTGTACATGACAGAGGAGTCCGCGAAACAGATGATGTGGCACAAGAATGGCAAAAGATACAGTGACAAGATGGTACACCCAGCGGATGGTGATGCATGGAAGCACTTCGATGACATGAATCCTCGCAAGTCTATGGAGGCTCGGAATGTATGTGTAGCGCTGGCAACAGATGGGTTCAACCCATTTGGAATGATGGCAGCCCCGTACACTTGTTGGCCCATATTCGTGATCTCCCTCAATCTTCCCCCCCCCGGCGTCATGTTTGAACACAGGAACGTGTTCTTGACACTGATAATACCTGGACACCCGGGCAACAATATGAGTGTATTTATGCAGCCAGTGTGGGATGAATTGCAACATGCTTGGGAAGAGGGGGTACTGACGTACGACCGAGCTACAAAGAGGAACTTCACAATGTATGTGTGGTACCAGTATTCAATGCATGACTTCCTGGCATATGGCTTATTCAGCGCGTGGTCAGTTTCACGGGAAGTTCCCTTGCCCAACATGCATGGCAGATGTGATGTTCTCCTGGCTGGCCAAGGGTGTCAAGTATTCTTCTTTTAAAAAACATCGGCAATTCCTGGCTGGCCAAGATGTGATTAAAAGCACTTCACGAAAGGTGTTCAAGTCACCAACCCCATTCCTCAGGTTAAGAGCCCTGCCGAGATAGAGGCTCTCCAGATTGATAAAAAGAATGGTGGTTTATTGGTATGGTAACGACCACATGTGGACTCATATATCGGGCTTGACCAAGCTACCATACTTCAAGGACCTTCTTATTCCACACAACATCGATGTAATGCACACAGAAAAGAATGTCGCCGAGGCACTCTGGGCAACACTCATGGACATTGGTAAGAAGTCAAAGGACAATGTCAAGGCTAGACTGGACGTGGAAAGGATTTATGATAGACCAAAGCTAGTGATGATGACCCCTGCGCTAGGCAAGAAATAGAAAAAGGGCCCGACCGATTACATCCTGAAAAGGCCAGATAGGAAGGAAGTACTGTAGTGGATCGAGACGCTACAGTTCCCTGATGGGTATGCGGCGAATCTAAGTAGGGGAGCGAACTTGGAGACTATGAAAGTCTTATGGATGAAGAGTCATGACTTCCACATATGGATTGAGCAGATCCTTCATGTGATGACCTGTGGATACCTCCACGAGCCAGTGTGGCGCATCCTGGCAGAGTTGAGCTTTTTCTTCCGCCAGCTTTGTGCCAAGGAGTTATCTCGGGACGTTTGTCTTGACCTGGAGAAGGCTATACCTCTGTTGCTCTGCAAGTTGGAGATGATATTTCCACCCAGCTTCTTCCTGTCGATGCAGCATCTGATTTTGCACCTACCGCGCGAGGCACGGTTGGGGGGCTCGTGCAGGCCCGTTGGTGCTATCCAATCGAGAGGTGTCTAAAGCTTCTTTGGAAAAAGTGTAAAAATAAAGCCAAAATTGAGGCTTCCATGGCAGAGGCATTCATTCTGGAGGAGGTGTTGACCTTCACATAGGCGTACTATACTGAGAAACTTCCCTGCATGCACAATCCAACCCCTCGTTATAACGCCGATGAGAACTCATCGAACCTCAACCTTTTCCAAGGGGATCTCAGAAGAGGAAGCGCAGGTACCAACAAGAAATTGACCCAAGATGAGTGGCGCACTATCATGAGCTACTTGTTGTTGAACCTTGATGAATGCATTCCTTATCAGAAGTAAGTTCTCAATGAGCTTTTTACATACACCGTCACTATCCTCCACCTATCGATCCGACCCCCTTGTCTCTTATTTTTTCAGGGAATATATTAATGAACACTGTAGAGGCAATAGGGCTCCTACCAAGCAAGAAGAAGACCATCTTCTTAGACATGGTGTGCCCAATTTCATTTCCTGGTTCTGTACAAAGGTACCATCCAAGTAACCTCGTTCCGACTTTGAGATTCCACTTTGCTCCTAGGAGCGAGTAATGTAACGATCTACCTGTCCTGACCTTGCAGGCCCAGTCGGATGCAGAAATGAGTGATGAATTGAAAAAGGTGGGCAGTGGCTTCTCCCGTAGGGTCAATCATTCACCGTTTACAATGTAAATGGCTATCACTTTCGCACGAGAAGCTATGAGGAGAGTCGGCCCAACCTAAAAACCACGTGCTGTGGAGTTTGTACGCCCGGCATGGATGAGAAGGACTATTACGGCATAGTCGAAGAGATATACGAGCTCAAATTTTTGGGTGCCAAAGCTTTTAAGCCAGTGGTATTCAAATGCCATTGGTTCGATCCTGATGTCATGAAAAAAGACCTTAAGATTGGGCAAGTCAAAATTCGATAGGATTCCAACTATAAAGGAGACGATGTCTATATTGTGGCTAACCGAGACGCCACACAAGTTTATTACCTCCCATGGGCATGCCAAAAAGACGAGAAGCTTGCGGGTTGGAGCCTTGTGCACTTGGTATCAGCACGCGGTAAAGCTGCCCCAAATGATGATGATTACAACTTTGACCTAAAGACAGATGAGTTCTATCAACCTGAGGGGCTAGAAGGGAGTTTAGAGATAGACATTCTTTCGCTGATGGGCATGGAAGTAGACAACGACATCGATGAGGATGAGGGTGATGAGGTGCAGGATGCTAAGGACTTACGAATCCTTGAGCGATGGCAGATGCAGCGCGATGGAGTTGTTGAGGACGTGTAGATGATGATGACGATGGAGATGATGACAATGAAGATGATGCCCAATACATAAGAGAGCTCGACAATATTGATAGTGATGATGACAATAGTGATGATGACTACATGCCAGCCATATTGCCGTTCGCGGAGATAATTTCTAATTCATATAATACTATAATGTTATTATTATTACCTTGCAATTATGTTTCTTTATAAGTACTTGTCATTTATTTATGCTAACTATTTTAATCTTTGTCATTGCAGGCACTCGACAAAATGCCGGGTGGAAGGCGGCAGCGGCCGCAATGAAAGGTCTGCTCACAGTACCAGATCCGCAACGAGGAGCAGACGATCGCCGACGACGACGAGGAGGAGGAGGTGTTGGTGGAGCCGTCGACCAGTAGGAGGGGATGCCCCCCAGCGGATGTCGGACTTCGATGAGGAGGCTACAATTCTAGGAGGCCCCGTAAGGGGGACGACGGTGATGGCGGCGGTGACGATGACGACAACAACGACGACGACGAAGGTGAGCCGACAATGACACCAGGCGAGCCGATGACGACACTAGGTGAGACGACGACGACACCAGGCGAGACAGCTTCCTCAGCTTCGAGCAAGCCCTACCAGCGTAGGCCCTCGTCGCTTCGAGCAAGTCCTAATAAGGAGGGAGACGTGTTTCAAATAGCATAGTAGAATTAGGTAAGACACCATATAAATCCACCATATTCTTCCACACACACTTGCACATTCTAATCTAAGAGTATGACCCTTCCCTCCGGTGTGGTCCAGGATTTGACTTGACAATACCTACAAGGTAAGTGTGCCTTAGTATTTTCATCCCTACCTAAAGCTTCAGATAAACCTCTTTAGAGGTAGGATGATCAAGTGAAGGAAATTCCTCTATATGCCTTGGTGAGGAACCACTTACAAATATTTGAGCGACTTAAGAGAATCATTTAGGGAACAACTGCTATCTTTAGGTTTTCAAAACTTTACAAAAAACCCAAGTTTCTGAGCAGGGTTACAAGTAAGAAGATTTGAATCTAGGCTATTTCATTTTTCAATTGCCCAAGATGACTTGGTAGACATTTGGAAGTTCACAGGTTGAGGTGAAGCTTGGAATAACTTGTATGCAGATTTCAAATCAAGGAGATAAACCCGCTTAGTCCTTCAAAACCTTTACTCGAGGACGAGCAAAGGACTAACTGTGGGGGAGTTGTTGGCAGTCCTTAAATCATAATTTATACCGCCAATAAGAATATAAAATGATAGAAACCCATGGTACAAATATTATTTATCTAACAAGTTCCAAGAGTTTTGGTGCTCTCACATGTTTTGTAGGAATATTATATTTTCATCAAATAAAAGTATCTCAAACAGAGAAATAGAGTACACCATTGTGACGGGCTCATCGAGCTGAGAGAAATGCATATATTATTCGCCTTATTTGGAGCTCCCAATAAAAAGATATATAAGTTCGAGTGCAATTTAGGACTGCACGAGTAGGCCTGAGTAATTTGGCCATAACTCACTCATCTGAACTCCGTTTTGGGAGATCCACCCGGTGAAACGAAGCTAATGACGAGGCCTCCGTGCTCCTAAAAGGCGGTGGCCAAAAGGGCCGACCAGGGATCCGGCCGCCCCCGGGACCGGCCACCCCCTGGTGGGGCCTCCCGGGCCCAGTCTTCTTTGGCGGTTCGTAGGACGGCTCCCCAAGGACAGTCCCACCTATGAATGACATAGATGGCAAGTGGAAACCGCCCTTTGGAGGTCAGTTTGAGATCCTTCCATGTGAGGATGGTCCCTTTTGCATAGAGCCCCCTCCTTTCAAGCTATAAAAGGAGGTCTCCTCCCTTCACTCAAGGAACACACCATCATTTGGAGCCACTCACCTCACATTCCTCACTTGTACTCTTTAGGTTAGTTTTAGTAGTAGAGCAAGGCAAGAGCTGGCAAGGAGAGCTTGTCTCCTTGGAAGAAGAAGAACACCTTGGTATGAATACTTTGCAGTTCTCTTCCAAGTTCAAGTTGTTATCTTATTTATATAGCAATGCATATGAACTAGAGTATAGTCTTGTTCATGTTATGATCATGATATATGAACTAGCATATAGTTTATGTGTTATATTCTTGACATGTTCATCGTTGTTCTTCATCGTTCATCAAATTAGTATGAATTGAGGAAGAATTAGGGATGAGGGGACGGTTCGTCGTGCCTTCTCGGTTGCTCTTAACCTAGTCTGTCACTTCTAAGGGGTGGGGTCCATGGGGTTAGGTGTAGTTTCCAATTACACAGGCGTGGTGCCTAAGTATGCGAAGATCGGCAGATATGTCGGTGCCCCACGGCTAGAGGGGTAGGTGGGCAGGTGATGACAGCCCTGTCCATCCCAAGCACTCCCCCACGTTCGGGTATTGAGTAGGAGTTCATAAAGTCTCTAGCGGCTGGTAGACCAGCCGCGGGGATCTCCTTGTTATCCCAGACTTAGTCCTGGTGTTAGACATGCTAGTTAGATGTCTACTAACAGTTCTTTGTATAGTTGTATATTACCAATGTCTGCTCAGTTAGATATATTATTTTATTCTTTATTTCTCTTTTATCCTTGAGGTTGGCTCAGATGTGTGTCCACTATCTTTGAACCATGATTTACCTGCCTATGCTATGTCTACCTATGCATTCAATAAGTGATCATGTTTATACCAAAGATAGATGCATTCATCCTGCCCTCCTACGGGAATTATAAATACGACACCCCTGAATACTCACGAGTTGCAATGCTACAATAATAGTTCTGTGCACTTGCGGATTTATTCATATTGAGCTATCATGATTGGTGTACCTAAGTACCGTTATTTAAGAATTGCAATCCTTATTGTACCCCAAGGCGTCGTGCTGCAATTTTGCATATCGTAAGTAATGACCGTTAGGAAGGTCAACAAGGCACTTCTAACTGTTATTATCAGACTGCATTAGCTAGGACGGTGCTATTAAAAGCCGAGGGTTACCTTTCTGAAGTAATGGTGGTTAGGAATGTCAAGACATATTTTGTAGTATTATTATTAAGGATGGATTTATAGTCTATCTTTAGTAGTGATGCTAAGAAACGCCAACAGGCGACGCGGCAGTCATGGGAGCAATGGCGCGGTGCCAAGGAGGACGCGACAGGCGTCAGGATGGGCTGCTTGGGCGGAGCTGGGGGCGTGCGTGGCGCGAGCGGCACATGGGGAATCTAACTAATGGGGGAGTAGCAAGCAGGCGCTTTTTCATCATGTGCCGGGCTGTCTTATGTGTACGACGTCTGAGAGCCATGGTGTGTTCTGCGTCCCGCCAAGCACGAGCCATCAAGGAGCCTGGCTGGCCATCACCACAGGATGCCTTTGAGCCCCACCTCCCAATATGCCGAACGCAAGAGCCACCGCCCCCCTGCCGCATCGAATGCCTCCTCGCCAGATCTGGTAGCGATCGTAGAATCAGTAACTTTTGGAAGATACAATGAGATGTTAAATGAAGTCATGAAAAGGCCGGCGATGAAGCCCATGGAGTGTGCGTGCGTGGGGTGAGTTGATGGCTATCTATCCTGTTTTCTTATTTTTTATTATTTTTTGCATTTCTCTCATCACAAAGGGAAGGGAAGAAAAGTTTGCTGAAAGAACCAAGAGACAAGCAAGCCAGTTCTCTCCAAATTGAATACAAACCAGTTCTCTCATCACGTGTATACAAACCAGTTCTATCATTTCCGTCTCATTTTGTTTTATTTCATTCGTTGTGTTTTCAAATTGAAGAGATAAATGTTGCTCAACAATCTATACATTGTTATGTCATCTCTTATTTGATTCTACTAGAAGTTTGTTCTCTGTATGAGTTATATTTCTCATCCATAACTACGGCCACTCGCGGGAATCCAAATAATTTTATAAATAGAGATGAGGTAAATTACACGTCACTCAAAATAGATTTACATACAAAGGCAGGCAAAAATTGCCGCTCTATCAAAATCAATTTATAGAAGTAGGCTTCTTAAGTGGTCCACCTCCAAAAAATAGTGGCCACTTTTATAGGTGGCCTCGTTATGTTTCTTTTCAGAATTAAACAGTATAACACACAGACAACACACACGCAAACTAACCCCTAATAATGTACATACGCAAACCCTACCCCCATCACTACTGGAGACGCCCTCTTCGCCGAGTGCTCAACATTTGTCGAGCGCCGAAAATTGGGCATTCAGCAAAGAGGTGGTTTGCGGAGTGCTGGCCCTCCGCAAAGGCCAACACTCGGCAAAAGGCTCTTTGCCGAGTGCCGGGCTCCGATGGATTGAGTTGGCTGATTTAGAGATTCCCGAAATTACCCCACCCGTGCCAAATCGAGGACTTGAACCCGTATGAATAAGTTCACTACAAAGGACCAAACCAATTGATCTTTGATTAGCTCACAAGTGGCCTCCTTATATTGCCCGCTGAGCCCACCCAATTATCCATCTTAATTCCTAGCTTAGCCTTTTCACCTTTCTTCAATATATAAATGAAATTAAAATTAACCTAGCTATCATAATCCTTTATCTCCTTGTCACCCGTCTGTGACACCCTTCTCCCCCTCATCTTACGCAAAGAACCTCTCACCCTGACACTGTCGGTGATGACAACATGGTAAGAGGGCTACGCGCGACGAGGATCATTGTGAAGCACTAGCGGCTCAACTAGGGCTGCATCTCCGAATTGTTGGCTTTCTAACATCTTATAAAGAGTAGGCTCAAGCAGCGGCTGGATATGTGAAGCATGGGCCATCAATCCAACATCTTACGAAGGACTTGCTTGAGCGATGGATCTCCAGTGGTGGATCTTTGTTAACATATGGTGTGTCGACATCAGCAGATCTTTGTCAATGGGACAGAAAACCGGCGAGACCATAAATCAATCAACTGTGGTATCCTAGTAGTAGTGGGTCTCTGGGCTCAGTCCGTATGATTTTCTTCGTTTTTCCTTCAATTTGTAGAGGCGAGCATTCCATCGCCTCTGTAAATCATGATGTCTAGTGACAAGCATGAAGGGGTGGATGCTCCCCCGCCTCTGCAAATGTACTTCTATGTCTCTTAAAAGGTAGAGCATACTATAGTGTGTTAGGCAAGGGAGTTTAGGCCAGAAGGTACCTGCCATTAGGACAGTATCATCAAAATCAAGGCAGTGTGCTAGAGGTAGTTGGCCAATTAACTTCACTTTCTGAATGTCGCCTCAGTCCCCCTTCTATAGGATACCTGTTTATATTAATCATTGTATAAAATTACGCTGTACCTACGCCCGAAATATTCTATTTTATGGGCTCTCTAAAACTATTGGCCTAAAGGGCTTCGAGGTTCACTTTCCCTGCAAAACACTTTATCGAATGGGCCCTCCTAAACCGTGATAGGGCTGCTACGCCACGCATGAGTACTAAATTTTGCAGTCGGTCTATGATCAAGCTCATCGTGTAACATTTATGGAGATAATGAAGACAATGGCTCAAGTTCAGAGACATGGGTGTTCGCGCATGGATGAGTTCAAAGTGGTGTGTGCATATTCATCGAGTTGGAGATTCTTAGGAATATATGCCTAACTATGTCTTATATGGGACCATTGGTTTTGATATTCATCAAAGTGGTGCATCGGTGCCCCAACTATATAGGCACATCATCAAACCTGATTAAAAAAGCATCATGCTTCGGTATCATTTTCACTTCTGTATTTTCTTCCGTAGCATTTTATGCTTCTGCGTGCTTCGGTTACTAGATCAATTTTGTTCTAGATATAACCTTGCACTCCAAGAGAACTTTCTTAGTTAGACAAGGTAATGAAACTAAAGTTTCCACAGCAAAATTTATTTCTTAAATATCATACAAACGAAAAACTGGAATGAAATGGATGACAAGTAACGATAAAAAATGGACAACAAGTAACGATCTATGATGTAAAAAGGCATTGAAATGCAAATAAGGCAAAGGCCATCATCTTTACTCCCGAAAAGACCCAAATGTCATCACCTGTTAGCACTAATCGATTCACCCTCCGTCATCTCCCCCGTAATACCACGCGTGTTCCACCCCGCCCGCCACTCCTCCGCAAAACCGCCCACGCACACGCACATGTCACCCTCCGCAGATTCCTGTTCACTAACCACCGCCCGCCTACGCATGAAGGCGCCGCCGAAGCGCCGGCCCCAACCGCCGCCCGCCGCCCACGCTGCCCGACCACCTAGCTTCTGGCCCCGAAGCCAAGCCGCGGCCAACGCCGGTCGCAACCACCGCACGCCGTGCACGCCGCAAGGCTTTGGATCGGGTGGGAGGCCAGATTCGGGAAGCGGCCAGAAGGTATGCAGCACGGCACAGGTGGCGCGGCGACGGGAGAAGGCATAGGCGGCGCGGTGTTCTTGGCGGTAGAGGAGGTGCGGCGTGGTCAGCGGCAGAGGCCGCGCGGCATTCTCGGCGGCAGACCAACAAAGGTAAGGCTCCTGCTCGTGCTTCCTTGTCCTCGCGCCGCCGACGCGCCGCCTCCCAGTTACTCTGCGTCCCGATCACCCCGATGCCGCCGCAGCCGCCTCAACGATCTGCCCGCCGCTGCCCCAACATGCGAACACATGATCTGGCACCGCGTACACCGCTGGCGAGCGAGAGTGTCGCGTCTTGTTCTGCGCCACGCAAGAAGGCAGCGGGCTCCAAGCGGCGGCGGTAGCGCTGGTGCTGATGCTGGTAGGGTGGTTGCTATTGATGTACATCACAGCGGCAAGAGCTTGAACTCTGCTGGGTGGCCGGCGGTGCCGCCGGCTGGAGGGCTGTCGTCATGATGGGGATCTGAAGGAGGGCCGATGAGACCCCGGCAGCAGATCGTTGTATTCTCGTTCAATCTTGCTAGCCCGTAGCTGCACGGTGTTCTGATCCTGCTTTGTTTGCTTGGCGTTCTGATCCTGCCTTGTTTGACATCGATCTTCCTTCACCGGCACAGCTGCATTGCCTTCTTTATCAATATTTTTTCAGTCCGTTGCTGTCGTTGTCATACTGCTGGAAGTAACTGAAGAAATCTGACTTCTGTTTGAGAAGCTTGAAACGTTGGTCAGCATATTAATGATTTGGATTCCTGAAGATTTTTCTCCCAAGCCTCATAATATGCTAAGCATATAGCGTATAATCTGTTCTTATGTTATATGCTCAGCTCAGTGCTGATAAATGTGGCTGTCAACTAATGGTTACTTCCTGTCTTTGCAAGAAGATACAGAATTCTCAACCATTTGCGAAGAATAAATGGAACGACTTGTCTTGCACTTAGGCTGCTGACTATGTTCATTATATAGTTGGCACAATTGATACATAAACATATTTATCATAATAATAAAACTTATCTGATGTGCTTTCTTGGAATTTGAATTTTAATCAGAACAGAGATTCAATCATATACTTCTGAAAATAGTCGACTGCTTGAAATGTTGATATATGCTTCAAAATTCAATTTTGACTACGCACAAATGCCAGTTGTTTTGATATGTTAAAATCATCTGTGTGCTTTGTACTTGTACTGAGTTCCACATGCCAATATTCATTCGCTGATATGAGATGAGATCGGCAGAAGCATTATTGAAACTACTATGAATAAATGTCTTAGCTAACCTTTTTCTTCCTCTCAAAAAAACAACAGGCAAACTGGATTTTGGATCTCAAAGTGAGCATGAGTGATATATCACAGAATTGTCTTCCGTGAGCTCCATGTAATGAGATTACCCAAAGGTTTGTAGTGTACAGTAAGTATTTGATAATGGAAAGGATAATTGTTACATTGGCTCTGTTCGGGTAAGCACATAAAAGGCATATATGGTATATAAAGTTCTTAGCACATGAATGAATAAAATGGAGCATCTATGCCTACTTTTTATTTGATTTTTAAGTTATATGCTTAAATGGCGAGGCTGCAGTGCAGTGGAGTTTCAAGAAGCAGCAGGACGAACCACTTGGAGGAATCAGTCAGGTGGGTGCTTTATCGATTCAGGTTTTTTTTTTTACCATCATCTATTATCTATTTTGTTTTCTATATTTGCAATGTTTGCCACTCTGTCAGGTTCACCTTCAAGAACGCTGCCATGCTCATGGACATGGTGATTGGGAAGTTTCTCGAGGTAGCTATCGTCAATGCACCGTGATATCAAGTTTTCAACCTACTTGGTTCAATTTCCATTTTTGATGAATATTTAGGCGTGTCTAATTGGCACTTGCTATCATCAGAGCCATATGGCTGACAAAAATCCAGGAGCTGAAGATCAGACCTGTACTCACTATTGAAAAACTGGACGTTGCCGTGTGCCTAACACATTGCCGTGTGCAATTTATCGGGTACACGACAAAGATATATTTGCAGTGTGCTACACACGGTAAAATATTACACACGGTAAAGCTGACTTTGCCGTGTGCCTAGCACATGGCAAAGCTTGGTGCACGGCAAAGCTAGTGTTTGCCGTGTGCCGCGGCACACGGCAAAAAAAAACACTCGGCCAAACATGGCCGGCCCGTCACGGCGGCCACCTACCGTTAAGATTTTCCGTGTGTTGTTGTAAGACACACGACAAAATATAATATTTTGCCGTGTGTTATAGTCTGGCGCACAGCAAAGTTTTTTATTATTTTTAAATAAAATTTTGCCGTGTGCCATAGCGAGACACACGGTATTATATAGTATTTTGTCGTGTGCCACTGCTAGACATACGGCAAAATATCATATTTTGCCATGTGCTATAGTCTGGCTCACGGCAAAATTTTTTATTATTTTTAAAATCAAATTGTGCCATGTGCCAGCTTATGACATACAGCAAAAAAATTTTCTTTGATTTTCTTAAATCATATTTTTAGTTAGTTTTTTTATTAAACTTTGCCGTGTGCCTATGGGCCAGGCACACGATAAAGACCATTTTGCCGTGTGTTCCCCGTTGCACACGGTAAAATATTTCTTATTTTTATTGATTTTGGGCCTCATTTTTTGAGCCTTGTGACATTATTTAAAACTCTATATTAAAATTTTAAGAATTTTGATTTTTTATATATTTTATTAATTTATTTCATTTTATTGACTTTTTTGAAATATTTCAAATCTGTTTTTCGTCTATCAAAAAATGAGATTTATGATATGTGATGTATGTTTTGGCCGTATCTAGGAGCTCACATGAAATCTCGAGCATCTCGTTCACATAACATGTCGAGTTAGGTGCGGTGATTTAAAATTATATAAAATCCAAACAAAGTTCGAAAATCACGAAACTTGGCGAGGTGCCGTGTCATCATATGTGTAGGCTAGGGTAAAAATTTGAGAAGGTTTTGAGCAAGTTGTGACACGGATGCCTAAAACCCAGACATCTCCACACGTAGTCACAATTGATCACATGTTGAGATGTCTGAGTTTTAGGCATACGTCGTCGCAACTTGCTCAAAACGTACTCAATTTTTTACCGTAGCCTACACATGTGATAACACGACACCTCGCCAAGTTTCGTGATTTTCGGCATTCGTTTGAATTTTATATAATTTTAAATTATTTTTTCCGTACATAACATGTTACATCAATGAGATGCTCGATATTTCATGTGATGTCCTGGATACGGCCTCAACATACACCAAATATCATGAAAATTATTTTTTAAATCACCAAATTTTATTATTCCATATACCTACAGTTCAAATTTAAAATATTCCAAAAAATTCAACAAAACGAAATAAATTAATAAAATATACTAAAAAAGTCAAAAATGATCAAATTTTAACAGCGACTCATAAATACTGTCATAAGACTTAAAAAAAGGCTTCAAAAACATTTAAGCCTAAAATATAAAGAAATAAAAATATTTTGTCGTGTGCGATAAAGCATACACGACGAAAATTTCTTTACCGTGTATCAGGCC
This sequence comes from Bothriochloa decipiens, assembly GCA_023333625.1. Taxonomy (NCBI): domain Eukaryota; kingdom Viridiplantae; phylum Streptophyta; class Magnoliopsida; order Poales; family Poaceae; genus Bothriochloa; species Bothriochloa decipiens. The sequence goes on along the minus strand of CM041636.1, from coordinate 3,081,657 downwards.
TAAAAGCACTCGGTAAATATTTTTTTAAAAAAACGAATAAATCATTGCCGAGAGCCGCTTGGCCTGGCAGTCGGCGAAGGCCCGGCAAATTATTTGGGCCACGCGCGCGGCCGGCCGGCCCACCCACGCCCTAAACCCAAACTTCCTCTTCTCCCAGCCCCGACTCCCCGAGCCGGTCCTCCCCGCCGCCGCCATCCTCCCCTGCGCGACGACGGCACGGCGTGGCCGCACCCTGCCGGAGCAGCAGTAGCGTCCCTCCCTACGGTCCACCACGGGATCTTGGAGGGCGACGACGGCGTGCTGCAAGCGAGGAGCGGCGGCGCCCGATCCCGCGCGGATCGAGGCCAATGGCCTGACCGGGGGCGGCGCCCTTTGCTAAAGGCCCTCAGCTCCGACCCTGCTCACATCCTACAGCAGCGCGGCGGCGCCCCGGTGACGGCGGCACCCCTCCCCTCCACCCGAGCTTCGACGGCGCCCCCACCGACCTGCGGCGGCGCGGCTAGGGGTCCGCGGCCCCGCGCCCTCCACCGGCGGTCGCGGCTGCGGCTCCGTGCCCGTTGCGATGTGGAGCGGCAGCGCCCCGTATCCGACGACGGCGCGGCTCCGGCCCTTGCCGGGCAGCTGCAGCTCATCCCCGTTCCACTCCTCCACCTGCTCGCGCTACGGCATTGGCGCGCGGGCGGCCGTGTACAGAGGCACTGCTGGGCGGTGGCCGGATGCTCGCCTTTCTCCCATCAGAGGCACGAGCTCCCATCAGGTATGTGCGTCCAATTCTCTCGGCAACGCCAGCTGGAGCCCTGGTCCTGTTTCCGATGGGATTTGCATCTACTCTGGCCATGTCAATCCAACTTGAACTCCAAGCTTACGAACATAACAGAGTAGCGTATAGATTTGTATTAGCTGCTTGACTGTATAGATTTGTATTAGCTGCTTGACTGTATAGAATAGGCCATCAGTTTTGTAGAAGCACTCTGGAGAAAATAGAATATGCGTCCACCAATCAATTAATTTCACAGGTTCTTGTCCTTATTCATCAAACTAATAGATGTCAGACTACTTACTACTACTACTATGTATATTAAATCTGCAAGAAAGTAGAGCAGTATTTCATCTATATGCACATGCGGATACTGATACTGCAGCTGAATACTCTAGAATACATACATGCAGCTCAGGTTGATCTGAGCCTGCTAACTATGCTTTTTTTTGCCAAAAAAAAAAAACTTATGTTGTTCACTGGGTCTTCCCCTTCACTACTGATCTGGCCACATTAATCTACTACTAAACTGTATTTTGGTTTGGATTACATTGATTTACAATTAAACTTCATCTAAGTTGTCCTGAAGTCTAGTCCCATAGAACATATATTGTTTTCTGATTTGTTGCTTTCTGAACTGCTTGTACCGAGTGAGTGGGTGTAAGCCATTAGCTTCACCAGGGACACAGATTTGGAGTGTCTGAAGTATTGAGCTGTCAATGTTGTGCTAATTGGGAATAATCTGACCCTGTCCTTTGATGGCATTGTGGTAAGCTTTTGTACGTCCTGCACTCCTTACAATCATTTGATTTTGTCAGAATAGATTTGGAGTGGTGAAGGATCTTTCCTTTTTACATCAAGTGTTGCTCTCTATACCGGTACAAATGTTTTGGGTCGTCAATACTATTCTACAAATATTTGGAGTGGAAATGCTATGGGTCATTAAAGTACTGAAGCAATGTTATTACCTTTTGCTGAGTGTAAATATATCTCACTATGATTCCTGTAAAGTTAGTGATTCAAGTTCCTAAAGCCATCCAAATATGATTGCCGGTGTACGAGTACATGGCCATGGGCAGCCTGGAGAACCATCTCTTCAGAACTGAGCCATACAGTAAGTTTGTTGCCTTCTTTTCTGTATGTTCAGCTTATAAATAACTAAGGAGCTACGTGCCATTAGTATGTGCAGCTTAAGTTAGCATTACTAAACTGTATGTGATTTTTATAGGTAGTCAAGGGTTCTTTTTTGTGAATACAAGGGAAATAGTTATGTGTCCTATCTTTCCTTTGCTTGCAGGTTTCAGCAGTTCAGAGCAGCATGATGGATCAGGTAGTTAGCTTTCTTGTGATGAAATTGGCCTATGTGGGTTCAAAATCTGGGTTCAAGTCCTCCACTTGCTATTGGTGCTCATATTTTTCTGAATTTGTTCTAGAATTTTCTGGCATGATGCTTTAAGTGGAAATCGATGTTCCCGTAAAAAATGAGGTGTCGTTGGTGATTTCGGGAATCTCAAGATTTACTGGCTCAAAATGGACCAAGCTAATAGGTGAGCCAAATGGATCCAAATACACAATTAGCTAACCACTATCTCATTAACTATATTCAGTGCCCTAATAATAACAAATGGGTAAGCCAGTTGCAAAAAGGAAAATTTGCCCTTTCTATTACGTAAATCAAGTCAGCGCCCTAACAATAACAAATATAAATATAAAAAACATCTATAGTACTATTTTAAGGGCTTCTAGTGACATGGTATATTGCAAATAAGATCTGCTCAGTCCACGGTGGGAGTGGCAGCTCCAGTATGGGCGGCCCAGAAATGAAAATCCATTTGTGACAGCTAATAAAAAACGAATAATAAATGAATAAACATTAACCTGGTAAAGCAAGATGTGTTTGGAAGTGGAAGTGTGCGCTTACTGTTTCCGCTGCTTCCGGGAGAACCCGTTGTAGCAATTGCGAGCAAAACGAAGCCTTCACCACAGATCATCAGGAGCACCAGCAGCAGAACGAAGCCGGCAACCACCGGCGACGACCTCGGAACATTGCAAGTGCTCCGCATCATTGATGGATCGGTCGTCGTAGTTGTATGAATAATGGATCGGTCGTCGGCAGATCTTTTTTTCATCGGTGGGGGCGAGAGCTTGGAACTGAACTACCAGCAGCTAGCTAGCTAGACCATACAGATTGCAAGCACAGGTGTAATGTAGTATTTGTTGCTTCACATGCTTCCAACTAGCGGTTGAGTTGTGTGGTTGTGTAGTTTGGTTGGCAACACGAGATGTTGAGTTGTCTGGTGTCTGTGAAGCTTATGTGCATTCATTTATATAGGCGTAGGTGACGTCACCAAGACAAAAAGTTCAGACATGGAGTCGTTGGCTATTTCTGTCACACGAAGTAATCAATCTTGAAAATGGTTAACTCATACTCGCGCCAACAAGACCTAAGGAGTATGGAGTACTCCAAGGTCCAAAATGTGATCCCCGTATCCCACTACAAATATAATACATAGCCCATATAATCATAAGGAGATGATGGTCTTGATCTTATCCGTACAATACCACAAACCCATCATCTACTTATGAATATACTGGGATCATAACCGATTGAGGGATCAACAAATTGAATAAAAAACCCAATCAAGACTCTATCACTTCTATTCATTAATCACTCTTCCCGTTTTCTCATTACTGGTGTGCTCATAAGCTTTTCTACTCTTCACTGCAAAAGCATGACAGTTACCGCTGCATTTTTTCGGTTCGTTTACCATGTGACTTTCTAGGAGCACACAGAAAACATCATGCTGAGGGGAATGACGCATCAGTTTCATAAGCACAGATGGCGTCTGCAGTCTCTAACTAGTCAGTAATTAATATCCATTTTGCGCTTAAGTTTGAGTTAGTGATCACCTTTAGGGTAAGTCTTAGATCCTGCTAAGCTAAGATCAGTTTCAACACAGCGTTTTCCACATATGGAGAGCAGCGATTTTAACTGACGTTCACTAATACTTTAGTGGTTAAAGAGCTCTACGTTCACCTTTTATGTTTTATTTAATCTGCTTGTGAATAAACTAAAGTAAAGCTGCAAATTATTATTTCCACAAGATCTGCAGGCTCATGTCGTCAAAGTCAACAAGGGAGTCAACGTGAGTAGTCAATGGAATTCACTGAGTCGTCAATGTTCAACTCAGCGTGTACTGTGTCGACTCGAGCTAATATATTCCAACGACTTAATTAAGGGGTCAACGAAAGCAATCGTGATTCTTATATTCCACGATCAAAGAAACACCGTGCTAGCTTGACCTCAAATAGTAAACAGTCATTGTTATTTAGTAATTTTGCTTAGTGCAACTCCAAGAGTATCTCTATATCCCTCCTTCTTGAAAGCATATTTTATTTGAAAGATACAAAAAGGTATTTTTATCTATATTTTTGCTACCCGAAGATGGAAAACCAAATTAAGGGCCAGTTTGGCAGAGGTCCAACAACTCTAGATCTATTTGGATGCACCAAGATCCATCAAGGAGAAGCTCCACCAAAGATTTGCCCTATGTGAAATTGCTTGTTACAATTCTACCTTTCCTGCAGACCGAAGCAGGCCCGGGACAGGAACTCACGCAAGCGCGCCCGGGGCTGGGCTGGAGCTCGCGTGCGCGTGGTATGAGCTTAGGGTGCTAGTGCACGGTGGCATGGGATGTGCGTGGCCATAGTTCACAGGGCTAGCCGGGAGCAGCAATGTCACCGGGGCATGTGCGTGTGGCTAGCGGCGTGGCGACACTACTTAGATTTTGAATTACCGCAGCGGCGCCAAAACCAGCCGACAGCGGGCGCCCTGGCTGCCCACTGCGGTAGCTCGGCGGCCACCCGCGGCCGACCGGGCGCCTCAGCGCCCGCTGCGGTAAATAGTGATTTACAGCAGTGGGCAACATAAGGCGCCCGCTCTGTATAAAAGCAGCCGTCGCCACCCCCTTCTTTCCCCACGGCTTCTCCTCTTCCAACTCGTTGGGGGGATATTTTGCCCTAATTTTTAGCCACACCATCAAATTGAGGTTTGGATCTTTGATTTGGGGGAGGAGGACACTACTAGAGGTACATAATTGCTCTCCCAGCCCCTTTCTCTCTCTCCCTCACTTTTTTGGTGCACTTTTTGTCTAGATCTTGATCCAAGATGTGGAGAGATGAAGCTTGTTTTTTCCATCTATACTCACCATTGATGCATAAAAGCTCTCTTCCACCCTTTTTTCTCTATTTCTTCACTTTTTAGTGGCTTTTGTCTAGTTCTAGACCTAGATCCCCATGGAGTAGAGAGATAAAACTTGTTTTTTCCATCTAGATTCACCATAGATGCATAAAAGCTCTCTCACTTTTTTCTCTATTTTCTCACTTTTTTGTGGCTTTTGTCTAAATCTAGATCCATTGTGTAGAGAGATAAAGTTTGTGTTTTTTCCATTTAGATTCACCATGGATGCATGAAAACTCTCTTTAACCCCTTTTTTTCTCTATTTCCTCACTTTTTTAGTGCCTTTTAGCCATTGCTCTCTCTTTTTCTTGATTTTGGAGGTAGATCATCATTTTTTTTCTAATTCTTCTCCATTTTGCTGCTTGTTTCATGTACAGCTACGATGGATAGGTCTGAATGGATATACAAGATCGATAGAGTGCTTGATCCTCGGTACCTTGCTGAATTAAGGAAGTTTATGGCCATTGTGAAAGCTCACCATGAGAGTCAGAAGCGGTCTACAACCACATGTCCATGCGCGAAGTGCAGAACGGGGGAGGCTACCCAGATGGTACCGTGCAATCTCATTTGATTGTACACGGTTTCATGGAGGGTTACACGGTCTGGACTTCCCATGGAGAATGGTTCAGTGCGAGTGGCGGTGCATCTGGAGTGAGCTCTTCGATGATGACGGTGAACCAAGATCCTGTTTGACCACACGTGCCACCTTCGGCGACAGCTGCGCTAGTCGCCTACAACGATGCTCGTGATTACATCACGGTGGACGAACTACTCGACGGCATGCAAGATGGCGCCGATGGTCATGAGGCTCCTTTGAGGGAACCTGAGGATGAGCAGCTGTTTGAGGACCTGGTGAGCCACATCGACGAGGACGACGTCGTGTTTGGCAGCCCGAAGTGGTTGGAGAATTTTGGAGAGATGAAGTAGGCGTCCATTGATCCTCTATATCAGGACGACGGGAAATGTCCAGATGGGTGCACAGCGCTCTGTTTCAACCTCTAGATGTAGATGATGAAGGCCTAGCATGGTTGGTCAGACAATAGCTTCAATGAGCTATTAAGTTACCTAGCTACGTACCCAATTGGCGGGAACAAGGTGCAAGAAAATATATATCGGGCCAAGACTCTGATTCAGTCGGTGGCGATGAAAGTTAGAAAGTTTGATGCCTGACCTAACCACCACATCATGTATTGGGGAGAAGTTGACCAGCTATCCACTATGGTGCCATTCAGTACAAGAGGAATGCCAGGTGTCGCATAGATGACGATGACACAGCCGTGCAGGGTACTGGTGGTCCGAAGAAGAAGAAGAAGGTGGCTAAGAAGGGGGCCAAGTAGATCTCGGCTCAACAAGACGAGGAAAAAGAGGGTTATACATGGAGAGAAAGCCCTACGCTATCGGTGTGGTACTTGCCCGTGGTCGACCGCACGCGTGCACTATTCGGGAACCCAGAGGATGTGAAGCTCATGTCCTAGCATGTATCACCTGACGGCTCAAGGACGATGGCAAGCTGCAGCACCGCTCCGATGGCTAGCCGTGGAAGGATTTTGACAATGCATACCCTAAGTTTTGCGATGAGTCCAGGCACATCGGTTCGCGGTGAGTACCGATGGGATGAACCCGTTCGGTGAGCTTAGCAGCTCTCACAGGACTTGGCTGATCGTCCTCACCATATACAACCTACCTCCCCATCTATGTTAGAAGCGCAGGTACCTCCTGCTCACCATGCTTATGTCGGGACTGAGGCAGCCCGGCAATGATATAGATGTGCTCCTAGAGCCGATCATGGAGGAGATGCAGATGCTATTCAATGTTGGGGTCCAGATTGTGGATGCTTCTTGAAAAGAGAAGTTCACCCTAAAAGTGATCATTTTTGTCACCATCACCTATTACCCTGGTCTCTTCTCACTGTCGGGGCAGATCAAAGGAAAGACCGGCTGCATGGTGTGCATCGATGGGACCTGCTCCACTTACCTCTAGGGATCCATCAAGACAGTGTACACGAGGCACAAGTGGTTCCTTGTGGTGAAGCATAGGTATAGAAAAAGTTCTTGGAACTAATACTTCGACAACCAGGACGAGCCGCAGCGTTAACCACCGGTGCAGACTAAATGGGGGCCAAAGATGTATGAGATGGTGAAGGATATGGACCAGATCGAGTTCAGCAAGAAGAAGAAGCCCTCGCCACTAGAGGAGGGGACAAAGAAGAGGATGGGTCACACTGTATCATGGCTGCCTATCACTTTGGGTAAGTCAAAAAATGAACGTAGAGTTAATAAGTGGCTAGGATTATGCTTTCTCATCGACCTAACCTATATTTGGTTTCAATGGTGCAACACGGGCCTCATGGGACACTGGGTTTCATTTATCATCTATCCTCAGGATGGCAGGGCCTGTGTATTAGACTCGTTGAGGGTAGCCAACGAAAAAGGGTACAAAGCCTTTGAGGATTGCTTGAAAGTGTAAGGCATCGAGCTTTTTCAGCATTTATAGTAATGATACGTATTGATATCGTCATTGCTAATACTAGTATATTTTGTGCAGGGCTTATAAGAAGTACGTGAAGGATCCGGAATGCTGGGACAAAAGATTGGAAAAGCGCAAGGAGAAGATTAAGGACCACACCAAAATCCGACACGATTTGTCGGTACATAGTTCACAGGTTCAATCACGCTTCTCATACATATATGTTCTAAAGTTTTGTGTATCGATTATCTAGTGCGCCAAATAACTTCTTGGATCAACTACATATGGATTGTACGTCTGCCAGTACTTGAGAGAGTGCAATGAGTACACCCAAAGCTGGAAGAGGCTCAAGGAAGGAATCAAAGGTTAGAGGGCCGAAACACCGAACAACCCCAAGATATACTTTAAGCAAGTCAAGGCGGACATCTGCAAGGTCATCCTGGAGAAATGCGTGCTCGAGGGACAACCATTCTTCGACGAGGACAATGCCTTGGTATACGAACCCAAGCACGAGAGGCTTCGGCAGTGGGACACCGAGCTGTGTCCGACAGATTAAAAGTGGCCCGTAAACTTTGATTACTTGGACCTTGATATGTAACTCGAATGAACTCATCGGTTTCATGTATGGAGAACAATATCTTGTCTTGTATATGGATGATGCTTTATATATATGAAGTTCTATTTCATATTTGAAACTGTTTCATATTTGAAATCTGAAATCTAGAAACAATTCTATAAATGATTCTTTTATTTTTTTAAAATCTAAAATTATTAACCGCAGCGGGTAATGTAAGGTGCCCGCTGCGGTTAATAGTCTTAATCACAGCGGGCGACTTAACGCGTCCGCTGCGGTGCCGCCCGGATTTACCATGGCGAGGCACCGCAAGCGAACGCCTGTGCCCGCCATGAAAAAGCCAGAAGGCCCACTGCGGTTATTCTGTTTGGACGTAGTACGAGCTAGCCCAGACTCTTTCCTCAATGAAATTGTTTCCGACTTCGCTGCACTGGGCCTCACCTGGCACGACCTGCTCATGCTGTGGGACACGCACATCTTGTTGCCGGGCCACCAGCTTTTTGTCACTGGTTGAGCACTACTACACCCATGACGCGCTCAACACGTTGCTGTGGCTATGGCACCGTCATCTTACAGAACTTTGCTATGTCTATGGTCAAGCTATGGAACATGAACATGCTCATGGATTCCACAAGGGAGATCACAGCACGCGCATTGATGGAGCTCTACCAGCTTGAGCATATCACCTGCCAGCAATGTGAGCGCGTGGGTAGCAGTGGCCTAGTTCATGGCGACCATAGTGCAGCGGGCATCTAGGGGTCGCACTGACGAGGAAGAAAGGGGAAATGAAAGAAATGAAGCATTATTTTATGTTACCACTGGCAGTGGTAGATATTTTTTTTCCTACATCACCAAACTTAGTGGTGCTCCACCAACATGGAGGTTCTGCTGGTGCAGATCCATGGTTTTGGTTGAACACATCCTTGATGGAGCTAGTAGACCTGTAAGTGTTTGCCTAGTAAAAATTGAATCTGGATCTGTTTTTAGCGGACCGGGAGCTGGTGGAGATCGCCCTAATTAACATGCCCTTACTCTTTAGAATATGCACAAGATATAAAGAGATACAGCTAGATAGCGACATATAAACAACTTAACAGGACGAAGTTTATAACCAAATACCAATTTTTATGATATCAATGAAATTTCACTAAATTCAACAAGAAATATATTTTCTGATAAACACTAACAACTTTCTCAACAAACTCTGACATAACCAAAATGTCCACATTTTCGGAGATGGAGGTCATAGTTTTATTGAAGACCAGACTTATTTCAGCATTATAGAGTTCGAAGAGATCATTTAGGGATGAAACTTTCTTTTTTTTTTAAAATGGTCAACAGGGGAGTCCCCTTCCTATATTATTTCTTTTTCATTAATAAAAAAGTTGACACGACAGTAGGGATACAACAACAACAAAAGAGGAGCCAAGAAGGAGGGAACTGTACAGGGGGAGGGAAAAAATAAAAATTTCTGCCAGATGCTCAAAATTTGTAAACTAAAAAGTATATTTGGGTTTGCGAAACAAATTACAAATTTTTATGCTGTTTTATATTTTTAATTTTTTTAAAAATGTTTCATGCGGCAGTCAACTTATTTCTTGGGACAATTAACTAATATTCTGTCCAGAAATGATTAGTTCTATGGATGACTGAGTTAGTACCTAGTTGTCGGGGTTCTTTCCACCGACAATAGCCGAGTACCCTAAGCCGGACACCAGAAAATGTCGGCTTCTCCTGGCTCTTAGTTTATTTGTAGAAAGGAGAGAAAATAAATTCAATTAATAGTGCCATATACGGTTTAGGTGTTGGAGGAACGCAGCTATAGCACACCTAGGTACAAGATTTATATTGACAATTGGGTCCTGATTCTCAGCGTCTATCAAAAAAATTGTCTGTTCCTGCTAGAGCAGAGACAAAAGACAAAAAATACAAACCCACAAACATGAGGGAAGCCCCCTCACATCAAAAACAGGGACCCCGATCTGAGGGCTCTGCTAGGAGTTGCTCTTATTTAACCGAGAGGAGGTTGGTATGTTAACTGCCCCGAATTTTTATTTTATTTATGGTTGCTGGCCTGCTGATGTAGATATTTTATATTTCTATAATTCGTGATGTATGGATGATTGTATGGAAATCCACATAGTGTTTGACCCCACAAGCTCGATGACAACGTCAATATTCCGTGCAAAACACGATGCACGATCCGTCAAATACTCCGAGAGATATACTCGGAGATGTTGGAATGTCGTTTTCGGACAACTGGAGCCAAAGCCAACTTTTGTTTGTTTTGCCCTTCCGTTATTGGAGTCTTCTGGTCCTTGACTCATCCGGCCAAACTAAAAGGTGCGCATCTCATATATAATGCCAACGACTTGACTTGAATGCTGGATGCAGGTAAACATTTGCTGACGTTGTGAAGAAATAACGAAGGCCATTCGCGAATAGGCGTGCACGTAACGTTGGTGCCCAGCCAGAAAGGGATCTTTTGCTTGTTTTGGGTAACAATTCCAATTTTCAGGAGTGTTCTTGTCCTTGATTATTGATTCACTCGGCAAAGCTGAAAGGTGCACTTCTGATATATGCCAACGACTTAACTGCTGGACACAGGCAAACCTTCTGGCCGTGACACAGCCATTCGCGATTTCGCAAACAGACGTGCGCGTAACGTTCACGCTTAACCCTGGCTAAACCTCACACAGATTTAGTTAAATCTCCCATAAATAAAAAGAACAACACGTGAACAAATTTTTAGTATAACTTTCTCACGTGGGACCATGACTCTGCCTCCTACGATCCATACCCTCTAGACTCCCTTGGATGGCCCGTGCGATTTTTCCGGTGGAAAGAAGTCAATCACGGCAAGGATTTTGGAAAGAAAAACGTAAGGTTTTGGAAAGGAAAACGTAAGGCTCCACGTCCTCCACCAATCAAGATCTAATCAAAGGATGTTTCAAAAAAAAAAAAGATCCAGTCAAAGGAAACGCTCCCCGCTGTCCTCACGCGGCTCGCTCGTCGTCGCCCGCTCACTCGATTATGCTGTGCTCGACATCGCGTGACCGCCGTCGTCCTCATCCATCTCCCCGTCACCCTCACACGCCACGGTCTTGCGCCGACCTCGCCTTCGCCGGCGGTCCTCGCCATTGCGCGCCCGCGACCTCACCTGCCGAAACCTATGCCGCAGGCTCCAGCGTCGCCGCCGCACGCACCCTCGAGCAGCCGCCGGACGCCACGGCGCCTTCCGACCGGTGCCGCCGCCAACACGCTGTGCGGACGTGACGACTCCACTACGTCGGCCCCATCCAGCCTGCATCGTTCAACCACCGTGCTAGCCTGTCTCCTTGCGCCGCCAGCCGGCCTCCCAACTCTGCTGATTGAATCAATTCTATATGCGAAGGCCTGATTGTATCCGCAAGTTTTTGTTCTTTTAAGGTTTAATCCATGGCATCGAAGAGGATCTTTTAGGAGTTGAAGCATCTTCAGAAAGATCCGGCCACCTCTTACAGTGAGGGTTATTTTTATGTAAGTTATTTCTTTAGAAATTCAAAATTACTTTCATGAACTATGTGGTTAATGGTTTGTGTTTCTTCCGTGTGATTAATGCTTCTAAAAATTATAATGTTGCACATTAGTTTGTCTTCAATTTCTTTTTGGCCAAAAAACAGGAAAGCAAGTTAAAATATTAGCCATAGAAGATGATGGTTGCTATTGAGATTGTTCATTCCTTCTTGCAAATTTTTTTATTCCTGGGGCATTTGCGTTATAACCATATCATCGGAAGGAGATGATTGTTTCACCTTTTACACTGAACAATTACTTATGAACAATTGTTTCATGAGTAAGCATTTGAAATACAAAATTGAGGTCCAAGGATCAGTATATATATGCAAGAAGGATGCAATAATTTGGATTGGATCAGTTCCTTCGTACACTGTTTCAGTGAAGTGCAGTGGCAACTCAACTGCTTATGCCTCACAAGTTCTTACTATATTTGTGATCAGATTATATTGTCATGCCTAAAGCAATACCATCAGGACATGGTTTGCAAAAGGACCAAATTCGGAATATTATATTGAAGTAACACATATCTCCTGTTTTTGAGAAGCAACTATGCTGAATCTCTTGGCGTGGGATAGGACACAATTTCCTGTCACTTTTTATTTTGTGAAGTAAAAAGAAAATTGCATTTTTTGAAAAATAAAAAGCTTCTTGACCTTTAATTTCTGCCGTATTTTTGCACTGTTCTGTCCGGAAGCATATCTAAGGTTTACATAATCAATCTTAGCATTCCGTACCGGGTGGATTTTTCTTGGCTCATGAACTATTGTGACTGAAACAGCCATTTTGACTGAAACAACTCAAAACTGTATTTAGGCCAGCCAATAAAAAAGATGTCGACTTCAATTTTAAATGAAAAATAAAGCTTAAAAAATGAATTTATGTTCCCTATTTGTTCAGGTTGTGAGAGCTGATTATTGACTTTGATTTAACAAAGCAATAAGTCTCAGCCACTCTGTAGAAATGTAACACGGAATCAGTTAATGAATATATAGATACAGGTAATAAGGTGTCCTTGATTGCAAACTTGTGAGGCATGGGGCATCCTAGTTTGCAGAAGTTTTAGTTTTCAAGACTCCTAAGCAGAAAGACTTGGTGGGCAATGCCATAAGAAGAATGAAGCCACATGATATACTGGCCATAGAGCCTGGGAACAATAAACTAAAATCCTTCTACTTTATACTAGCTTGTCGATATCCAATTTTAGTGATATATATTTATTTGATTTTAATCATGGCCAGTTTGCTGAAGGTATTGCTTCAGCAAACAAATCTGTCAAGGCCAGCATGCATGGGAAAAAGTGGGACAAATTGTGTAATTAATTATATATTGTATATTTAGTAATTACTTAACTTGAGAAGAATTACTAATGCTGTGTTTGGTTTCGGAGTGAAGTGGGTTGGGTTGGATCCAACCCCGTTTTGTGGGATGGACTGAACCCATCTCATATTTGCTTGCAAGGTTGGAGTCATTCCAGTTTTATGTTTGGTTGGAGGGATGAAGAGAGACACTGTTAATAGCACAGTTAGTGGGTCGCATATGTCATCCTCTTTATTTTATTTTTCTTTTTTCCCTTATCTTCTTCGTCTGCTTCCCTAGTACACCCGAGCCCACCCCATGGTCATGGCGGTGCCCGAACCGCACTGACGCGCTACGCCTCGCTCCAGCGGCGCCGGCGCCTCGACCCACTCAGGCAGCCCCGCCGCCTCGCCGCCTCACCGCAGCGGCAGCCATTCGCATCCCTGTAGGGCGCCGGACGACTCGCATCCCAACCCCACGGCCCTACACGGTGCTGGCGGCCATGGCGACCCTCCCGGACGACTTGCACTACACCAGCGCGATCACCTATCCATCGCGCCGGCGCCCACCAACGGAGAGAGATCGCGCCGCCATGCTCATGCGCAGGGAAGGCAGGCCACGAGGAGCATCCCAGCCATGGCAGTCGGCGCACCTCATGTAATAGAACCGACCAATTTATATAAGCTTAAGTCCAAATTAATCTGCCATGACAGCTTAAGTTGCACCTAAACCTATATAAAGCCGGTAGTCCGTGAAATCACGAAGGATTTTAAACCAACTTACAAACCAAGATCGTAGAGATTCAGTAACCACAATCCACATGATACATAAATTTGTAATTAACTTAAATGCATCGGAGTTTATAAGAGAATATAACAACACCCTTTTTATAAAAAAATAGCGGAAGCAAATTACTTTAACAATACTCGCACTCACATTTTTAAATACGGTGCCAGCTCATAGTCAAATCCAACAAAAGCAATTTGAGATAAGATATAAGGAATGACCGTGCCCAAGGTCTGATTGTTTTCCGTAATGGGATAGAAACCCATCTTACAGCCACAGCAACCTAGATGAACACCTGCAACAAGTGGGAATAAAACCCTGAGTATGAGAATGTACTCAGTTAGACTTACCCATCATAAACCAAAAATAAATTAACTCCAAGGAGTATGCAAGGCTTTATAAGTGGGGTAACTGACTCATATATTTGTAGAAAAGCTTGAACTTATGAAGAATAATTATTATAACCTTCTAGCTTTGCATTTTAAATTCATTAACCTGATCATGCTAGATTAGCACCTAAACTAAACAAGCATGGTGTATTTATCAAACAAGAATAGTAACCATTTTCGGTTGAGCATCTTTCAGCATCAACATCATAACCATCTCATCTCTTTGTTCAAGTTCTTACTACGATGCCGCTGCTCAAGTCAAGTGTTCACTGTCCAGGAACGATGGCGATTCAAATCGATTACTAACCAGCTAGTGAAATATTCCCACACAAACCCAGACATGCCTGTACCATGGCACCTTAGGTAACCTGTTCGCACTGTTCGGGTAAAAGATAGTCATGGGATCAACAGGAACCATTGTACCCAGGACTGTCCGACTGCCTCGGTCTTACGTACCTGCCTTAGTCTTATGCTGCCTTGGACTTACGTAATTGCCTTAGTCTTACACTTCCTCGGGCTTACGTAACTGCCTTAGTCTTACTCCCAGTACGATGCATTCTGGTCGAACCCAGCCCAAACATGCTACTAGGCTTCGTGGTCAGAACGACTTATCCTTCCAGCTAAATGTGAGGCATGCATTCCATATGACTTGAGGACGTACAACGGATGGGTCCTAGTTCGACACAGACGGGATAACCTCACCGAACCTCCAGTTCAGTCCCAACACCAATCCCGCCCGGTCTTGATTTATTATCTCCATATGGTTATCCAAGATAACAATGTTTTCAACCATTCTGAGTCGCCACCTATAACTCGCGGATGATAGGAAATCACCCGACTTCTACCGATCTAGTTAAGCAAGGCTAAGCAGATAATCGCACCTAAACCTAACAGGGTAGAATTATATCAAGTGGGCAAGGAACGTAAATAATGCAACAATGGTATAAAACAACACCTACAACTTAATGCATCAAACAAGTAAAGGACTCAAGTTAGATATTTTGTAAACCACAGGGAGAATGCTCCGGGTCTTGCCTTCCTCAGAAGAGCGATGTTGATTCTTCGGACACTCGTATAGCTCCATGTCCTTCTCCTAGTCCCAGATCACCTCCGGTGCAGAAACTTCCAACGAGTCATCCTTCTGGCTTCTCGACTTCTCGACAAGGTCCTCGCATACGATCCTGTATGATGCGTATGCATACATGAATACTAGGAATGCATATAAAATGGATATGGACTATGATGATGAGCATGATTGCTTGCACATGACTTCCACAAAGTCGTCAAAATCATCCAAGAACATATATTATGAGCACATGTCATCTACTGCATTCTCTCCTACAACAACTACTACACAAACATATAAGTATCATCCACTCATATAAGCATCAACCCTAAACAAGAATGCCTATAAACATATATATGTACCCATAAACACCACACATGAATTGCATACTTAGAACAATTACAAGACATCAATAGATTCCAAACATCAACTGAACCTAAACAATAGCTCTAACAGATTATATACTTTGCAAGAGTAGAAAGAAGCATTGTAGATAGCATGAACTGATAAAGCAAAGCATTAATAAACACATATATAAATAAGGGCAGAACTGCATCACATATTTATACTACCCAGAAAATTCTAAAAAAATTACATAAGACAAAACATACCAATTCTAGGCTGCCATCCAAATTTTACCTCGTTTAGATAAGCCCATCATTCTACACAAAAATCACAAGGCAGCACAAAACGGGGGACCTAAAAATACTTTGTACTATGAAGTATATCAAACCTCATGTTTCACTACATCAAGAGCTACCTTATGGCATGTAAGTAGCCCACAAAAATTATCAACCCCAAACTAGGTCCACAAAATGCATTTTTGAATTATTTCAAGAATAGCCCTAAAATCACACTTGAACTACAACTTCATATTTTTATGCAGCAAGCATACACCAAATATTTATGATAGATAGAGCAGGCCAACAAAAGACTAACCCAACAAGAATCACATTTTTCTGAGCTATACACAATTAGTTATGCATTTTCAAAGATATCAAGCATTTAATGTGAATAAATCAACTTAAATAAAACTATACAGAAAAGTTCTACAAAAATGTCATATCATATTTTTATCATGTAGATCTGCTCATAAGAAAAATAATGCAACTTGAACCATCTCATTTGGAGCTAAAATGAGCAAGATATGAATTTTTGAAGCGTTTAAACAAAATTTGGAAATACATTTTCTTATAAACCAAAATAGAAAACCACTATGCAGAAAGGACCCTGAGCTTTCCAGAAATCAACAAAGCCCGGATCTGAAGTTGTTCCTCTCTGAAAACTTTGCATCTGGGCCCCTGCGTTTCTGCATATTCTGGACTGAGGTCCTTGCGCGGGGAGAGACAGAGGAGGCGCCGGAGCTCGCCGTCGCCTACCAGCGGGGGCTCACTGGCACCAAAGAAGAGATGGTGGAGCAGCAGGAGACTACCGCGCACCCACTGGTACCCTCAATGCAAGCGGAGGCAGCCCGAGGCGGATTGGCCACGCACGCCGGTGGCTCGGCGGCGGGGCGGCGCGGCGAGGCGGCGCGTCAGGGCCCTGTCGGCCGAACCAGCTAGGGTTTCACGGTCTCCATGGCCAGGTGAACTCGATTCTCAAGAAAAGAGAGGAGTAGGCGATCGGAGCCGGATTGGCCATGGCGAGCCTGAGCTCGACGGCCATTGCGGAAAAAACATCCGGCCGATTCGGCCCTACCCCTGGACAACGGGTGCTGCTAGCAGGCTCAGGTGACGGAGGTGGCCATCGCGAAGCTCTGTGAGGGCGCTGGGAAGAAAATGAGGTGGTGCCGTGGTGCTATGGTTGTGGTGAAGTGCGGCAGCAACAATGGTGCCCGCCCGATGCTGCGCCGAGAAAGAGAAAGGCAGAGGGGGAGAGAGGAAATGAAGAGATGGGGGAAATGGAGCGGGTGAGGGCGCAACGCGGCGCCTTAACGCGGCCTGCCGAGCCGCTGCCGCCCACAGACGCTGGTGCGAGGACACCACATGGCGCGAGAGGCCTGAGCGGGTCGGCCACGAATTTTAGGACCTCGATTTTCCTGACGGCTAAGAGGTAACCGTCATAGAAATTCCATTTTCATTACCTCTAATGCAAACTTCTCTGCCCTATTAATCCCAAACCATGCTGAATTAGCCAAAACTCATATTGAAGGAAATATAGCTCTAGAAGAGTAGAACATTTCATCTTTAACAAGTATGGCCAGATTCTACCTAGATTTTGAAATACAAAATTCCAATTGAAAATACCTCATAAATTTATTTTAAATGAAAAAGAGCCGCCAAACCTGCCTTTTTCAATCTTTTGAACATTTTCCAGACATTTTGATGAAAAGTGATAATAACAACTTTTGTTCCTTATAAAATTTTGGACAATAATGATTAAGGGTGCATAGACATGCAAACAATCTATCAAGGATTTCTGAAATGGTCAAAGCAGAGCACTCATGGTCCCGTTGTTGGTCAACTATCACCTAGAGACATAATTAGGCAAAGTTGTTAACATGAACATAGGTTCATTTGGTACCCTAATAATCTCTAGATTATTTAGTGAGCAATCATCAAGCACTTGACCATGGTTATCATGTTTTTCACAAAAAGACAAACAAAACTTCAACCATCATAGCATCACATGCAATGTAAGAATGATATAGAGATGATGCCAATGCAAATGATGATTAGGCTAATGCAATGCAAGTGCTTAAGTATGCTTAACGTTGAGGATGTTACAACCCTTCCTTCCTTATAGATATCTCATCCCGAGATTTGGTTGAGTTAGCTTTTGGTTTTCGAAAAGCGGTACCTCGCATAACGACATTTCGACTTTGCAACTACAAACACTTCCAGAAGGGTTCGCCGCACTTGCCATCATTCTATAACATGACCTTGCTTTGCTTAATTCGTTACTTCAGACTCCAAAGGGTTTCCTTTCTTTCCTACGGCTGTTCCGATAGCGGTCTACATCTCTTGATCCTTTCTCCTAGGGACTGACCGCTCCTCTAAGTTACTACCATGAAGATATGAGAAGGTCTTATCTCAATCTAGAAGTAGCTCCAAGTTGTAACTCATCTTTACTAACTCGTGAGATTTTGCATAAACTGATTTCACTAAGGTGCGAGCCTTTTCTGCATTCTGAATTACAAACATCAACTTGTGGGCCCCTTAAAGCGAATTGTGACCGTGGTACTGAGGGAATAAATCGGTGTACAGAATACCACATATGCAATACATCCTAGCGAATTACTCATCCATTACTGTGTAAACTTAAGATATGAAGATGATACAGTATATCACTAAAGATCCCCACATTAGATTCAATTCTTCATTCCACTAGGGTAGGTTATCGTAATGAGCATCCAATAACTAGCCTTTGGTGGTATCAAAGGATTGAAAACACAGGAATCTGCCATTCCCATCTTCAAACACATCAAAAGGTGCTTCATCCTAACATATTCACTACCGAAAGAAGCGAAGCATGACTCCCATAGAGTGGGAAGCTACATCACCAAACTTGCGGTAGAAAAGGGTAGGATCAATTAGAGCGAGTTCTATACTGGCAAAGCCCTTCATAGGAAAACTGACCAATGAGATGCCATTAAGACTCAGCTCGATCGAGAAAGTTCAAACCTTTGCATGTAGAAGTCAAAGTTTTTAGGTCAATGATCTTCTAACTAGACCGAAAACCACCAAACTCCGTCTCCTACCGTGCAGAACCGATAGACTTAGCTAGATCCCTTAGCTAAGACCTATGATTTTGAACCTTGTCATAAGACATACGTTCCAACTTGTTTGGGTCTTAACTCCAAAAGTTTCCAAAAACACTCCTCCAAGAGGGATCATGCCAAAACTTTACTCAGATTGTACTAGTTACGAGTCCAATTTTCTAGGTTCAGACAATGCCCAACTGATACATGAAGCAAAGCGCACTTTGATTAATCCAAGGTTATACCAGACTACTCCTACGCGCGTCCTCAATGCACATCCATCACTGGTATATGGGACGATTCGGTTCGATTCCAGGTGCAAACATGCTAGTGCAGACGATATCTCACCAATATAGGAGATCTAGTGCCTTGCAAACAAAACATGTTGGAGTCTCGTATAAGGATGAGAATAATAGTTGAATGCCACTAAAGGTGAGCACAAGGTATCGACAACAGTTCAACAGTTCTCAAAATTTGCTTCAAAAGTAAGTTTTTGTCTGAAGAATTTCCTTTATTGACTCATGAAGCCATATTAGTGTGAGTAATCCAGAAATTGATCTCCCAAGAAACCCTGTGACCTTGGGAGTAATCCGAGGAACTAGCCTCCCAAGTACTTGTCCTTGTGACATGGAAAGTTGGTGCAGAGCACCACTTACTAACCCCATCCTACGCAGGCACAACATGTCTCACTTTATCATACCATTCCAAACATAAACAGGATAAAATCCTTTGAGGCAGTGAAAATCAAATCAATTCATAAGTGATGCATATGTTTGTCTTCGCTTGAACAAGCATTAATCAAGTACCAACCAATGGCCAACTACACAAGACTCCATGTGTGCAACTATCTTTCTTAGATGATAACACTGCATTATATGATCCCATTGAATATATCTGATTCTGTTACTGGGCGTCGTTGAACTGCTACTCTTAAAATCCTAATCAAGCAGCGATAATCCCTTGGTTGAATCTGATGCAACCTCTTGGGTAAAAGCATCAACTAGCACAACCATACATATCTACTTAGAGTGAGTATAGTCCTTGATGCTATAATTACATAAGAGTTAAGTCAATTCTCATGAAGCAAAACTAGCTTTGTTGTATTATTTTTGATATTGAGGCTTCCCTCCTTATAAAGAAGCGAGTCCCCAAAACCAAGAATGTAATCCAAAGAGCTTTTGTAATGTATCATGGAAGTAAAGAATCTCTTCTTCAACATCAAAGGATGCATCAGCAGCGGAATATATCATGTCCATCCATCCTTACACTGGTACATACATAGCCATCCAACCTGAGGAATGACATAAATAGTGCCGATTTTGTCCCTCATGAGAACTACTCTTTATTCTCAAACAGAAGCTCCATTATACCTGAAATTTGGTGGATGTGTAGGCCCATAAGTCCTATGATTATCGACCAAACTTTAGCTCAAACAGACCTCATGATATGCTCAAGTAATGCATGTACCAAAACTGCTTTGGTTTGAAATTTTAGCAACCATCATGGACAAACTCTTCGCATAAACGACACTTCATTTAGCACATCCTCCAACCAATTAGACATTATGAAGTAGTCAAAGGAAGGATTGAGTTCACAAAGTTTGGCACCACTCAAATAAAGTTTGAGCCACTTCATATAGTCTTCATATAGGTGACTACTCATTTGTCTCTCAAAGCTAAAAGATCCAAGGCTTCAGCTTTTGCAGCCAACAATTTGAGTTGGTTGCCAATATAGATGACCATTCATGAAGTCAACCGAAAGGAATCACACCTTAAAGGGCTGACTATTTCGAATGATTACTATACATAAAAGATTTAGAACTGAGTAGAGGATCATGAGCATAAGGGAAGCCTATGGAGAACATAGATCTCCCTTGATCCTCGGCCATGAAATGGCTTATCCAACTTGAGTGTGGTGTGCCCTCTTTGGCTCCAATAGAGAGAACACATATCCAATAGAATGTAGCATCATTTGTGGGAATGATCGGTAGAATCACTTGTCTACCATCTCTTGTAGTCTGTTAATATTAATGTCAGTGACCTGTTCTTCAAGGATCATTTTCTTTGCGGCTTCAGAAGATAGCTTCATTACAAATGGTCCGATAAGGATCTACTGAAAGGGTATAAAAAGATAACCAAGGAAGAGTTCATGCGAAGATAACACCTTGGCGTAATCCCTACAATGGGTCATGGTTAACAACCTCGATACCAGCGTGTGCCGAGCAGCACGACCATGTGTCGGCCGTCACAGGTTGCTCTTGGTTTCGTCGTGGCACCGTCAGTTATTAATCAAGACACCACTATAAATTTTACAATCAATGTGAAATCGAGCCTGACACAAGTAGGTCTTGCCTGAATAGGCATCATGTGCAAGACAGGAGTGGTACCGACAAGGATGGTCGCAAAGTTATGGGATAACAATGAAAGGACAAGGAGGAAATCATGGCGCATCATCTACCCGGATACGTCTCCTACTCGTTGTAACTACTTCCCAAAACAAGGACTATTGAGAGGACTGGTTATTACAGGAACATTGCGAGGTCAAAGTCAGTTGCTAGTCCAAGGACTAGCAGAACAACAACTAAACACTTCTGACACGGTGTTAAGCTACCAACAACGTTCGGTTATACGCACGGGCCATACCGATAAACTATTCCATCGGTCATCTAGCAAAAGCGACAAACTTCTAATAGAGCGATTGGATACTGGTGGTCCATCTCATGGAAATGTAGGGTTCAAAATTTTCAAGGAACAAGTTGTATGACGAATTCAAGACATTGGTATAGTCGAGATAATGGGTTACGATCAATAATTACAATACCAGCGTGGCCTCTAAAACTCCAACCACATGCGTCCATAGGGAAGGCTCTAGATTCCATCGCGGCACTATAATTTGTTAATCAAAATGACATTACCCCCAGCTATGGTCAAAAATAGAATGTCCAACACCATAGAGATATCTTGCACCAAGAAACGTGATTGCACAAGACGAGGTAACGGAATTATGGCGAGTTCCAAAAATTGAAGATATCAAGGGTTATTTCTGGAACACGCATGGCATAAATTAACATCATGTCATTCGCAGGGGAACAATTACCAACAAGATTCGCTTTATGTTGGTCTAGACATGCGACAACAAGGGATCAATGTCAGCACGTCATCAGAGACTCAAAAGAGGAACAACGAATTTACAAGGACGAAGGTCAACATCCTCGTGGTTTTCATCGGGAACCACTGTAGTAGGCACCTCCTACTGATTTGCACCGATCTTCATATCATCATTAGCAGGAACAACTTCCAGCTTTACCTTACCATCATTAGGAAGGTGAATAGGATTAAGTTGGTCGCTCAACACATGTAAGCATTCGTGCAGAGCATCATTGTCATTCTCCATCAAAAACAATTGTCCCTAAAGATCGGCTTCAACATCCCAATCTCCATCCCTCGATTGCAGCGCGGTGTTAAGTATGTGCTGATTGTGGGTTAACCATAGTAACCAACTCCCCATTCTGACCCTGCAAACCAAGGATTTTTGACGCAATACTGTCCTTCTTTGAACAGCTGGATCCCTAGCAATTGTCACCTACAAGCTGCTCCCTTGTCTGATTCAACTGTGTATCAAACTCCTTTTGCATCTCATGCCTCAAAATAGAACATAACGGACGGCGATGTCCACATGGTTAACCACGCCCATCATGCAGGAGTAAATCTCCCTCAAGGTGAACATAGCATCAGTGGCTGGTCCATTGCCACTCTCGGCTTCATCTACGCCCCCCACTAGTGTAGTTCTGTCAAGTTGACATCACACCATGTGGTATGGGTCACCCTTCAGAAACACCAGCGATAGCACGAGCAACCTCTTCTAGAAACTACTTTAGAAGATCTCTCATAGTTTTACATGCTATCACATTGACAAATTCCCTCGGGTTCAAGCCTTATGCCATACAGAGCCTGCCGCCCTAGACAACTCATGCTCTTCTCTTACTGGACCATAACCTCAACTGTGACTAAGCCTTGGTTCTCAAACTCTTGTTGGTTGCTTCACTAATGGCGAGGTTTTCTATCCTCTGGGTAACACACAGAGTGCAACCCTCCATAGTAGTGAAGGCATGCCAAACCCCTTCAGGAACTTCTTCGAATCATGTGGCTCTCTGGGGGTAAGCTGGTGACGTGGAACCTTTCTTCCTGCGGACTTGCGAGAGGAACACTTCATACTAGCCATCTGTACAAGGTTGCGACTCTCATGGGAATGGATATTAAGTTGGTGGATTTTATCAAAAAGAAATAATCAATTATTTAGGAGAGAGATGATGCAATGACATGAGATGAACATGCGACATGATGCATGCACGTTCTATTCATCCTCACGACCTAATAAATCTAACGTGCTATGCGGTGGCATATATCACGCTCTCCTTATACGCAATTAATTCGTTCTACACGTTTGCTCTGTTAGCGTACCTGTAGAAAACTTCATTTCAGCCCAAGTCCCACATGAATGCAATTCAACGTAAAATTCCATGCACCTTTCGAACAAGGTGAAAACACCGATTACTCACACCCCCCACCATCTATGTATATCCCCAAATATACATACATGTAGGTGCACGCTACCCCAAATCATCGTCAGAAGACGGCATCGCCAGAAGACGGAAAACCCACACATGTGGTACCTTCATATAAACATGTGTGCAACATGTAAATAATCCAGCACCATATAAGCACTCCCCTAGACCGGCTGTGGATCCGATCGTGCGCTCACAACTCACACTTACCTTGCTATTGAAACAACCTTACCCTGGCGTAGAGGCACAAATGATCCATACATTACCATCCAAGCGAATGGCACCCATACGAATCCGCCATTGTATGGGCAACGACAAAAGAGAAAATACGATGCAATTCACCCAAGTCAGTACTTATCTAAGCCACCTGGAATCCTATTGGCATAAAGGATATGACAACTGGCACACTCTTAAGTTTTAAAATCATAGAGTTAAACACCCATATATAACTATAAGTTGGCAATTAGTTTTGTAAAACAAAACCCATTTGTTTGAAAATACACATGTGAACAGTAATATACTGAACCTTGCTCTGATGCCAGCTGTAATAGAACCGACCAATTTATATAAGCTTAAGTCCAAATTAATCTGCCATGACAGCTTAAGTTGCACCTAAACCTATATAAACCCGGTAGTCCATGAAATCACGAAGGATTTCAAACAAACTTACAAACCAAGATCATAGAGATTCAGTAACAATAATCCACATGATACATAAATTTGCAATTAACTTAAATGCATCGGAGTTTATAAGAGAGTATTACAACACCCATTTTATAAAAAAATAGCGGAAGCAAATTACTTTAACAATACTCACACTCACATTTTTAAATACGGTGCCAGCTCATAGTCAAATCCAACAAAAGCAATCCGAGATAAGATATAAGGAATGACCGTGCCCAAGGTCTGATTGTTTCTCGTAATGGGATAGAAACCCATCTTGCAGCCACAGCAACCTAGATGAACACCTACAACAAGTGGGAATAAAACCCTGAGTACGAGAATGTACTCAGCTAGACTTACCTGTCATAAACCAAAAATAAATTGACTACATGGAGTATGCAAGGCTTTATAAGTGGGTTAATTCACTCATATATTTGCAGAAAAGCTTGAACTTATGAAGAATAATTATTATAACCTTCTAGCTTTGCATTTTAAAGTCATTAACCTGATCATGCTAGATTAGCACCTAAACTAAACAAGCATGGTGTAATTATCAAACAAGAATAGTAACCATTTCCGGTTGAGCATCTTTCAGCATCAACATCATAACCATCTCATCTCTTTGTTCAAGTTCTTACTATGATGCCGCTGCTCATGTCAAGTGTTCACTGTCCAGGAACGATGGCGATTCGAATCGATTACTAACCAGCTGGTGAAATATCCCCACACAAACCCAGACATGCCTGTACCATGGCACCTTAGGTAACCTGTTCGCACTGTTCGGGTAAAAGATAGTCGTGGGATCAACAGGAACCATCGTACCCAGGACTGTCCGACTGCCTCAGTCTTATGTAACTGCCTTAGACTTATGCTGCCTCGGACTTACGTAATTGCCTTAGTCTTACACTACCGCGGGCTTACGTAACTGCCTTAGTCTTACTCCCAGTATGATGCATTCTGGTCGAAACCCAGCCCAAACATGCTACTAGGCTTCATGGTCAAAATGACTTATCCTTCCAGCTAAATGTGAGGCATGCGTTCAATATGACTTGAGAACGTACAATGGACGGGTCCTAGTTCGACACAGACGGGATAACCTCACCGAACCTCGGGTTCAGTCCCAACACCAATCCCGCCCGGTCTTGATTTATTATCTCCATATGGTTATCCAAGATAACAATGTTTTCAACCATTCTGAGTCACCACCTATAACTCGCGGATGACAGGAAATCACCTGACTTCTACCGATCTAGTTAAGCAAGGCTAAGCAGATAATCGCACCTGAACCTAACAAGGTAGAATTATATCAAGTGGGCAAGGAACGTAAATAATGCAACAACGGTATAAAACAACACCTAAACTTAATGCATCAAACAAGTAAAGGACTCAAGTTAGATATTTTGCAAACCACAGGGAGAATGCTCCGGGTCTTGCCTTCCACAGAAGAGCGAGGTTGATTCTTCGGACACTCGTATAGCTCCATGTCCTTCTCCTAGTCCCAGATCACCTCCGGTGTGGAAACTTCCAATGTGTCGTCCTTCTGGCTTCTCGACTTCTCGACAAGGTTCTCGCATGCGATCCTGTATGATGCGTATGCATACATGAATACTAAGAATGCATATAAAATGGATATGGACTATGATGATGAGCATGATTGCTTGCACATGACTTCCACAAAGTCGTCAAAATCATCCAAGAACATATATTATGAGCACATGTCATCTACTGCATTCTCTCCTACAACAACTACTACACAAGCATTAAAATGGAACAGCACACCACCATCACATCATCCATTCTAACATATAAGTATCATCCACTCATATAAGCATCAACCCTAAACAAGAATGCCGATAAACATATATATGTACCCATAAACACCACACATGAATTGCATACTTGGAACAATTACAAGGCATCAATAGATTCCAAACATCAACTTGTTGATGCAAAAAGGCGTTGGATCTGCAAAAACATCGGGCTAATACCCAAGTTCGATCAAGGCGTGCCAGTCGATTTCACCTGTTAATCGACAAGGAAAGATAATTTGAACAAGAGCTGAACGAGACGACAGCGATACGCCCGGACGTCAAGGCTCAGATTGCTCGGAAAGTGGAACTTGCAAGCTCGTCGGAGATTAAGTTGATGCAGCCCACCGATTCTTGAAAGAACTCATTGAAAACGAAAAAACTGGTGACGAAGTCGTCGAAAAGTAGATTGCTTGAAAAGTAGATAAAAGTAATAGATTTGTTGTATTTGATTGATTGACCCTTTCTACATTGCCTCTCGGTACATATTTATACCCTGGTACTATGAGTCCTAAACAGACATGACAAAGTATTTCCTAAACAAGTCCTATCTCTAAGGAATAAAAATAATGACTCGTACCAAGGTCGGACTCAAAAGTAAACTATTAAAATATTAGCATAAATATTGCCAGTTTCCTTATCCATTACTTACGATGAAACCTCTATCGGCACGCTCCTCATCTCTGTAGATTCCATCGGCAAAACCCATCGATAATGATTCAACTTTGCTTTCCACGTTCTTCAGCTCTGTTTTCCATCAGTAACCATGCCTCTCTCTCCATCGGCAACAGCCTTCTGCTCTCATCGGTAAGATCATATTAACCTTCATCGGCAACCATCTGTTAGCCATACTTCAAAGCAAAGTAAGCTTAAAAGCACAACCACTCCCTTTGCCGATCGGCACAGTTTTCGGCTTACATTGACACGTGTCAAAAAACGGTGTCAACACATGCCCCCCAATTTCGGAGTATAAAATATATTATGCGCCAAAATTTTCTCTGAGCTATGATTACCTCCTGTAAAAATCACCTGTACAACTCCTCGACTATCGCGCGCATAGGCACCATACCTATCCCGGCGCTTCGATTCACCCGCTGGTAACGAAGGATAAGTCTGAAATACCCCTGCACCAGCTGCCCTATAAATACTTTTTTCACTGGGGCCTTTCAACACACGAACCCAAGCATTCTCTCTTCAGCGGCGGCTTTGACGAATCCGGCGGCAATCTCAACCGGCACCATCCTGCAGCATCCCTAACTCTCAGCAGCGATTCTCTTCTCCAACCTTCGATTCTCCGCAGTGATTTCCAATTCTTTCAAAAAATCTCTAGTAATGGCGCTCAACTTCAACGTCCTTTCGGTTAGTTTCCTTCTTTGCCTTTTCTGCAACTTTCTTAATTTGTTCTTATTTTTCGCACCATTCCTGATTTTTCTTTCCTCTTCCTTTCTTCTTTTGATCCTCTGATCACAGGAGCTGCGCGATAAACTTATTATCCCCACAGAACAACCGCATGTACAGTGCTTAGGTCCAATGGGGAACCCAGATCCAACCGATATTATAAATGCAGAAACCAATAGGATCCCTTTCAGAGCTGAAAACTTAGATTTAGACTTATGGTCAGACACCTTCCGTTCCTGGCCCAAACCCACCAAGGGATGGAAAAATTGATACTTGAGGCTCGCTAGGCCAATGCGAACATACTGGGCAGAGCACAAATTAGATCAATGTATCAGGCTATCTATTGCCGATATGGCCAGGAATGTGAACATGCGGATTGCTGCCTCCTATTTTTGGTCTGACACCATGAACGTCTTCTTATTTAAACATGGGCCTGTCACCCCCACACTTGCCGATGTATACATGCTTACCGGCCTAGATATCACCACTGCCGATGATGCCACTGTCCTTCATAGAAAAGCAGAGTACCGAGTGAGTACCCACAACATCGGTGGCTAGATAGGATACATTCGGGAATATGAGAAAACCGGATTGGTTGGTCAGAGAGAGCACGCTACTTTTCTGAATATGTGGCTAGAAAAATTCATTTTTTGTGGCAGAACAATCGGCCCAACTAACATGTATCTCCCCATAGCAGAAATGTTGGCCGACGGTGTAAGACTCCCTCTTGGCCGATACCTTCTTAGCTCTGCTTATCACCTTCTCCATCAAGTTACAGAGAAACTCTTACTGGGTGAACCTATCGGCAATTTGGGAGGCCCTTGGTGGTTTATTAATATGTGGTTGAACGCCCACATGCACAAGCAGCTGCAATTCAACTTATTTGCTCAGCAGTTCCCCCGAGATCTCCCTGAAGATTATGTATTGACAGAGGATGAATCGGCATCACGTGGGCCCCTCAACTTTGGTGAAGCAATAATAGTTTTACCAGGAACAGAAGCCAACAAAGACCAAGTTGGCCGCTTCTTCAACAGATTTTACTCTGGTATCCCTCGCGATAACAGAGCCTGGATGCCCTATATTGATGAAGAGGCCAGATTCCCTCTTTCTTTCAACATTGTCGATGAAGCCTTGAACAAAAATACAGAAATCATGAAGGCTATAATCACTCCCCGCGCCATCCCAGTCAATATATTTGGTAGCGGGAAAAATGTTAATGCCACCTATGAATTTTATTATCCATCGGTAGCAGCAAGACAACTGGCATTTGGACAACTACCAATCAAACTCTGTTATGCCGATGTGATCAGGCCAAGAGAAACCATTACTAGTAACTTGGAGTGGCTGAAAGTAGTCAACCTTTCCCCTGATGTTGATACTTCAAATGTTGACTTATCTACTTCGGTGCCAATTTCTTTTATCACTGAATCTTTCAAGTCATGGTGGCAAGAATGGAAAGATCAATTGTTTTCTGTATCTGTCCACCATTACTGGCACCTTATCGATCCTGACCAAGACATCCCTGCCGATGCGGTAAGCCTCGCTGCTCATCCTTTTTCTTTGATTTTTGATTCATCGGCAACTAACCTTTTATAACAGGGTAGCGATCCAACACCGACGACAAGCAGAAGTGGGAAGATATTCAGATTACGGTCAATCAACCCGACATCATTCATTGGTTGTAAAGCACCCACTCTGATAGCGTTAACTTATCGGGGAACTCGCCCCAAGAAGATTTCATCCAAGCCACCCAAGATCAAAATCACTCCATCGATTGCCACCACAACCTTAGCCAAAACATTCCATGTAACTATTCTATTTACTTTCTTTTCATGCTGACTTCGAGAGATACTAATCTTGCATTTCAGGGCACAAGTTCTACTCCTGCTGGCTCTTCATCGGCAATTCGTCCTCCATCTCCTGTCAACGCACCTCCAGATGTTATCCTTATCGACTCTCCAGAGGTATGTTTCTTCAATTTTAATCCAATTTCAACCTTTATAATCGGCATTAATTACTCCATTTACTTGTACCAACAAGTGGACACATCGGCAGCTGTTTCAGCCGATCCAATGTCACCGTCTTCTGGTGCCGATGCCCCCCAGTCATCTGGGTTTAAGGAATCACAGCCTAAGCGCAAAGCTTCATCAACGTAACCCTTCAATCAAAACGATCAAAAACTGCATCAGCACCATCCATAGTTCCAGCACCATCTCCTCAGCCAAGACTAGCCGATGAGCCAACACCAAGTTTGCCATCAGCTTCAATTATGGCATCAGCACCAGCATCACCTCTTCAGCCAATACTGTTTGATGTGCCAGCACAAGGATCACCAACAGCACTTCAAGAAACACCTGCCGATATAGCCACATAATTGCCATCAACCAGCCCTGCCATCATGATGACTGATCCATCGGCAAGCATTGCTGAGGACGTATTGCAAGCTGCCTCCTCCATCCAGATGCAAGAGATCGCTTTGAAGCAAGTAAGTTAATTTAACCAAAATTCTGCAATATTTACTCTCCTGTAACTGACTAATTCCCTTGTAGGAACAAGACTCTCCAAATAGCCTATTCTCTTTTACCATCAACATTCCTGACGATGAAGAAGAAGAAAGTTCTGTGCTTGCCTTAGGAGCCATACCAGCCGAAGTCAGAACCAAATTAGAAACATTATTATCCTTGTTGCATCAAGATACACCTCAGCTGGTCCAAGATTCAGACTCCACAAGAGCAATTTTCAAAGCGATTCGTGACCAAGTCCCTGACAACATTGAAGAAATCCTTTTTCATGCTGCCCACCTTGAGAGCCGACAACTCCAGTACCAAAAGGCTGCTCGACAAATTGCCGATAGAGCCGTTCAAGCAAAACTCAAAGAAGAAATACTACAATTCAAGCAGGCTGCCGAAGAAAAGCACAGAAGCATGAGCAACTTAGAGGCTTCGGGCGCGATCTTGAAAAGAAAATTACTGATCTATCGGCAAAGAGAACAGCTTTATTGGTCGAGCTGAAAGAAGTGGAAACAGCCCTGAACCAAGCCGTACAGGAGAAAGACAACTTGTCCAACACTCTAAAAATTCTTCAAGAAGATAGGGACAATCAAGTTTGTATGGCGCTGACGCTGAGGAAAAAACTTAAACCGATTGAGGACACTGCCGATGCGGACATCAGGGAAGTGGAAGAAGCCGACCAAATTCGCCTGTGCGCGATAACCGCTATTCAATCTTTCCTTAGTTCGTAAACTTCATTCATCAGCTTTGTCAAATTATCGACAATCTAAACTTTGCCAATTAACTGTGAATGTAATATAATGCTTATACCTTTATTCCTGCATTTTATGCATCCATCCAAATACTAGGGTAATATTTTTTTAAATATTTTCCATTTAATGCTCTGGGAAATATAACTCCTTCGAGGGTTTCTAAGATGTATGCGTTACTAGGAGCAGACTGATTTATCCGATAAGGACCTTCCCAATTAGGGGACCACTTGCCAAATTTTGAACTCTTAGTCCCAATCGGCAAAACCAATTTCCAGACTAAATCTCCATTTGCAAATTCTTTTATTTTCACCTTTCTATCATACCACCTAGCAACCCTCTTTTTATTTTCTTCGACGCTAATTAAAGCCTTTAGCCGATGACCTGCTAAATCTTTTAATTCATCTCTCATAAGCGTATCATACTCATCAGCTGTCAACTGATCCTGAGAAAATATACGCCTAGAACCAGTCTTAATTTCCCAAGGCAAAACTGCATCATGCCCATATACCAACTGATATGGTGAAACCTTAGTTGCACCATGACACGCCATCCGATATGACCATAAGGCTTCATTTAAAAGAGTATGCCATCTCCTAGGATTTTCCTCAATTTTCCGTTTAATAAGCTTGATTATTCCTTTATTAGATGCCTCAGCCTGACTGTTAGCTTGAGCATAATAAGGAGAGAAATTTAGAATTTTAATCTCCATACCGATGGCAAAGTCATCAAATTCTCTCGATGTGAACATAGTTCCTTGATCGGTAGTAATAGTCTGAGGAATACCAAATTGGTAAAAAATATACTCTTTCACAAAATCAATCATATTTGCCGATGACACTTTCTTTAAAGGAATTGCTTTAACCCACTTTGTGAAATAATCGGTAGCAACGAGTATGAATTTGTGTCCTTTACTCGACGGCGGGTAAATCTGACCGATGAGATCAATAGCCCATCCTCTAAACGGCCAAGGTTTGATTATAGGATTCATTACCGATGCAGGTGCTCTTTGAACATTACTGAATTTCTAACATGACTGGCACCCTTTGAAATATTTAAAACAATCCTCAAGAATTGTCGGCCAATAATACCCATTCCTCCTAATCATCCATTTCATTTTAAATGCCGATTGATGTGCCCCACACACTCCTTCATGAATCTCACCCATTAGACTTTTCGATTCCTCTTCACTAAGGCATTTGAGCAAAACTCCATCTAAAGTGCGATAATATAATTCAGTATCAAGGAGCACATACTTGGTAGCTTGAAACCTTATGCGTCTCTCCATTTTCTTAGACGGATCTTTTAAATAATCGGCAATATCCCTTCTCCAGTCATCGGCATCAATTACCGATGTCAGCACTTCTCGGATCAGTTGATATCCTGAAGCATGCTGTGCTAGCCGATTAGCTTCTTCATTATGCAATCTGGGAATGTGTTCAAGGCGGAAATGTTTAAACTCCTTTAATATTTGCAGGCACTTCTCATGATAAGTAATCAAAACTTCACTTCGGCATTCATATGTTCCGATCAATTGATTAATGACTAGCATAGAATCCCCAAAGACTTCAACTGTATCGGCACATATTTCTCTGAGCAATTCTAACCCTTTCAGTAAAGCTTGATATTCAGCCTGATTGTTTGTTGAAGTGCCAGCAATCGGCAATGAAAATTCATATTTCATTCCTCGAGGCGAGATTAACATAATACCGATTCCTGCTCCTTCGCTACAAGTAGATCCATCAAAGAAAAGTGTCCATGGAGCAATCTCAGCATAATCTACCACTCTGCAATGTTGAGTAACAAAATCGGCCATTACCTGTCCTTTAACCGCTTTAGCTGATTCATGACGCAAATCAAATTCTGATAATGCTAAGATCCACTTGCCGATCCTTCCTTTCAAAATTGGCATCGACAACATATGCTTAACTACATCGTCTTTGCATATAACAGTGCATTCAGCCGATAACAAATAATGTCTTAACATTGTGCAAGAGAAATATAAACACAAACATAATTTCTCAATGGCCGAATACCTGGTCTCAGCATCTATTAGTCTTCTGCTCAAATAATATATCATACGTTCTTCCCCTTCAAACTCTTGAATTAATGCTGATCCGATAACATTATCATCGGCAGACAAATACAACTTGAAAGGTTTCCCGTGTTGAGGTGGAACCAATACTGGAGGATTTACCAAATATTTTTTAATTTCTTCTAAGGCTAATTGCTGCTCTGTTCCCCATACAAATTCCTGATTAGCTTTTCATTTTAATAAAGGACTGAAGGCTTTGATCTTTCCCGACAGATTAGATATAAATCTTCGAATAAAATTAATCTTGCCGATCAAGGATTGCAACTCAGTCTTATCGGCAGGAGCAACAACCTTATTAATTGCATCAATAGATTTCCTGCTGATTTCAACACCTCTTTGATGTACCATGAAGCCTAAGAATTGACCTGCCGATACACCAAACACACACTTAGTAGGATTCATCTTTAAACCATGCTTTCTGGTGCACTCCAAGATTTTTCGTAGATCAGCAAGATGACTCTCAAAACCTCCAGATTTGACCACCACATCATCTATGTAGATTTCAACCAATGTACCAATGTATTTATGGAAGATAAAATTCATAGCCCTCTGATAGGTAGCACCGGCATTTTTCAAGCCGAAGGTCATGACAATCCATTCAAATAAACCCACATGACTTGGACACCTAAAAGCAGTCTTGGAAATATCTTCTTTAGCCATGAAAATTTGGTTATAACCAGCATTACCATCCATGAAGCTGATGATCCGATGTCCAGCTGTAGCATCAATCAATAAATCGGCAACAGGCATTGGATAGCCATCCATCGGCGTAGCTTTATTAAGATTCCTGAAATCAATACACACACAAAGTTTTCCATTTTTCTTATAAACAGGAACCACATTAGAA
>CM041636.1:2995554-3023191 GCA_023333625.1 Bothriochloa decipiens | reverse complement strand
ACAGTTTTCGGTCCATATTGACACGTGTCAAAAAACGGTGTCAACAATATTATGAAAATGAACTGGACCAATGGATGCCAAGGAATGGGGAGAACACTTCCAACAAGTTTTATTCTCATGTTTTCCAGGCCATTGGCGCCGACCCAATATTCAAGGAGGTATGGGAGTCTGGATGTATGCCTAGAATTCAATTCTTCACATGTCTCATTTTGGTAGGTCGGCTCAGTACAAAAAACAATGCTAACCAGAAGGAATATACATGTTCACAATGATGATCTTTGCGTTATGTGTGGGACAAGAGAGGAGGAAACCATCGAGCATCTCTTCTTTACATGTCCATTTGCAGTTCAGTGTTGGTTGACGATCAATTTCAGTTTGGATCGGTCACTAAACCTCCAGGATCGATTTGTCCAAGCTTGACAAAGTCACAACTTATTGTTCTTCACCAAAGCCTCGATTATTGTTGCTTGGGAGATCTGGAAGATGCGCAACGACAAGATTTTTGAGCAAAGAGATCCGCGTCAAGCCAGATGGCTTTGTAATTTTTAAAGTCAGTGTTCTCTTAGGTCAGCTTTTTGTTTTTGGTTAGATGCATTCACATAAACCCCTATGTAAGTACCCTTAGACTTCTATAAAAATATATATAAAAAGCTCCTAGACACTGTGGGGACCTCCCCACACAGTTTTTGCTGTCAAAAAACATGTGTTATGCATCAGGA
Organism: Bothriochloa decipiens; assembly: GCA_023333625.1. Lineage (NCBI taxonomy): Eukaryota > Viridiplantae > Streptophyta > Magnoliopsida > Poales > Poaceae > Bothriochloa > Bothriochloa decipiens. Next base: position 3,022,472 of record CM041636.1, on the reverse strand, counting down.
TTTATGTTGCATTTACATATAAAGAAAAAGACAATAAATCTAGAAAGACCAAAACAAACTTAGTATTTAAAGCGGAGGGAGTATTTATTAATTGCACTTCCATCATGGTTCCGCGTGAACGTTATGGACACGTCTATTCGCGAATGGTGGTTGTTACGTTGTGTGTCACGACCAGGAGACCGGCAGTTAAGTCATTGCCATATTGTAAGATTCGTTGAACATTCCTTGGACCTGTCAAAGAAACGAGTCAAAGGGGCTGAAGACTCCAATAATGGAGTGGTCACCAAAAACAGTCAAGCGCACCATTCAGTTTTGGCAAACGAATTGAACGGGGGGTCAGTTGGCTACATTCGTCGCTTAAAAATGAGATATTCTAAAATATTGAGTGATTGATTAACTGTGCAACGTGTTTTGCACCGAACATTATATTATCGAATGGATTTTTGAGTACACAAAAAATATATTTTAGGTGCTTTTTTTTCCAAAAACCATCCCTGTGTCACACAAATAAGTAACCTCATATCAGTTAACAAATTCCGTCATCTACAGAAATGATTTTTTAGGATAATTAGATTAATCATCTGTTTCGACAAATTTTTATCAGAAGTCACAAAATAAAATAATACGACAACAAAAAAATTGGAAATTCTCTTCTTCGATTAGCAGGCTGAGAATTATCAATGTTATCTTTTTGTGACTCAATTTCGATATAATGGTTATCTTCGTGTGACATAATTTTTCTTCTTCGAATGGTTTTACCCCTAAGCGCTATTCTTAAACTTTACAATTTTGATATAAATGTTATCTTGGTGTGACATAATTTGAGAACATTTAAAATTTATGTGTGCACGAGGACTATTCTTAGGAAAGGTTAACTTTGTCAATGTCCCCTGAATCATTTTCTACTAAATTGCTCCTAGAAACGTTACCTACTTTTTGGGCGCAGTTGGCATATGGAGCCTCCTTTAGATATCATGAACAGAATGTTCATTTTCATCGAACTATTCTAGTTTAGAATTGTTTAGGTTAGCATTGTCCACGAGAAGATACTTCAATCACCTAAGTCAAATAAACTTGTGTTTGACCAATTTTATCTTAATATTATCAATATTTATCTAAACAAGTAAAATTGCAATGAATACCATAATGAACTCAATGCATGATGGAGTTACTATTTTCGTGAGGAATATCTATTATGCTTTGTTGTAGTAAATACAATTATTCCCTCTTCCTCCAATATTCTAGCATTCAAAATTTGTCGCCACATATAATGCATTCTAGAGGACAAAAATTTGTTGTGCATTAAATGATTTCCATTTAGCAACAAATTGCCATTAATCGTAAATATGACAGCATCTAATTAGGAAATTAAAGTAGGGTACATGTGTCTTTTTTTTGCCTTATTTTGTTTCGAAATTCCTGATATGAAAGAAAGCTAGAATTATCGGGCTGACTAGAATCTATGATATGTCTTCCCAAACTTTTTTAGAAATTATTGAGAAAACATTTAATGTGTCTATAATTAGTGGGCCCAATATGAGGGAAGCCGTTGGGTGCCGTCAAGGCGGAGGTGTTGGGAGCCGTTGAAATGTATCTATGATATGTGGGTCATATGCGCTGTAACGTCTCCTAACGGCTCCAAAATTGAGTAAAATTAGAACTCTAAATATAGGAATGGTGATTGCTTTTTCGTAGTTCTTTTTTTAGCTGAGGGTAAATGGGTACTTTTTTTATTTATAACAATGATATTATGGTATGAATTAAGTACTATAGTTAGCAGTTCGTATAGTTATTAGATCAAAATCTTCGTTGATAGGGTTCATTCGAGTTCATCCGTCGTCGTCTGCATCTCGTCGCCGCCGTCCACCCTTATCGATCTCCGTCGTCGTGCGAGATCAAGGGCACAAGTGGCGGCGCCCACCTCGACGGTTCCCGTCCCACCCAAGGCCACCGACGATTCAACCCAGAGCAGATCGTCGGCGAGAACGGCTTCGGTGTCGTCTACAGAGGGGTATGGTGGTTCCCGGGAGGCGTGGCGATCACGGGAGGCGGCCTCAATCGGAATCACGCCTAGCATCCAGGTGGAGGTGGAGGTGGAGGCGGTGGGTTGCGTCGGCGCCGGCGGGGGAGCCGGTAACAAGCGGTGCGGCGCGGTGGTGGACTAGTGGTGGCCGTGCCGCATTCCGGCGATGCCGCTGCCGCGTCGCCGTGATCAGCACCTGGCCTCGCGGATCTACCTCACGTCGCAGGCATCCAGGGCAGGACCTGTGCTTCGTCCTCCACCACGTCATCGTCGACGTCGTGGCCCTCCTCGTCGACTTTGGGAGCAGTAGACGGAGGCGACTCACGTATCCGTCTAGCTTGTGCTTCCGTCAGCGCCGCCGTTATCATGTTCCTCGACGTGCAGCGTTACACCCGGCGAGGATGACCGGACATCAGCTGGCAGATGAGGGCAGCCAGGGTTCTGCCCATGTTCCTGGTTCCTGCTCTAGCTGCTCTCAACTACTCGTCCATTACAAGCCATGTAAAAATGCGTAAGTATACTGACATCTTTGTATGCTCATTCTGATATTGCACATGCAAACACAGCGTTAGACTCACATTCAGGTGAAAGTACAGATGTGTAGATGTTTCCCATTAGTCAATCCATTTTGTTTTGATCAGTGAGCACAGAACAATTTTGCTTCCTAGTTTAATTTATTTGTATCCTGAAGAAATTGCTGTACGAAAAGGCCAGCGTTGTAAAATGTGTCCCTTTACCATGAAGGTGTGACCTAAGTAAACTGCTCAGTGATTATAGATAATTCTTCGTGTTTAGTATACACTACCTAGTGCAGTTGATAACAGTTGATACATACACTACTCAGCAACTTATACAAGTTTATTTACAGACCTGTTTTTATATTCCTCTTTCTTCTTACATGCAACTGAGTCAACCAGAGATATGATCTTGACCCTGCTGCAAATTCTGGATTGAGTCTTTTTGAGATGAATCAAGCAGGTATGCAGCACTGGGTAACAACTATGGTGCTGGTAAGGCCCAGTCCCTTGAGCTATTTGACGGCTCAAATGTGTATGATGGTAGTGAAGAAGGCCCCATCACAACAAATCAGAGGAATGTTGAGCACTTTAGAGGTCTAGCTGATAATGATTTGGCTTGCACGTGCAGCTCTGCTTGTAGGGGGGATCTGACACAGTGCTGCGCTCTAATTTGCGGCAACTGTTATATGCATAATGGCCTGAACGGTGATCGATGTATTGTTCTTTGTTTATTGAGTGTATAGTCTTTGAAAGGCTTTCTGACATCGCTCCTCGGCCAGACGAGGCAGTGAGAAGGCGCCAGCGAAGTTATCGACGATGAGGACGACAACAAGGTATAATCCAATGTTACTCATAAGGCATAATAAAAATCATAAGGCACAATCCATTGGTTTCATACAAGCTATGTGCTTGTTATCTATTAAAATAGTTGACAACCCAAGCATCAATTTAAATGAGTTATGCACCAGCGTACCTATTCTCCATTTACAGGACTGTCAGATGCTTGATCACTGAAGTTCTCGTTTGCCGATATCAGCTGCAATCAGTTGAAGTTCAATTGTTGATTGTCCAAAACTTTGTCGAACCTGAATGAGGCGTACCACATATGGGAACACCAGTAGACAATCAAGATTCAGGAGAGTTGATGCATATAGTTGGTGATTCTTATGAAAGGAAGCTGATCAAAGGTTTTGCATAATGTTCAAGTAACTGATGTACACATTTGTTCCTTGTAAATAAGGCAAAGTTTAAGGGAGATTCATATACAAAGTATTGATATCATTTTTTATTTTTAGAGTATTTCTGGAATTTAAGAATTTAAATGTATTTCTGGAATTTCAAAGGTTGCGATATGACTGGTCAATTTCCAACCAGAATATATATACTGCATTCAAATTTCAGAATATATATCATTATTATACGATATTTTCAATTTTTTGTGCCCAATAGGCCCAGCCTAATGGAGGCAAGCAACGCGAGAAGTTGGGTCTAATGGTGTGTCCGTATGTTTTTATATAGACTATTGACTTCGTCTATCCAATCTATCTAAGCGAGGTGGAATTAAATTTGAGAAGGTGCTGGTGCTTGCACGTTCGGTCCCTGCTGGCAGCCTGCCATGTTGGGCAGCCATCGGGCCAAGTGGGCTATTTTAGTGCCCAGGAAGAATGACGGGATGGAGGCCCAGCGCACGATTTGTAGTTCCAGTACACGGCTGCAGTTCCGTATAAATATCTTTAAACCTCCCCCACAAACAAAAACTCTTAAATAGCTTAGTTGGTAAATGTTTGAAGTACTGCCCCAAATGGTATGGATTCGACCCTCATTGATGTCTTTTTTCTTTTTTATTAAGTACATCAATATGAACTTTGTTTTTTCTTTCCTTTTTTCTTAAGTACAACAATATAAACTTTTTTATGGGTACTGTATATGTCATGGTTAACTTTATTTTTTACAACACTTAACTATAATATGAACTTTTCATAAGCACTATGTCTCACAGTTAATTGGACCAATAGCTCTCATGTGTTGTCTAAGTGGATCGATAAGCCTAGCAAGATAGGTAGGCACCATCACTCTCACGTGTAGGTGGTCAATCTTCACTCTGACGTGTCGCTCGAGTAGACTAATATGTCTAACATGTTAGGAAGTGAACCTCCCTTTTTTTTAATAATAAGCAGTACATCTCATAGTCCATTGAGTTGGCATGTCATTGCCTATGTTCTTACATGTCATGTTGTTATACTAAGCGTGCCACGTCATGAACAAAAGCCTGGTCCATAGTCTCATCCTATCGAGTGCCATGTCATAGGCTACCAAATGCCCGACTGGGTTCACATAGTCTCATCCTATCGAGTGCCATGTCATAGGCCACCAAATGCCCGATTGGGTCCAACTCGTACTGCTTCTCATAATCCACTGTGTTTCCACAAGCCTGTGTCTCATTAGCTAGTAGGTACATGTGGTGTTGTACTAGTGTGCCACGTCATGACCAAAAAATGCTTCAAAATTCTATGGAAGGCTTATGGACCCCAAATAATGTTGTTGTACATTGTTCATAAACGAACACTGCCAAAAAATTCGGCGTGGGAAGGCATAAAATTTGTGAACATTGTTATTTCACTTTGCCATATGAAAAATTTAAAAAGTATGTACAGATCTCGTTGAGTACTACAACAATGATATAAAGTTCGTCTTCATCGGAATTCACATAACACACTTATGGAGTTTTTTTTTGCATATCTCGTCGAGTACTAAGATTACAGTAGAATTTGAAACAAATATATTCTGGTTTGCATGGCTCAGTGGTAGGGTTGCAGACTTTTAAACGCTGCGGTCTTGGGCTCGAGCATTCACATGGCTCTTTACTTTTTGAATTTTTTTTAATTTCCACTTCAGAGGGTCGCCTTTTTTTTATGAATCGCTTTTAAATTTTAATACCATAACGAAACCACGAGAAATCAGAAATACGTCATTAAATCATCGATCGTGAGATCACCAACTGGAGAAATTACAGCAAACCAGGCCAAGTTTCCTACTTTACTATCAAAATGGCCCTAGTGAGATCACTAAGCAAACCAGGCCAACTTTCCTAACCAGGCAATACTTAAAAAAAAACATTCCTAACCAGGCCAACTTTCCAACTTTACTACCGGCCCATAACAGTGGCATCAGTACATAGACAACATGCCACATTTAGTGAAACAACAAAAGCTCCTTCCATTGTGCAAAATTAGAAGATATATATCAGCATAACATTGCTATGACAAATCTGAACATTACGGGCTAATGGCCAATATCAAGATTTTCCATCTCGTTCAACATATTATCAGCTAACTTGGCCTGAAACATCTGAGTACAAACTGAGACCAGCTCAGTGGATGCCTTGTTTTCCATTAGAAGATATACTTCAGACGATGGCTTTCTCTCTATGAGCCTATTGACATCAAACAGAGCTGACAATCCTTCAGCTGGCGTAACAGAGTCTGGGCATGTAACATCAGAGCTCCAGCATGCTCCATATCAAACTCAAGGCATATCGATCTCAAGCACTCTTGTGTTGCCTGTACCAGATAGAAAAATGGAGAATTTAGAGGTGAAAAAAAATTGAATATAGAAAAGGGAACAATAAATGGTGCTTTTGCTATTTATGCTAAGCAAGGTTTCAGATACAGCGTCTATTTTACACTTTCAGATACAGCGTCTTGCCTAGGTTTTTACTACATTGCTATTTATGGTAAGGCAACAGCAAGCAGAACATAAGCACTGCATCTTCTCTACTTGAATGTTGAATCCAATCAATCTAATGGATTCAGTTGTCTTAGAACACAAAATCACCTGCAACTGAGATAAATATGCAGAGATGACCATAAGAAGCAAAAGTTACAGTGAAGATTAGAGGAGCTTCGACATAATAACACTGAACATTAGAGGAAAAGCTACACTGAAGATTAGAGGAGCTAAACTGAAGGTTAGAGGAGCCTGCACACAAATGCCTAGCCTTTATGTAACTTGAGCTGTGCTTTCAAGCATCTACGGAAACCACGTTTAAAGTTACGAAATAAAATATAGAAAAGTGTGGTTTGAAGGTACAATCAGCTAGTGTACTGAGTGACAGTCTCAAACCAAAAACATTGATCGGAACAAGTATGATTTGTGAAGAAGCAGGGCTATTGACCTTCAAGTATAATTGAATCTGGGCAATAATGCTAATCAATCTCTATTTAACACTAAATCACTGAATTACTGCATTTCAAAAACATTACATCACGATTTCGCAGCATCTTTCTCAATATCAGAAGCATCTAACTCTAAGCATGATAAACCATCGTTAACATATTTGACTTCTACATGATAAACTGTCATGGAAGTTGGACACCCAATGTTCAAAGAAAACTTAGCTGAATGATCTGATAAGTGCACCTAAATTTACGAAATGCACGTCATAGACTTGGTGCATGATATTCAATTTTTCAACTACATAAAATTCCATGAAAACAGATCGAGCATCATCACGAATGTCCTGGATCACGACACAGGATCTTAATGCCTGGATCACACTGGAAAAAAAATGTGTTGTTGCATTCCCAATTCATGGTATATGAGATAAATCAAATGCGAAACAAGTGCAGAGGACAGAAACCTTGGCCTTCTGCGATTGGAGCTCGATCGGATCCAGATCGACCGGCAGGGGCCAAGCGTCTCCTCGCAGCTGCAACGATGGCGCTGGCGGGGGCACGATTCGCAAATCGCTAGTCGTGGACATAGGTGCCGCTTGCGTCAGGCCTCGCACTCGCTGACCTTGCCGTGGGCGCCGGCCGCCGTGGCGCTCTCGCCCCCGGCCAGCCTCGCAGCAACCTCCCTGGCCTCCTGCATACGCTTCAGCTCCTCAGCGTTGCCCACGAGCTTCCCGTCCACGAACAGGGAGGGGAGCGCGGCGGGTGCGGCGACGGCACTAGGCATGGGCTAGGGCAGGCCGGCGGCGGCTTGGTCTAGCACAAGGGAAAGGCTGCGTGGGCAGGCCGGGAGGGGGGACGGGCCGGCGGGTGTGCGGTGATAGTGTGTTGTCTCTGCGCAATGACTAAAATGTCCTTAAACAAATAAATTATACTAAAATAATATTTTGTGTAGCTGTTGGGAATTGTTGGGAATTATTTTCAAGCATTGTAAAAGGGCTCATGTTTTCCCCAACAATTTGCATATGTCAGGTTTTCTCATTTTCACTAATCATAGATGTATAAAATTCATGCTCATGAATTTGCGTCCGTGATGAGTCTCTGATGAATCCTTGCCATAGATACATATAGACAAACATCTTTGATGGTGAACTGATAAACATAAGAAAAGATAAATATCAATTGTAGTGTTTTATATACGTCACAACATTGAGCCTCTTTGTGTCCTCCAAATGGCATTCAAAATCTGGAATTAGGTCTGATTTTCATTTTTTCAAATTTAGTGATTGTCCAGATAAGTTGTGTTGTAATAAGTTGGTCTTGTTCCTCTTTGATGAAGATGAAGCCGGATACTTCTTTAACTTATCTAAAAATCATTATCATTGTACCAAATATTACAGAGAAAAAGAATCTTCCATCTCATATTATCTTCTCAGTTATATGACTCATAGAAAGGCCTCACATCCCAAGCCCAGTCATCTCGCCACGCATGCGGGTGGCTCAAATTCTACCATTTTGAAATTCAGAAGAGATGCACACAATACCAATGTATCCATTTGAGCCAATATCCTAATTAATTGGCGTATGGGAATAATTGTTTATTCAACTACAGCGCATTGCATTTGAGTAGGATTTATTGTGTGCCCTAAAACTTGTTTAATTTAAGTTTGGGCCAATTTCAATTAAATTCAACAAAAAAATGGCTGGCTCATTATTATTGTCATGAGCAACGTATGTCACGTTGCAATTCATCGGCATTTTGTTAGTACCGATAAAAATCACCATATCTCTTATGGTAGGGGACAGGCAGTACCATCTACAGTACTAGCTATAATTCATTGCCAATGAATTTTGCTATATCGGTCCAATAAATTTCACTGAATAAATGAATATATAACAAGCTGTACATAGGGGGGCACGTGGCCGCCCTGGCGTGGCTTATGGAGAGAGCGGAGCGTGGCCGTGGGTGGCGGCGCAAGAGGAAAGGAGGGAGAGGGAGATAAGGGATAACCCTTTTCTTCACGGTCTTTGACCGATTACAATTGCTAAATATTTATAGTCCTAATTGGACTTGACTCCTAAGCAATCAAGAGATCCTGCGGATACTCAATTAATATTTTTTTAAATCTTATTTTCCTAATTCATCACGGTGACGTGGCAGTTATACTTGTTACAGTACTCCCCCTTTTTCACTCAGCGCATCCGCGCGCTGAAATAGGCGCCATGATGAAGCGTTAGATGTAGGTCACCTATTGCCCTAGGGGATCTCCATGAGTTCGATAACGACATGGGCTAAGGCATGGGTTTTCTGGATCGTCCCCGTTGTTGTGTCCGGCAAAGATGAATGAGTAGTGAAAAGAGCCAAAGTAGCCTGAGATGGTGTAGTCGTAGACTTTGTTGTTGTCTCTTTCTGGTGAATTCTAGATGGCATCCATCATGTCATCTTTTGTGAGCATCCCTGTGAAATGAACCATTTTCATTGAGGTAGGTGGCCTTGGTAGTGGTAGTGTTTATCCTGCATGTATGGTTCCCTTGAAGTGTCAGCACACTGTATGTGGTGTTTAAAAGCTCTGATTTGTGTCTAGATGAAGCATAGTCCCGAATATGGTGGCGCTGTTAGCTACATAGGTTGGTGATATTAGTGGGTGGTCGCTTCCTCTATGAACTAACATGTGAACATTCTTGATATTGATAAACTGTTGCCCATGATCATCAAAGAAAATTACTTTCGCCACTAGTAATGACTTTGTTGGCCATCGCTCAAGCAAGAGGATACTTGACAGAAAGGCATGCACTGGGGATGTGGAGGAAGCTGAATGGAACCCAATTGCAATGAGGTGAGGAGCTGTCATACCGACTGTTTCCATTATTTCCTATAGTAGTATAGAGGTTGCTGGGACATAAAGGCAATTGTTGTAGTAGATTACTCCCTTTTTGATGGACCATGAGTTTGCTGCTGCCTGAACTGTGGTAGTGTCGTATATTACCTGGAGTGCTTGTTCATTCCCATTGTCCATGTGGAGGGTAAGGTCATATTTCTTGAACCAAAGACAGATTTCTGGCGTCTGCTTTAGAGGAAATGTGGCAACCATGCATGATGACCAAAAGGGAGAGGCGACAGTATTACTAGAACTACATATATCGTCAGTAAGGCCCTGGTCGTCGCTACGGGTCTCTGCCTCCGAAAATGAGGCTATGACCTAAACGTGTGGATCAAGTTGCTACGGCGTAGGCATCTACAGCAACCTCTATAAATAGCGCATCCAGGAAGCACACTATGCACATTGCAAGCTAGCGACGCTAGGAAAATAACGTACAACTTTCTGCAAACAAGCTTGCGGAAAGCAACGTACATGGAAGCTAGTGCAGCGTCACGTCACGACCATGTATACATGCACGACGTCCACGTCTTGGCGCTTACTCCACCCATTGTCTGCACGCTGCCATGACTACTGTAGTCTGTTTTATGCTACGTACTATAGTCTGAGTCGTCGTCGCCGCCGCCGCTTCGTCGATGAAAGGAAGCAGCCAAGCAGGTAAGACCCCGTGATTCGAGTCGTCGTCTCGCTCATTAATCGTCGCTCTACTACAACTAGGCAAGCTGCTCTCCTAATAGTACAGTGCATGCAGTCAGGGTCAGTCCGCACACCTCTTCCTCTTCTCTAGTGTTTTCTGATTCCACTTTTCTAAGGATGAACCCGAAATCTCTTTCCATCTTCTAAAAATGTGCGTGTCCGCCACTGCTGTTACCTCCGGCTGCAGTAATATATGTTTTTTTCATCGTTCGTTAATTTAATTAATATAATCTCGTCCCTTTTTTCGGGAGAATTAATACTCTCGTCTGAATAACGGCTCTGCAGCTGCACGCGGTGATGTTTGGCTAAGGCGGTTGACCTTGGCATGATATGCATGGGGCGCGCATCTGAGCCAAGTGGAGGCTGCGCCGCACAGGATGTTGGCTGCGTTGGCACCATGCATACATCCGTTGAGGTAAGCCACATCCTCTATCTCGGTGTCACTTTTTTTTTTCTGTGCAGTGTGCGTGCTGCACATTGAGGAACCATAGCAACTTGGGCTGGGTAGTGTGTGCTTACAAGAGGGGAAATTTTCCATCATTAATAGTATGTATATAGATACGAATAGCTATTCTACTCAACTCATTTAAAAAACACACATTTTTTTGATATTGCTAAGTCCACTGTTATGGACTCAGAATTCTTGTTTCTCCTGAGTACCGCATCAATTTTGTCCCTGTCCTGCCAACGAGAAGGAGGTATTATGAAATCGTATGGATCTCATGAAATCCCATAGTATAACCGTCCTGCTAGCGCTCATATCATCCCCTGCATCCATAAACGGAGGCGCAACCTCTACCAGTATAGGTTACATATGGAGAGTGGCCACTAGGGGGGCCAGAACCAGGAGGTCGATCTGCCAAAAAAAAAAGGTGACAATAAATGTCAGGACATTATTTTTTTAAGAGCAGAAAAATGTTGCTCTGATAAGAAATTTAAGAAACTAGATGTTAAAACAAAGTTTTGGATATCTACAAAATTGTTAACAGCAAATGTGACTTCCGAGGCTGGAGGAACATATGTTAACACTCACACTCACTGCATATCAGCATGTGACTTTCCGGTTAACAAAAACTGTACATTTCAATGGCAGGCATGGAACGACCTTGCACGGTTGCAAACTAATGGTGCCTTGGACCCAAAGATGGACCGCATGAATACTCAGGATATGGTGTAATGGCGGTGAACAAGGCCCAGGACTACTTTGACTAACTCGGACCTATCGAAGGATCTGTAAGATCTTTTTTTTTTTTTTCAAAACGGCTATGATATTTGTATTCAATAATGACTACTCTGCCTCATCTCATGAGTTGCTGCCAGCATGTCATTCTCGCTCATCCTATCATCTCCTGCCTGGATCCAAATAGTGGTTGCTGCCAGCAATGAATATATAGTTCGTATAAAACGGAGACAAAAATTTGAAACGAAATATATATAGTTCCTATAATACTATTTTGTTAGGCTGAGCATTTAACTTTTCAAAGCACGGCCACGGCGGCCGGAGTGTGGTAGTAATATGCCCATAAATGATAAAATGAGTTCACTTGCGATGACTATAACAAATACGACTAAATGGATGAAAATAATATCATCAAAAGCATCGTCGGTTTGGGAGATGGAACTCGAAGAGTGCGCTTACTGTTTCCGCTGCTTCCGGAAGAGTCCGTTGTAGCTTCAGCGAGCAGAAGGAAGCCCTCGGCACACAACATCAGAAGCAGCATCAGCTGAACGAAGCAGGCCGCCGCCGGCAACCGCCCGGGAACATGGCCCGTGCTGCGTGTCATGGATGGGGACGCGGACGAAATATGAATTGGTAAATCGGCAGAACCTCTGCTCCCGTGTGAGCGAACCAGAGATTGAACAACCAGCAGCTAGCTACTTGCAGAACATGCATTGAGCGAGTCCACCTGCATTGATCGCATATTTGTAGTCGTTGCTTCCATCCGGTGGTTGAACGTGGACTTTGACGAGGACCAGTGCTGGCGGTATCCTACAAATGTGTCCCTTCTTCGCATGGATGTCTAAGACTAAGAGATGTTAAAACGGCTAGCTCAAACCATATTTTATACATAGTAAGTGGAGAGATAATAATTAAATAGCAAAACAGGTGCCATCCCATATAAAGAGAGTGATGCTGGTACACTTTCCAAGGGCATCCGCAGTGGTGCTATCGACTTCGATAGCTTTGAAAGGACGGAATACTAAATTATTCTCTACCTTTGGACATACATTGTGACTGGCAGACACAGCAAAAAAAAAAAAAAAAAAAAAAACAGCCCGCACCTATCCGTCTTCGCTTAACTACTCCATGCATGCTAGTGCCAAAGGAATCACCAGCGTTTCGCTTTTTTCTCGTTTTCTACCTGCCATTTGTAGCTCATACCGTGCATACTAAGCTGACAATTTACACCCTACGATTCGTATGCCTACGGTCACACTACTACAGACTCTTTAACTGTGGCGGCCGTTTTCAGTTAACCATGACAGGCAAATGCGTCCGCCGTGGTTAAAAGGTCATAGTTAATGTTGAGTCCACCGCGGTAGTCAGCAGTGCACATCATTATTAATTGATTAACTGAGGCCGGCACCGATTAATCTTTTGGAAAAATTAGAAAAACAAAAGCCTACCCCAAGCCTATTTCCGAGCCCGCCGGTGAGCCTATTCCCAGACCATGTCCCCGCACGCCCCAGATCTATGTGGTGGCTGCCGCTTCTCTCCTTGCCGGATACGGTGGTTGCCGTTGGGATCCGTCTGTTGGGCCTACGCTGCTGTCGCATCAAGCTCATCCTGCAAGAGCCATCAGGATTCGCCTCCATGCTCCTCTGGTGCCAAGATCCGCTTGTTAGGCCTGCACCTCTACTAGATTGACCTCCTACTCTCGCTGTATTCGGTGGTGGCCGCCACATTCAGTGGTGGCCACTGGGATCCGACTGTTGGGGCCACGTCACTGCTAGATCTAGCTCCTCCTCAACGGAGCTATCAGGATCCGCCTCAGTGCTCCTCTGGCACCAATGATCTGCCCGTTGGCGCCGTGCCTCTGCAAGGTTGACCTCCTACTCATTGTATTCAGTGGTGGCTGCTAGGTTCCGACCATTGGGGCCGCAGCCGCTGGATCGAGCGCCTCCTCGTCGGAGGCACCGGTATCTGCCTCCATGCTCCTCCGGCCGCTAGGATCCTCCCATTGAGGCCACGTCACCGCCGGATTGAGCTCCTCCTCACCAAAGCTGCCGGATATGCCTCCGTGCTCCTTTGGCCGCCAGGATCCACCTTGCCCCAACCGCCGTTTATGCTCCACGCGAGCGCTGGTGTAGAGGAGGAGGAGGTGGTGGTGACGGGGCGGCGTGAGAGGAGCGGAGTGGCAAGGGAACTTAGTCACGTGATGAGAGGAGAGAGGGTGGGCGTCATGCGGGTGGATGGGTGCCAGACGAGACTCGAGTGTTAGGATTAGGATTGGAGTGTTGTTTCACTGAAGTATATATATGAGACCCTTGTAGCAGGCCTTCTGAGCTTCTTTGGGCCTCAGTATTTTTGGTGGCGGGCCTTATAGGGTTACTGCATACGTTAATAGATTTATCAAGGCGGGCACCTTAAGATCCCTGACACGGTTTATAGGATATTTCCAAGGTGGGCAAGGCATGTGTCGATAAATTTCTGGCATTAACCTTGACGGCCAAAATGGGAGCCCTCCTCAGCTAATTTTTGGGGTATGTCTTGCAAATTAAATTATTTCTGTAATAGTGACTAGTACTATATATACTCGTAGGTTATGCTTTTTTCTTTTATTTTTAACCTCGTACGAGATATAAAGTCAACTTTATTGATGAAGGTGACACAAAAATGATCGACGTGTGGACACTTCATTGATAAAAATCTTTGAAAATTCAGACATGAGCCCCTTACATCCTTGCGTTGAACCTCGTGCAAGAAGTCCGAAAAAGACACACCAGCCAACCCGGACGGAAGACCACCGCAACTAATCAGACGACCAGCATTGTCTGGCGCCCGTTGGAAACACCAGGTCGGCTGCCATGAGCTGGTCGGCCGGCCTGGATGCTTTACTGCTCTGCTCCTCAGGCTAACGGGTCAGACTTCTACGCTACCTGCTCGGACACCCTCTAGACAGTGCTCTGCAAGGATGCAGGATGCTCGGGATTAGCTGTGGGGAATGGCCCCGGGACACCCACAGTAGAACACTTGGGCTGGAGCTCCAGACAGCCTCTACTACCGTAAGGCATACAGGGCTGCTGGGCACGTGCTGCCAGGCCCTCCTGACGGCCCGGCCTGCATGACAAGTGGTCTACGAGGTTGCCAGCCTGCTCGGCTTGTCTCACATGCCACGCCCGTGCACTCGCCGTGTTCGGTGCGCTGCTTGTTGCCACGTGCTTTGGTTGGGAGGGAGGACGAACTCCTCCAGGTTCCTTGCCTGTGATTTTGTTGCCTGCATGTGATTCTTACAGATAGAGATTTTGAAGCCTGCAACTGTGTTTGATGTATCTCTGCAATGATTTCGATGCCTGGGATACCTGCTTCTTCTTCTTTGATTGGAACCTGAAAATACCAACGAGTTGTAGTCAAGGATTTCCATACATGATGCTGCAGGCAAAGGATATTCTTCCGTTTTGTGTGATGCAGATCCTTTCTTCTGTAGTACGATGCTCTAGTATGCATTTTCTCTAGTATGAATTTGTTGCGCCTGCATATTAGCGTGTGAATTCAGTTCAAACACAGCTTGCCGATTTCCCCCATTTTGTGCTCCAGTGCCCAGCTTTCCTGTTCCTTTTTTTTCGATTCAGTTCCAGCACAGCTGAACGTGAAACTGAAGTGGTCACATATGACGTTGCAAAAGGCTGCATAGTTTTTTTTTCTTTGCAATGAAAAAACTACATAGTTCACAAACCACGTTTGATCAGAAGACATTATATGAATTAAATGCTAAAGCTAACCTATGAAACTGTAAGACGAAACTGTGCACTGAGACACCCCTCACTGTTATGTCTTAGAAACTAGGAGGAGATGTCCATTGAGACTGCCCTTAGTGGTATAGAGCAATAATGGTATGATCGGTGCTGTGTACACCCAGCAAATATTGGTTAAGTGGCATTGAAAACATATATTTCATTATTAAAGGTTTGCCACTATGTATAACTTGTTCTGCAGATAAAAAATAGTTTTCATATAAAGTTGGATGAAGATAACTTATAGAATTTCAGAAGATATAAATTTTGTACGTGACAACTTCTAATTTGAGATTAACCATTGTTCGTATGTCAACATCAAAGTTATCGCACCTGAGATGATCTAAAACTTTGTAGTCAATCCTTTTTAATTTCAGATAGTTTATAGTCTCAAATTTGTAATATAAGATTCATAAATGTGTAGTTGAAAGGATAACATATGTTACATATATTGTTACAAGTGTTGTGTATCCAGATGGTATCCATAATGTTGAGTTATTGAGTCCAAATCCTAGAAACACATATTTACTTTTGTAAATTGATCCTATGTGTCAATGCAATGCAGCGGAGGTTGCACCACCATACGTTACGCACGGAGGGTGACTACTCGGAGGGCCTGTTCCAGACGGTCGGTCTGCATACAAAGATGACAACGAAATTCAGGACAATAATATTAACAGCTTCTTTGATCATTTAGATTTTATTGGGGAGCAACTTTGTCATGAAAACTTCCTTTCCAAACTTTGGAGAGAAAAGTGACTTTTACTGGAAAATATTTATAACAACACAACATTCAGCGAAGGTGATGTGCACACTTCGCTACAATTATTTTGGTCTTCGCATATATGTTTTCACATATTTCAGGACACAAGGCAGAGATAACTTCGCCAAGCTCTCGAAGTCCAGCGAAGTTGACGTGGCAACTTCGCATGGAGAATTGGTGAAGACATCTACCGAACCAAGAAACTGAGATTAATTTCAAGGTCGTTCGGAAAGATAAAAGGGCAAAAGGCGAAGTGTGTTTCGCCACTTTGCCAACTTTCTTTTTAGTTAAACGTATAGGAAGTATCATGTCCGGTTTGTAAAATTTCCTGTCATAGCGAAGCCAGGGGGTTCTATAATTGCCCCCTGGGGTGTAAGTTTTTGGACAGAATAAAATACAATTGCGATTTGTAAATTGTTTTCACCTCATGTTCACTTGTGTGATTTTATCACCCAACATCTGGCGCCGTCCGTTTGTGTGATCGAAGACACTCATGACCACCACGCGGACTTAAAATGGGAAGACCCAGTAAAAAGACAGTCCCGGCTGAAGATAATACAATCCAAGACAAAGACCCAATTTTAGAAGATGAGACAGAAGCCGAGACCAGACGCATACAAGAAGATGAAGAAACTCAGAACAAAGAAAGCAAGGAACTCGAAGACTAACTCATTGTCAAGAAGAAACAGCTAGAAGAGGCAAGAGCAAAACAAGAGAGAAGTCCCTAAGACAAAGAATCGCAGAAGAAGAGTCTAAAATAAGAAAACTCGATGAAGAGGTAGAGAACGAGAGTGAAGTTATGATTCAAGATCCAAACTCAGCAAGCAAAAACACCCATAACAAGGAAAGTCAGAATCAAATCGCAACAATTGATACAGAGTCGCCCCTATCAATCGATATTCAGCTAGCAAAGTGGCCAGCAGGTCTTAAATTCAACATCATCCCAACCTACAATGACATGTCTGATCCAAGATAATTCCTGATGAGCTTCGAAGCAGCAGTTGTGTCGAGTGGAGGAGACACAAATACTTTAGCAAAGTCACTCATCATGGCAGTAAGAGGATCAGCACAACATTGGTACTCTTCGCTAAAACCAAGATCAATCAAATCTTGGGACGAACTTCGCACAACTTTGCTCCTCGACTTTCAAGGCCTACAAAGAGTTAAACTCACAAGTGATGATCTCTTCAACATCAAGCAGAAACCAAAAGAACCATTGAGCCAATATTACAAAAGATTTGTCCAGGCAAAGGAACAAATACCAAATATACCAAATAAAGTTGTTATCATAGCAGCAATCAAAGGCCTACGGGCAGGCCAACTTTTCTCACACTTCAAAAGAGAAAGACGAACCACAGTGGAAAAATTGTACGAAGAAATGAGAAAGTATTATGAATCCGATGAAGATTACAGAAAAAGAATAGAAGAAGAGAATGGAGATAGAAACATGTCAAGACCAAACAACAACTTCCAACACATAATAATGGCAAATGCTGAGTGAAGATCATTTCAGAGGATAAATCACTTCAACAACTCAAGCGAAGCCAACAATCAAGGCCAAAGCTCAAACAATCAAAGAAATTTTCAAGGCAACAGAAATTATAAGGAAAATTTCCTACAGAGGCCAAATTACAACAACCAAGGCAGAGCCTTCGAAAGAAAAATCTTGAGGCCCGAGGAAATTTATTGCATCATACATGGCAAAGGGGCTGGCCACACGTCCAAAATGTGCCCAAGAGTAAAGAAAAACATCGAAGAAATGCAAGAAGAAAGCAGGGCAACTTTACAAATGAAAGTCGTGAATCACCTAGCTCCCCAAAGGACAAATTACATGCCAATAACTTACCCTCAACAAATATTGCCACCACCTCCGCCAATTTACAATTGCCAACCATTATCAATATGTCCGCAAAATCAGTGGGGCCAAAGTCAACAGCGAAGTTTCCATCCTGAAAGTTTAGTAGCAAACAGCAGTCACCAAAATCAACACATCAACAACGCTCCCACAACATCAACAAATAACGGGAACACAGTCATCCCAAGCAAAGGCAGAATCATGATAATTTTTGGAGGAAATAGTATGGAGCTTGACACAAGAAATGAAAGAAGAAATTATTTTAGAAGAGTAAACTCAATTGCATTAGAAGGCCCATTCAAGAAAACATGATGGTCTCATCTCCCAATCACATTCTTCAAGAAAACATGATGGTCTCAGTTGAAAGATTACTCGCACATGGACGCAATGGTAATAGAAGCAAACACTGAAGGATGGGTAGTTTCCAAGATCCTAGTAGATGGTGGAAGCTCCACTGATATCATATTCACATCAACTTAAGATGCAATGAAAATTATTAGGAAAACTTTAGGGAGAGCCGAACATCCACTAGATGGCTTCGGCGAAAAGAAAATAAACTCTGTCGATAGAATAGTCTTACCAGTCTCATTCAGGACAATAAACAATGCAAGAACAGAGCAAATCACATTTGACGTAGTCGAAATGCACCACAAATACAACGCAATATTTGGAAGAGGAAGCCTAAATGCCTTCGAAGCAATAATCAACTACTCATACTTGTGCACGAAAATGCCAGCAATTAACGGCATCATAACAGCAATTAACAGAAGCAAGAAATATAGAAAGAGATTCAAGCCCGGCTATCAAAAACATTCATGTCATACAAGAAGAAGAAGAAGAAGATGAGCTCAAAACTGGTGGTATCCAGAGAAGCAATCAAGCAAAGATAAGAGCTCGCATCCCGTCGCCGCATCAACAAGGGTGCTTATTCTAGGTAAAGGGAAATCATCATTCGGACATGCTTTGTTTAGGCTGGTGAAGTCGACACACATTCTCCACTTGAGATTCTTCTTCTGGACTAGCACAATGTTGGAGAGCCCGTTGGATATTTTACTGGGCGTATCACCCCGCGTCTAGCAGGCGGTTGACCTCTGCCCTCGCAGCTTGCTTTCTTTCCTTAGACATTTTGTGGAGCTTTTGCTTAACTGGGGTGCAGTCTTTTCTGACGTTCAGGTTGTGCTCGATTAGCCCTCTATCAATGCCGGTGAGGTCGGAGGCAGAGCAGGTGAAGGTATCACTGTTGTCATGGAGGAACTGGATCAGCTGAGCCTCCGTCTCGCCATCCAGCAGTGCGGAGATTATGACTTTTTTCCCTGGGTTGTTGGGGAATAGCTGCACTTTCTTTGTTTCCTCCTTGCGCTAAGCTCGCGCTGGTAGCCTAGATGTGTCTACCTTCGGCTCGGCTTCGCCTGCTCTTTTCTCTGTTCTTCTTGTGCTTCCCTCTCTTCCTTCTCTTGCAAACAATGTACGTTTTTCTGCACCGGGGTTGCCGTTAGCTCCGCCAGCCTAGTGGCTGACTGATCTTCGTAAACAGCGATGATACCTCGGGGAGCAGGCATCTTCATGCATAGTTAACCTGGGTGGATAGCGGCGTTCAACTGGTTGATGATGCCTCTGCCGAAGATGGCATTGTATGTGTACGGCATGTCGACCACGTCGAAGATTATGTGCTCGGTCCTGGAAATGCACTTTTCGCCGAAGGAGACCAGCAGCATGATCTTGCCTATTGCCCTGACCTGCTGACCTCCGAACCCGAAGAGTGGGTGCCCTTCTGCTTGAAGTCAGTTTTTGTCAAGCTTCATTCCGTCGAAGGTTGATGTAAACAGGATTTCAGTGGAGCTGCCATTGTCTACCAGGATTTTCAGGACGGTCTAGCCACCGACATTAGTGTTAATTACCATCATGTCACTGTGTGGGTAATCCTTCAGCTTGAGGTCAGACCCGTCGAAGGTGATGGGATGTGGGACCAATGTGCGTTCTTGTGCGGACCTTCGATGGCTACGTGGTGGACTCACCTGAAGTACTCCTTTCACTGCCTTTTATTTCCGTGAACTTCATTGGAGCCTCCGAAGATGGCTAGGATGACCCCATAGGTTGCAGTTGGGTTGTTTATTGCAGTTAAGGTTTCCTGAGCTTCGGCCTCAGCTTTGACCTGTTGTGGGGCCGGCAGAGTAGGTACTGGCAGGGGCGAAGGTAGGCCTGGGCCAGAACTGGTTGCAGGGGTGCGGAGGGGTGGGCGGCTGGGTAGCGCTACTGCTCCTGGCAGGGGTAAGCTTGAGCGTGCTGAGCATGAGCGTATGGGTGGTGAGCAAAAGCCGGCTGGGTGTAATAGTAGGGGGCGTGATTGTTGTGGTCGTGAGCATGGGGCCGATTCTGTGGGTTGGGAGGTCCTCTTCTGGTGTGATTGACGGTGCCCGTTGGAGGTGCTGCATTGGTCTGATTGTCTCTGTGCTCGATCCCCTTCACGAAGTAGATGCATTGCTTTGTGTAGTGGTCACTTTCATCACTGTAGAAGTGGTAGTAATGGCTCCGCTATGCTTGCTTCTTCTGAGGGTTCAGGTATGCCGGCCTGCGGTCAGCTTGTGGCGCTAGCGGTCTTGCTTGGCGAGGGTTCTACTTCGCCTACTGCAATGGGGCGTTGTCGATTGCATTGACGCTGCCCTCTACCCACGGGGGTTATTATTGCGGTCGTTGTGGGGGTTGAAGTTGCGGTCCCTCTTCTGGCACTGCGGTGGCTGGCGCGGGGGCTGATACGACTGGATCTTGATGCGCTCGTCATTATTGGATTTGTTTTTCCATGATGTCGTACAGCTCAGCGAGGGTCTTGGGTTCTCTTCTTGACAGCTTAGCCGAGCATGCCCCTGGTTGGATGCAGTTAATCACGGCTAGGATCATGATCTCATCGGTGTTTCTAGGGGTGTGGTTCTTAGTCTAGACAAACCTCCACCACCACTCTTGAAGTGGCTCATTGAACCCATGCCTGCAGCTGAGCAGTGCCGTTGCCTTGGCGGTGGTCTTGCTGACCCCCATGAAGTTAGTGCAAAGTCTTTCACAAAGGTCATCCCAGCAGCGGATGGACCCTGGACAAATGTGGTTGTACCATGACTGGGTGATGTCCCTGGTGATGATGACGAAAGCCTTAGCCATGGTGTCTTCATCACCACCGGCTGCGGAGACTGCTGCCTCGTAGCTCATGAGATAGTGCCTTGGCACGGTGTGTCCGTCGTATTGCGGTAGGTGCTGTAGGTTGAATCCCAGGGGCCAGTCAGTGGTCTGGAGGTCATACAAGAGGGGAGACTTGGAGTCGTAGATAGCCTAGGAGTGGTTGACTCTGGGTCCCGAAGGTTGGTCATGAAAAGCTTGACCTGCACCCGGGTACAACACGTCGTCGCGAAGGTGTGGGTCCGGGAGTGGAGGGTGGGGGTCTTGGTGTTGGACGGGCGGAGACTGAACTGGTGGGCATGGAGGTGGTTGCTGGAGGCCTCCACCGGTGGTGTTGGCTTCAGCCTCTACTGCTGCTATGCTTTGCTCGATCCGGCGGAGCTCTGTTGCCACTTCCTCAGTTCTACGTCTAGCGAATGCTGCCCGGTTCAACTTGGTGATCTGGTCGAGTTGCCTCTTGCTTGCTGCAATGCGCTCATTGAGCTCGCCGAGTTGCTTGTTTAGTTCTTCCTCATCCTGATCATTCTCGCCTTCGACTATTCCTTCACTGCCTCCACCAGAGGTATGTGGGTGGGGTTGTATGATGATGTTCATTACCACTAAGCTTCGTGGGTGGCTCTTGCTCTGATCGGTGAGGGCTTCGACTGCCTGCTCCTCCGCTGTTGGGTCGGCTGTTAGAAGTATGGCCAGAGCGCCATTCCCTCCGGAGGGAAACAGGTGGATGGGGGCTCCCGCGGCTGCAGAGTTGTCGCTAAAGTTTGGGGCCATGGGCTTGTGTCTTGTTCGATCACCACGGTCGGCGCCAACTGTTGTGGTATGCTCCTGCCCCCTACCTTCGTCGGGAGGCCGGTGGAGGGGAGTCGAGGGTCTTACCACATAGGGAGGATGGAGGGGAGAGAGACAAATGTCTAGGATAGCAGGTCCCACTGAGGAAAATGCATTAATCGAGATCTAGATTGAAAATACCGTGGCCCCCTACAAGCGCCTTTATCCCTGGTATTTATAGGGGATACCAAGGGTCAAGGAATTTTTACACTAGGGTTACACCTTACGTTACACTGCACATGGGCCCAAAGTAGGGCTATTTTTGGTACAAAGATCGCCTTGTTCAACAGCCCTCGTATCCTGTTCATGCGCCACGTGTTGGCCCCTCAGCACCCCACGCGTTGGATCGCCGCGACTCCTCGTCGAAACTGATTCTCGCAGCTTTGACGCATTGCAGGAATCACTGGTTGGACCCCGGTACCTGCAAAACCCAAGACCGGACATGAGCGCCTGCGACTAAGTTGGCGCGCGGCGCACATTATTGCTGTGGTGAAGGGCTCCTGTGGAGGTAGATACCTTTGCTGTCGGAGTCTTCGTCGAAGGTAATTAGGACCTCCGATGGAGGAACGCATAGAGAGTGGGGGTTCTCATCTTCTGTGATGATCTTGGCCCTTGGTTGGGCTGCGGAGCTGCATGGGGGCTCCTGGTGGAGGTTGCTCCCCCCAACAAAATCTGTTTAGCAAAGCCAGTCTTCCTGTCAATTTTTTGATGTCTTGGATGTTTCTTGGAACTTGCATGTTCAGTATTGCCTTCACCTTCTTTGGATTCAGATCGATGCCTTTTGCAGATACAATGCAGCCTAGGATTTTGCCTGTTTGAACTCCAAATGTACATTTTTTCGGGTTCAACTTCAGATTTGCTTTTCTAAGATTGGAAAAAGTTTCTTGTAGGTATTCGATATGGTCTTCTCTTTTCTTGCTTTTTACTACCAAATCGTCAACATATGCAAGTAAATTTCTTGGTATTTGATCTTTGAGGACCATGGAGGTCATTATGATGAAAGTTGTTCCTGCATTGTGGAGCCCTTCGGCCATTCTTTGGAAACAGTAGGTTCCAAATGGTGTTATGAAGCTTGTGAATTCTTCATCTTATTTTTTCATCCAAATCTGGTGATAGCCTAAGTAGCAATCAAGGAAACAGAGCATTTCACTTCTTGCTGCGTGATCCACCAAGGTGTCTATTCCTGGTAGTGGAAAGTTGTCTTTTGGAATGCTTTGTTTAGATCTGTGAAATCTATACACATTCTCCATTTTTTGTTTTTCTTCTGCACCGTGACTATGTTTGCAAACCAAGTTATGAATTCTACTTCTCTAATGATTTTTTCATCTAAAAGTCTTTGCACTTCGGCTTTTGCAGATTGTGTCTATCTTCTGACAACTTTCTGAGTTTTTGCTTTTTTAGCCTGAAGTTTGGGTCGATGTTTAACTTGTGTTCTATGATGTCTCTGGTTACTCCTCTGAAGTCCTTGTTACTTCGTAGTACTTGGATTAATTTTTCTTCTTCATCTTTTGATAGGTTTGCGCCAATGATAACTTGTCTTTCTGGTACCATTCGGTTGAGTGGTACTTTCTTTGTATCTTCGTAGGGCTTTGCCTTTTCTTGTGCTGTGGCATTTTCAATTTTGAGCTCGTCTTCTTCTTCTTCTTGTATGACATGAATGTTTTTGAAAGCCGGGCTTGAATCTCTTTCTATATTTCTTGCTTCTGTTTGATCACCGAAGACAGTTATGATGCCATTAATTGCTGGCATTTTCGTGCACAAGTATGAGTAGCTGATTATTGCTTCGAAGGCATTTAGGCTTCCTCTTCCAAAGATTGCATTGTATTTGTGGATGAACAAGGAGGACGAAGAGAAAACAAGCTTCATCACACCCCTCGGCACGTACTGCTTCCACAGAATGGCCAAAGGTCTTCGAAATGCTGGTCCAACCTTCGCGCGCATGACAGTGGAGGTGTTCAAAGATGACCCTTCAGTCTTAGCATACGTCGATGACATAGTCGTGCAAAGCAAGTTAAAGTTGGACCACATCAAAGATCTAGCCAGGACCTTCACCAACTTCAAGCAGGCGAAGCTCAAGCTCAACCCGAAAAAATGTGTATTCGGAGTCAGCAAGGGGAAGCTGCTGGGCTGTTTGGTCTCAGCCAGAGGCATCGAATCCAACCAAATCAAAATCGAAGCCATCCTATCCATGCAACCTCCGACCTCAAAGAAAGCAGCCTAGCGCCTCACCGGCAGGCTCATATCTCGATCTGTGGAGCGAGGGTTGTCGTTCTTCGAGGCCTTTAAAGGCTTCGGCCCATTCAACTGGTGCCCGGCACAACAGGCAGCCTCCGAAGACCTCAAGGGCCACCTTGTCAAGCAATCAACCTTCACCAGCCTGACCCCCGAAGAACCACTGCTCCTATACGTAGCCGCTTCACCTCATGCGGTCAGCGCGGTATTGGTGAAGGAGACCACCGACGAACACCAGAAACATCAGACCCCAATATACTATGTCTCCAAGGTCCTCGAAGGACCCAAGAAGCACTACTTCGAGGTGGAAAAGGTTGCATATGCAGTGGTGATGACCACAAAAAAGCGGAAGCACTACTTCCAGTCCCACCCAATCATAGTACCTTCGCAATTCCCCCTCGACAACATATTCAGAAATCCTAAAGCAGTTGGAAGGATCGCCAAGTGGGCCACCCAACTATACGACTACACCGTAACCTTCGTCAGTAGAAATGCGATCAAATCCCAGGCACTCGCAGACTTCGTGGCAGATTGGACCCCCAACCTGCACAACAAGGCAGAAGGTATTGAACCTCCATGGACTGTGCACGTCGACGGGGCCTAGGGGGCCATGGGCGCAGGCACCGCGGCCATCCTGACCTCACCCTCAGGCATGAAACTCAAATACGCAGCAAGGCTCGAGTTCCCTTGTACCAACAACTCCACCGAATATAAAGCAGTCATCCTCACCCTCACCAAGCTCCGCACCATGTCAGCACAATGCGCAGTCATCACAACAGACTCCCAGGTCATAGCAGGTCACATTGAAAAGTCATTCAAGGCAAAAGACCCAGAGCTCCAGAGATACCTGCAGCTAGTCAGCAAGACCAAAAATTTCTTCTTGGGCATCACTACCAAGTCCATCCCCCACTGCGAGAACAAGGAGGCCGATGAGCTAGCGAAAGCTGCGGCCCAGGCAGCTCCGTTACCCCAGACGTTTTCTAAGAGACCCTCGCCCTCCCCGCAATCGAAGGTCACATACCGCCAGCAAAGCAAATCAACGCCGGCCACAGCAAGACTGGAGGGCCCTAATCATAGCCTACATCAGGGGCCACCTTGAACCCCTCTCAAAGGAAGAAGAAAAAAGAATCGCCCAAAGGGCGCGAGGCTACAAGATCGTCGACCAACAGCTCTACAAGGCCTCCGTCACAGCACCGTGGTTGAAATGCGTCAGCACCGGTGAAGGCATCTCAATACTCAAGGAAGTCCACCAGGGCATATGCTGGTCGCACAACGGCCCCCACGCTTTGGTGAGCAAAGTATTCAGGCAAGGTTTCTATTGGCCAACAGCTCTGGCAGACGCCACCTCCCTCGTCCGGCATTGCGAAGGTTGCCAGATGGCTGCACATCATTCGAACAGGCCGGGACCCCATCAACATTGATCTGCCCAACCTGGCCCCTCCAACGTTGGGCGAGGGATCTGGTCGGCCCGTTGCCCACTGCTCCAGGAAACCTCCGCTATGCAGTAGTCACGGTGGAATACTTCACTAAATGGATCGAAGCCAGAGCCCTCGCCATGATCACCTCCGCCATAGTTTAAAAATTCTTCTGGCAACAAGTGGTTTGCTGCTTCGGCTTCCCCAGAAGCCTGACCATTGACAACGGGACCCAGTTCGATAGCTCCACTTTCAAGGAGTTTTTCTTTCAGAT
Source organism: Bothriochloa decipiens (assembly GCA_023333625.1). Taxonomy (NCBI): domain Eukaryota; kingdom Viridiplantae; phylum Streptophyta; class Magnoliopsida; order Poales; family Poaceae; genus Bothriochloa; species Bothriochloa decipiens. Next base: position 2,996,702 of record CM041636.1, on the reverse strand, counting down.
CGGCACCAAGATTTGCTTCGAGTCGGTTTGGCACCCTCAATCCAACGGCCTCGTCGAAAGAGCAAACACCATCGTCCTTGAAGGAATCAAGAAGAAGCTCCAAGACAAACCCCTCGGCAAGTGGGCTGAGGAGCTCACACCTATGGTGTGGTCACATAACTCCTCCGACTACAGAGCCACGGGCATCACACCCTTCAAGCTACTTTACGGCGAGGAAGCCGTCCTTCCAGAAGAGCTCCGCCACGGTTCACCTAGAACGATCTCTAAAAGCTCCATTTGAGATGAAGCCCTCGACAAAGACCTCCTTGAAGGAACAAGATGCCTCACTGTCAACAATCTCCACCTATACCAAGCCAAAACATAGAGGTGGAGGGACAAGAAGGTCCAACCTTGCAACCTCCACGAGGGCGACATGGTGCTAATCAGGAAGCAAAACACGAAGATGGTAGGCAAGCTTCAGCACAAGTGGCTTGGCCCCTTCATCATGGTAAAGACCACAAGACCAGGCTCCTTTCGCCTCCAAGACGCTAACGACAATGACCTACCTCACACCTGGAATGTCGACGACCTCTGCAAGTACTACCCATACCGGGAGTCCTACAATGTAATCTCTACCTCCGCCACTCCTTTCCCGATTTAAAGCATGCTCACACCTTTTCTTTTTACATGTTATTCGAAGCAAATTTTTTGTTTACCAAGACAGACAAAACAAGCATCATGTAATAAAGTTCTAATTTTTTGCAACCCCCGCTGAGTCTCCGACGCTGAAATGGGCGGGGCCCAAGGCCCGCCATCATCAGCAGATGCCTTCATGGTCAAGGATTGCTCCGGACTGACAATCGACGTCGGTGGAGGGTCACTCCAACGCAAACCTCTGGTAAAATGAAAAGCGCAGACCCCCGCAACTCGGGCCAGGGGCTGCCTTCACATGCAAACCCCCCTCAACCTTCGGAAAGGGCGAGGCGCGGAGGTCCAAAAAACTACAGACCCCTGCCACACGGGCCAGGGGCTGCCTTCATATGCAAACCCCCTCGACCCTCGCAAAGGGCGAGGCGCGGAGGTTAAAAAAACTGTAGACCCCGCCACTCCGGCCAGGGGCTACCTTCATATGCAAACCCCCCTCGACCCTCGCAAAGGGCGAGGCACGG
>CM041636.1:2957321-2995544 GCA_023333625.1 Bothriochloa decipiens | reverse complement strand
TATGCAAACCCCCCTCGACCCTCGCAAAGGGCGAGGCACGGAGGTTCAAAAAACTGCAGACCCCCGCCACTTGGGCCAGGGGCTGCCTTCATATGCAAACCGCCCTCGACCCTCGCAAAGGGCGAGGCGTGGAGGTTCAAAAGACTGCAGACCCCCGCCATTCGGGCCAGGGGCTGCCTTCATATGCAAACCCCCTCGACCCTCAGAAAAGCCGTGGCGCGGAGGTCCAAAAAACTGCAGACCCCCGCCACTCGGGCCAGGGGCTGCCTTCATATACAAACACCCCCTCGACCCTCAGACAGGGCGAGGCACGGAGGTCCAAAAAACTACAGACCCCCACCACTCATGCCAGCGACTGCCTTCATATACAAACACCCCCTCAAACCTCGGAAAGGGCGAGGCACAGAGGTCAAGAACACCACAGACCCCCGCCACTTGGGAGGAGGGCTCCTTAACCGTACCACACAGGAGCCACTCCCCCGCCACGCAACCCAATCTCCACCATTAACTCCCAAAAAAACACCTCTCCCCAGCATCCACCTCTCTATACCACCCAAAACCGTACCTTCGCCGTACAACCCAATCCCCACCATTAGCACCAAATATAGCATATCTCAGCATTCGTTGCACAACCAGAGCCATACTTCCACCATACAGCCCTGTCACCAGCATTTGCCATTAAGACATCACACCCCCTCAGAGACTCACGACCACCTCTGCCTATAAAACAAAAACAATCTATACTCCCAGCAACGTAAAGAAAAACCCAACAACATAACCAGCCAACCACCCACGATTGCCCAAAGCACAAACCCCTCCAAGTTGGCTAAGTATGTGAGGCATCAGGAAAAAATGTCAAGGGGAGGCCACCGGCCGGAGGTACTCAAACCTCAACCATGCATCCAAGACCCTCACTGTACAAACCACCACACACTCATCAGCCACAAAGGCAGTAGGACACGCAGCCTTCAACTAAGAACGCCGCGACCTCCGCGCCAACCGTCAGTGAGGGTCTATACCAAGAAGCACAAAACCTTTCTGCACCTCCACTTACACACACCCTTCGCCCATCACCGCCCCCAAACAACCCCGCAACTTTATACAGTCATGCGCAGAATCATATCTTGGTGGCCGGTGCTTGGCAGATATTGGTGGGGAACCCAAGAAAAGCAGCACTTGAACCAAAATTCTACCATCACCTTAGTGCTCAACATGCACAAGGTTCTTATCTCTATCCACCGATGGCTGCCGCAATGACACAAAGCTCCTCCGCTCTACAGCTGGCAGGACAGCTCCAACGGCCAAGGTGCATCATCAGTCCGAGGCTCCGCTCTTCTTGGCTGCAAACATTCAAGTTGCCGGCAACGCTAAAGGCAAACCCTACCCCATGTAATTGCATGTGGCGTTACCTCCTCTCTATCCGGTACAAACAACCTAGTAGCAGCCTCATCTCCAAGTTTAAATATTGAAATAAAAACAAGTGTCGTACAATACCTCTGACTAATAAGGGCGAGCCTCGCTTAAGGAAAAGTGGGGTGTCACTGCACAACACCTCCGACTAATAAGCGCGAGCCTCACTTAAGGAAAAGTGGGGTGTCACTGCGTAACACCTCAGACTAACAAGCTCGAGCCTCGCTTAAGGAAAAGTGGGGCGTCGCTACGCAACACCTCCGACTAATAAGTGCGAGCCTTGCGTAAGGAAAAGTGGGGCGTCGCTGCGCAACACCTTCGACTAATAAGCGCGAGCCTCGCTTAAGGAAAAGTGGGGGCATACCTATGCTAAGGAAAAGTGGGGTGTCGTTGCGCTATACCTCTAACTAATAAGCGTGAGCCTTGCTTAAGGAAAAGTGGGGCGTCGCTGCGCTATACCTCCGACCGTTAAAGGCGAGCCTCGCTCAAGAAAATGCGTCTCCGCCACTTTCTACCTTTGACAAACGTGCAAGACTCACTCTGCAAAGAATAGGGCATCGCAAAGCCCAACATAAAACCAAATCTCCAAACGAGTCTTTCTCAATACTACACAACCGGTAGCACAAAAGTATTTCAGCCATTTACAACCTCAAAAACACAACACACCAGCTTACATCCGCATGTCCCTCAAAATGGTTTCATAAAACCTCTGCCAACCTTTCTGCGCAAACGCGGGCGGGAAACTTTAATCGCCTCGGCCCATACCTTCTCCTCGAGGATGGCGTCCACCAGCTCCGTGGCAATCAGCTCCACAAACTCCTCCACCTCACTCACTAAAACCTCATGGGTAGCCGTAGGTACCTGCTCTAAATTATCATCGTCATCAATCACAATGGTAGACCCCCACCAGTCCCACTAGCTCTTGTGCACTAAGGGAAGTTCTCCCTCCAACACCCTCGCGCGAAAGCTTCGCCGCAAATCCCGTGGCACCAGCTCCACTGGCTTGGGCTTTGGAACTCTTAGCCTACCACCCACCTGCACAACGGAGGTACCTTCACTAAAGAGATAGTCCATCGCCGTTTCATCATCAATATCGCTATCATACGCAACCTCGCCGCTAGCAGAGCCAAAGAGATTGCACAGACTCTGCCTGTTGGTCAAGTCCACATTTTTCCAAAATTCCCTCACCGCTCGATTAGACCGATCATACCTCTGCAGCTTCCACCACCAAAACTCCTCAAAGTCCCTCCGAGGATGCCTAATACTAAATCTCACCCAATTTTCACCCGACACAAAAAAGTCCTACTGATCCATCATCAGTGGAACCATATTAAGCACTTCGTGCGCAAGCTCTGAACCAACCTGTGTAGCAAAGGCATACAGTCAGTTGCCATAAAAAAGCCCCCCTCACCTCCGATCGTAGCAAAACAGCAAAAACATCGTGCAACCAATGGAAGCAAGAGCAAGCTCCAAAAGCGTTCAAAAGCTAAGCATCCCACTGTTTAGAGGTTGCACAAACTTCCCACAACTTAATCCATCTAGACAACCACAAAAGAAATTCACCACGGTTCAACCTCCGCCGATCAAAACACCAAAGCAAAGTCTAACTCATCACTCAAACATCCGCTGTTGCACCATCATTGCCGGTACGAACCTGCTCTTCGGCCTCGGTGGAGCCCTCTTTCACACCTTCAATGCCCGCGGCAGCTGAAGCTTCGGGTGCACTCACGGAGGTAGGAGCTTTGGGCGTGCTCGCAGAGGTAGGAGCTTTAGGCACCCTCGCAGAAATGGAAGCCTCAGGCGCATCTGTGGAGCTGGGAATCAAACCCCCATCACCAGTCGTCGCAGTCATGGTCATCGTCGCATTTGTCTCCTCATCCACGGGCGCAAAATCCTCCGCCGCACCAGCACCCAGGCGAGCCTGCATCATACAGCCAGGGAATCAAACCCTCGTTAGACCCCATTTCTCAAGCCGCACAAACCCCTATCTTTAAACAAGTGTCAAAGATCAAACCTTCGTAGAACTTACCATCTCGGTAGCCGCAGCTGCCTCCTCATTCACCAGCACTCGGCCGCCCTCATACATAAACTTTGATAAAACATAGAGGGCAGCGTTACCACACATAGCATCGCCCTTCGAAGCCCACACCTTGTACAGTGATGGATACACGAAATCATCAGCTGAAAGCTTCTTCAAATTCTTACAGTGCAGCTTCTTTAGAGTGCTCGCAGTCGCCAAACCCCCGCAGAAGGCCCCATACTCCGTTAGGCCGTCGAAGACCTGAGGCAACAAACCAAGCTCCACCTGCAGCCGACCTCAGTAGTTGTCAACGGAAGGCTCCACAAGAAATACACTGCTGCGATCTCCGCCGGCGCTCACCAGCACATCATCAAGCCCTGCCTTCACCTCCGCCATCTGAGACGCCAGAGATGCAATAAGATTTGCCTCCCGGCCCTCTGCACCCTCCGCCCTAGCCTTCATCTCAGCTTCACGACCTTTTGCAAGCTCCGCCTCTTTTTTAGCCTTCTCCAGCTCCTCCTCTAGCCCCCTCTCTTTCGATGACAAATCCACATTAGGATTCACAATATCCTGCATTTCATTGTTCGCCTTCTCTATGTTCTCCCGAAGCTTTGCAACTTTCGACCTGCAGCTAGTAAGCTCCACCTCAAGATCACGGTCCTTCTGCGCAAGCTCACAGTTTTGCGCCGTTAGCTCCAACAGCTTCGCGCAGAAATCCTCCTCCTGAGCCTTGCCCTGACGGCGCGTGGTGCACGACAACAGGAGAGCTTCGACCAGCTTCAGCTCCGTATCTAGCATGTTGTCTCTCAAGTGTTGGTTGCCTAGAAAAACCTCCGCTTTAGGAAAACTGATCCGCTCAAACACGGGAACCAGAAACCTCTGCTCTGCCTCATTGCCAGTCAACTGACAGCTCCCCACATCCGTGCTGGTATACAGGTGCGCCCTCGGATCCGTCACTCCAGCGCACTGAGCGTAATATGCCAACGAACTCGGTGCTGCCTCACCAAAAGGGTGCCACCCACCTCCCTAGCAGCAGCAGGGTCCAACCGGAGCTCCTCCCCATCAGCCCAAATGTGAATACCCTCGTAGTCCAATGGGTCCGCAGGGCTGGGGCTCCTCTGACCAGACGCTAACACCTTCATGCGTGATGCCATAACAAAGGTCTAGATGTTCGTGCATGATGCCGTAACAGAGGCCGGCCTCGCACGGCACGCTCATCGGCCTAGCCCCCTACTCTTTTTAAAGGCATTGCTCCGACCCATCTAGCCAGGCCGAACCATTGAGGGGCTGCTGTTGGGGGAGCAACCTTCACCAGGAGCCCCCATGCAGCTCCGAGGCCCAGCCAAGGGCCAAGATCATCATGGAAGATGAGAACCCCCACTCTCTACGCGTTCCTCCATCGGAGGTCCTGATTACCTCCGACGAAGACTCCGATAGTGAAGGTATCTACCTCTGCAGGAGCCCTTCGCCAGGGCAATAATGCGCACCGCACGCCAACTTAGTCACAGGTGCTCGTGTCCGATCTCTTGTTTTGCAGGTACCGAAGGTCCAACCAGTGATCCAGGCAATGAGTTGGAGCTGTGAGAATCAGATTCGATGAGGAGTCGTGGTGGTCCGACGTGTGGGGTGCTGAGGGGCCAACACGTGGCGCGCGGACAGGATACGAGGGCGGTTGAACAAGGCGATCTTTGTACCAAAAATAGCCCTGCTTTGGGCCCATGTGCAGTGTAACGTAAGGTGTAACCCTAGTGTAAAAAGTCCTTGACCCTTGGTATCCCCTATAAATACCAGGGATCAAGGCACTTATAGGGGGGCCACGGTCTTTTCCATCTAGATCTCAATTAAAGCATTTTCCTCAGTGGGACCCGCTGTCCTGGACATTTGTCTCTCTCCCCTGCACCCTCCCTGTGTGGTAAGACCCTTGACTCCCCTCCACCGGCCTCCCGGCGAAGGTAGAGGGGTAGGAGCATACCACAACAGATTTATATCAAAATCAGCTGAGCGAAGCCTACCAATATTTCAAGCTTTCAAAGGAAAAAAGGAAAAATTCAGTTAGGGGCAAGCATAACAAGAAGCTATTGAAGAAATCAAAAAAGCATCTGTCCAACCCTACAACATTAGCAACACCTGATCCAAAGGCAGATTTACTGCTATATGTATCAGCAAATGAAAGCACAGTCAGTGCAGTTTTCATACAAGAAGAAGAAAATGAGCACTCAATAAGGCGAATTCCAGTATACTTCGCATCTGAAGCCCTATCAGGATCAAAAAGTTTCTATTCAAAAATTGAGAAAATTGGCATCAAGAAAGTTGAAGCACTGTTTTCAAGCCCACAAAATCAGAGTGCCGACAAATCAACCAGTTCAAGAAGTATTACAAGGCTGTAAATCCTCAGGAAGGTTGGGAAAATGGGCAGCCAAATTGTCACAATACTTCGTCAAATTCAAAAAAGAACAACAATCAAATCTCAAGTGCTGGCTGACTTCCTAGCAGACTAGACACCCTCAAAATACAATCAAGAAGAAATGGAGCAGCCAGGACGATCTATTGTCATGGCGCCTGGGGCTTGGTAGGTGCCGAAGCAGCAGCAATCATAACTAGAGTCAAGCTCAAATATGCAGCAAGATTAGAATTTCAATGCACAAACAACATTGTAGAATACGAGGCAGTATTGCTGGGGCTCCACAAGGAAAAAGAAATGGGAATTCAAAAGTTAATAATCGAGATAGATTCTCAAGTCGTAGCTGGACACATTGAGAAAAATTACACTGCAAGAGACCCAGAGCTAGCAAGATATCTCCAACTTCTGAGAGACCAGGAAACACAATTCACCGGATTCATAGTAAAGAATATATCAAGAAATGACAACACATATGCAAATGAAATCGCAAAAGACGCAGCTCAAAAATTGGAGCTACCTTTAGAAGTATTCTTTAAAACTATCAACGAAGCCTCAACAAAGACAAAAATAGAACAACCAAAAGAAATACATATCGTTGAAAGCAAAGACTGGAGAGCACCAATCATAGCATTCTTAAGAGGATTCTATGAACCAGAAAATGAAGTTGATGAAACAACAATGAAGCAAAAGACAAGAAGTTACAAAATCATCAATGAAGAACTATACAGGGAAGGAATTTTCCAACCACTTTTAAAGTGCATCTCAAGAGAAGACGAAAAAAATTTGCTGAGAGAAATACACGAAGGAATATGTGGATGCCACGCTGGGGCTAGATCAATAATTGGAAAAGCTTTCAGGCAAGGGTTCTATTGGCCAACTGCCCAAAACGACAGCAAAGAAATAATCTGGAATGTCACAATTGTCAAATGGCAGGAAGCAAAGTCAATGCACCATGAACAAATTTACAACCAATTGAGCCCAGGGCAATTATCAATACACAGTGGTAGTAGTTCAGTATTTCACCAAATAGATTGAGGCGAAGCCAATCACCAACATATCCTCTCATACAATGAAAAAGGTCCTATGGCAAATTATCATATGCAGATTCGGAGTCCCAAGGCACATCACAGTAGATAATGGAACTCAGTTTGATAGTGAAGATTTTAGAAAGTATTGCCAATCAATGGGAATCAAACTTTGCATCGCATCAGTAAGGCATCCATAGTCAAATGGAGCAGTAGAAAGAGCAAATAGGATAATTTGCATAGGAATTTCAAAGTGCCTAACAGATCTAAAAAAGGGAAAATGGGTAGATGAATTACCAAGAGTAATTTGGTCCCATAACACATCAAAGCCAAGGCCAATAGATTTTTCTCCATTCAAGTTACTATATGGAGATGAAGCAATGACTTCGAAAGAAATAAAGTTTGGAGGACCAAGAACAAACATACAAATGACCACAGAAGAGGATTAAGCAACAAGCAAAGATTTACTCGAAGATGAAAGAAATAAAGTACTTGGGAATATCAAAAAATACCAACTCAAAACAAAGAAGTTGTACAATAAGGAAGTCAAGCCAAGAGAGTCAGCACCAGGAGATTTTGTCCTTAAGAGAAAAAGAAACGAAGACACAGTGGAAAAATTCCAACAAAAGTGCGTATCATCTGGCAAATCTAAAAGGTGAAGAATTCAATCACACCTGGAATATGGAAGCACTTTGTAAGTATTATCCATAGCCAAATTAGAAGAGTAGTTTACTTTTCCACAAAAGTAGAAATAGAATTTTCATTTCAAGCAAATTTACAATTCAAAATGTAATCGAGCTGCACTCTTTTTCCACTCAGGGGAAACCCTTCGCAAGGTGAGATGTTTTTTAATGAGGCAGTCTCTTTGTAAATCTCATGAAGTATAAATAAAAAATTAGTTTCCCCAAAATGTCTCCATGTTACCTTTATCAAAAATACAAAATGCCGAAGAGTATATCCAAAACATACTCTCACGGCACAATCTCTGCAAAAATGTAAGTTAGCATCAAACATTTTATTAAATCTAAAAAATGTTAACTTATCCAATCCAACCAAATCTCGTTCAAATTTTTCAACCAAGTTTCACTAAAGTGAAAACTTCTTAAGCTTCTAAGCAAAGTTTACGCATCCACTTCAAACAAAAAAAAGGGATGGTGTTTCAAATTTGCTAAGGAAATTTTTTCAACCAAGTTTCACTAAGGTGGAAACTTCTTAAGCTTCTAAGCAAAGTTTATGTGTCTACATCGAATAAAAAAGAAGGGACGATGTTTCAAATTTGCTAAGGCAAATTTTTCAACCAAGTTTCACTAAGTTGAAAACTTCTTAAGCTTCTAAGCGAAGTTTACACGTCCATTTTGAACCAAAAAGAAGGGACGGCGTTTCAAATTTGCTAAGGCAAATTTTTCAACCAAGTTTCACTAAGGTGAAAACATTTTATGCTTCTAAGCGAAGTTTATGCATCCACTTCGAACAAAAAGAAGGAACAATATTTCAAATTTAATAAAGCAAAATTTTTCAGCGAAATGCCATCATGGTCAAAAGTTTCAAACTTTCTAAACAAAGTACAGGTAACAAACTCACAAAGGACAATTGAAGAATTCACAATCATTCATATATTTATTAGTATAGGCAGAGCCAAGCAAATACACTTCATAGAAAAATAAAATGTTTACATTACAACTTATTCGAAATACAAATCACGGTTTTACAAAATTAGTCATCTTGAGAGCTAACTACTTTTGCAGCATCACCGAATATGTCACTAACAACTTCGTTAATAATTGTGTCTGCTTCGCGACGCAAATAGTCTTCGCCAACATTTGTAGGCGAAGTTATCAAAAAGAGTTCAACCATGAAACAAATTCAAAAAAGATATATCAACTTTACCTGAGCAAAATCAGTGAAATCAAATGCCCGACAGTTGGGAGGCCTGATACTATGATATCGCTTATTCACATCCACAAAAGTTTTATAAGATGGAATACCTAAAATTCAAAGCAAAAATAACACAAAGTAAAATCATCGATGTCACAACCACCACGCTTTGCACAAAAATCATAAAATTTAGACGGCTCAAAAACAAAATCATTTTTACACATCATCAGTGGAGTAACATCTTCGACATCCTGCACAGGCTCAGTGTGAGGAACCTGCGTAGGATGGACAATAGTTAACTTAAACAACTTTGAAATTTATATCTTACAGGGATGATAACTCAAAGTCAACATGTCCCAACTTTCTCTCCTCACAAAAGAAAATAACTAAAACCTAAGCATGGCCACCGCTAACATTGCTTGATCCAGCACCACTTTGACTCTTGGCCCTAGCCTCCCTCTTCGTGTCCTCTTTGGCCTTCCTTTGAGCAGCCTCCGTCTCCTTTGCAATTTGCTAACAAACAAAAGAAAAGTTAGGCACGAATAGCAACAACACAAAATAGATAAATGGAAAACATACCCTCTGCAACTTCTCTCTAGCCTTATCAAAACAATGAGCTCGACCACCTGACCTCCAGTACTGCTCAAGAAACTTGTTGCACAGCACTTGAGTAGCCTTGGTAACATTAGTCAAGCTATCCACAGAAGGAAACTTGTACTTGTCATCCCAAAGTTGGCTAAACAAGGGATCTTGACTTTGTCTCATCAAGTGAAACAAAGCATGAGCAGAATAAATAGACGCCAATATCAATTGTGGTCTCCATGACCTGAGACAAATCCTCATATTGGTGACAAAGCCAACTAAAAAACTATCATGATCACCAAGGTCCCAACATTTGTCTCCGGGCCTAGCTCAAAACTATCATAACATTCAAAACAAAGCTCCCAAACCCTGTTGCAATTATCAAAGAAAGCATGATCTTGTTCCCTCATTTTTCTTTCCAAACACTTCATGATATCTTTCATTTTCTCATTTTCTTGCAAAACCTTCTTATAATGTTCATGTTTTTCTTCAACTCGAGCAAGAGCACTGATATATTTTCCTTCCAAAGCATTATGAGCATCCACAGCATCGGCCCTCTCTTTTTCTTTCTCTGAAAGTTGCTTTTTCAAACTTTCAATCTCAACTTGATAATTCCATTCGCAAAGAGCAAAATCTTTTTTTCTTCAAGCCCATTTGCAAACCTCTCATCTAGATAGAACCCTTATACATCATAGATAAACCTGCATCAGCAACTTGAAGCAATGGTTTATTCGATATTTCAAGTTTTGCATCTGGTACAGTATAAGCTTTATCAATACATTTAGAAAGTTGAACTTCAGAGCTTCACGGCATAACTCACAGCTTATCAGCCCTAATGCCAATAAACTTGAAGGAGTCCAAACACAAACTTCGTTCTTGACAAAATTTTAGAAAACGCTTCAATGCATTAGAAATCTCCCCTTCACCACTTGTACCGGCTGGCACAACTGGAGTCGTCGGATCTTGCTGGACACTCTTCATCTTGCCAAGGTCCACATTTTTGTGAGGAGAAGTTAGTGCATGAGGAAAAATAGTCTCCAGAAAATACAAAAGAAAGGAAGTTTAGCAAAAGAAGGCAACATAAGCCAAAGAAAAAAGATACGAAAATACAATACTCACCAGTAGAAACACATTCTCCCAAGTCACATTCAACTTTCCTCCCAGTCTCAACATTGATAGTAGAACTTGACAAATGTGCCAACTGGTCATCATTGGCCTCATCACGGAAAACTTCTTCATCACTTTCTTCTAAATTAAGAGTACAAACTCTAGAACCGCCAACTTTTTTTAGCACATTCTTAAGACCAACTTCGCCAACATTAACTATCACAGGCTCCTCAGTCGAAGTTACCTTCTCAACATCAGCCATTGCAATATTTTGATCATGAGACCCAATGTCTGGACTCTCAAAATCAAATCTTGGTGAAGCAGGTCCAGCTGTTCTTTGAGAATCTTTTACCAAAGTTTCCTTCTCAGAAATCAAGTTCTCATTAGCATCAACTCTGATAGGATCACTAACAGGAAAACTTTCAGCTTGCAAGTTCTGTAAAGTATCATTTAATGGAGTAAGTAATGGTGGAGTTAAGCCACTAGAGGAAAAAATCATAGCAATTCCTCTCACCTCATCTTCAAATTGTTGAGGCACAGAAGCACCAGCATCAACAACATCTTTAGCAATCTCACAACCACCAGCATCTTTAGCAATCTCACAACCACCTTCACCAGAATGACCCAAATTAGATAGCAAGTTCCCTTCAACATCCAAACTTCGATCCAGCACAACATCAATCTCTTCAGCATCCAACAAAACAGAAGTACTCAGATTCTTCTTTAGCTTCTTGGAAACAACTTTACTAGCACCACCAGCAGTCTTGCGCTTATTCTTTCCCGTAGCCACAGCAATAGTTTCTTTTTTCTTACCCTGCTTTTTTCTCAAGGGCATAAGAAGGAGGAGGTATTTCACCATATTCAACTTTGGTAACCTCAAATACTCTATTCAAACGCTTATAATTTGGTCTAAGAATCTTATCAATATTATTCTTCTCACTTTGTAAGTATTTCCCAAGCAGTTCATCAGCTCTGCTTTCCACAGACTTCACAAAATCCTCATCAGAAACAAATGTCCTTGGATGATGGAAATCATTATTCGGATATTTATAGTTGATCCCACGAATCTTCTTCAGATGAAAACGCAAAAAAGACCACTCCTTCTTTAGCTGCCAAACCCTGGCAGCAGCGTATTCTTCAGCAAGATCTTTGGCACACTACAGCGAAGTCATAGACTTGTAAGCCTTAACAGTGGTCTTCCAAATCATAGAAGTAGGAAAAGACGGAGACAACTTGAAATTTTCAATTTCCATCATAGCCACCATAGGATATTTCTTAACCATCTTCTTGGTAACAGGATCTCTTTCTTCTACCATCAGAACCTTATGATAGAACCAATACTTAACCACTCTCCAACCCACCACTTGTTCTTTGAAGCAGGAGAAACCTAAACAGCATTACGAGCCGTCTTGAAACTACAACAGCCAAAGTACTTGGTAATCACCCGACCATTAAGAACGAATTCCTTATACTAGGTGTGCATCTCAAACAACTCACAGAAAGCACCAATGTTGGCATTAGCTTCCAAAGATTTCATAGCCCAAACAAATTAAGCTAGTCTGGCAACCCCGTTTGGAGTCAAATATATGAATGTTGAAGGCATTCAAAACATCCTCAAGAAAATCTTGGCACGGAAAACGAAGACCAGCACAAACAAATCCCAAAAAATTATACACTCATCTGGGTGAGGTTCGGGATTACGTTCGGCAGGATCACATACCCTCACTTGATCGTGATCAACAATCCGTAACCTAACCAATTCATCGAGGCAACTATGATCAAACAAAGTTTTCTCAAAAGTCAGAGTGTAACCCTCATCATTCTTCACCAAATCTTCAACCGAGGCATCAACATCCTCGAGGTTTTCTTCGTCAGAATCTGCTTGAGACTTATCTTCATCAGCCTTGGAACTTTCTTGAGACTGAACCTGATCCTAAAAATCTCACGAAGAAATCTGCCAAAGAAATCGAGGTCAAAACAACTTTGACTACAATAACTCATAAAGCAAAATGATTTGAAGAAACAAACCTGGATGAAGTGGTCGAACAAACTTCTCACAAGAGATCAAGAACAAACACAAGTAGCAGATGTCACAAAAAACTATCTTAAACTTTCTAGTCCAAGAAAAATTTTGGCAGAACTTCCCTTCTTCTGAAAATGACGACTTCAGGGGGGCATCGCTATTTATAGGCAAGCCCACTCAAAATCTAACGGCTATCAATCAAACAGTCAAAGCTAGCTGTTAGATTCAAAAGTTCAAAAAACTAATGGGCGAACTCCAAAGTTTGGATGGCGTTTGTTAGGTAAAGTTTGCACAAACTTCACGGGATTTAGACCTTTGGAGTAGGCCTTCACCTACGAGGGGCTGCTGTTGGGGAGCAACATTGTAATGAAAACTTCCATTCCAAACCTTGGAGTGGAAAGTGAACTTTTACCAGAAAATATTTATAACAACACAACATTCAACGAAGGTGATGTGGACACTTCGCTACAATTATTTTGGGCTTCGCATATATGTTTTCACTTGTTTCAGGATACAAGCCAGAGATAACTTCGCCAAACTCCCGAAGTCTAGGGAAGCTGACGTGACAACTTCGCATGGAGAATTGGTGAAGACATCTACCGAACCAAGAAATTGAGATTAAGTCCAAGGTCGTTTGGAAAGATAGAAGGGCAAAAGGCGAAGTGTGTTTCTGCTCGCATTGGTGGCATACATATTTGTAGTTGTTATGTTGCACATCTTCCGTACAGTGATTGGACGTGAACTTTTACTAGGATATCGCTGGTGCGACGCTACAAATTTGAACCGCTGTGTCACAGATGCTTGATGTGTAAGGATCACTGATGGAAATAGGGAATTTGCCGAGTGCTAAATATCAGGCACTCGACAAAGCTCATATTTACCGAGTGCCGCACTTAGCAAAGAGTGGCACTCGGCAAACGTGGCCCTCGGCAAAAAAGGGCCCTCGGCAGAGGTGGCTGTGGGTGACGACGACCACCTGCCATCAGTCTTTGCCAAGTGCCAACAGTTAGGCACTCGGCAAAGATTTTTATTTTTTTTTAAATCTTTGCCGTGTGTTGTGGGTCAGACACTCGACAAATACTTTTTTACCGACTGCCAAGCTAGACACAAATCAAACTAATCTTTTACCGTTTGTGGCCACAGTTTGTTTTGTGCGGCCCTCCTGTAGTATTTAAAACTACATGTTAGAGTTTGGTCCATTTTTTAGTTTTTTGCTGTATTTAGTTAATTTATTTCATTTAGTTGATTTTTTTGGATAATTTAAATTTTGATGACATGCAGAGATGATTGAATCAAATTTTATTTTTTTTGCAGCCCTTCTACAATATTTAAAACTACATGAGATCAAATTTGAATTATCAAAAAAATTAAACTAAAGAAATAAATTAACTAACAAATACAGAAAAAACTAAAAAATAAACCAAATTTGAACGTGGAGTTTTAAATACTATATGAGGGTTGCACAAAAAAATAGGTGCCAAAACCAAAAAAACTGCTGAGTGCCAAGACTGACACTCGGCAAAGATGGCTTCTTTAGCCCCGGTCCTCTTTCCAAGGACAACATCTAGTTTATCAAGTTCTCGAAGTATCAACATTCCCATCAATTTTTTTCTTGCTAGTTAGGAAGCTTGCGTGTATCAACATTCCCATCAATTTTTTTCTTGTTCTACACTTATTGTGTGTGATAGGGTGCAACTTACGGTGTCTCATAACAACAATTTTTGAGTTATTCTTTAGCAGTATCTTGTATAGGCAATCGACGCATCCTGTATATATAGCATTTTGTCTTCTCTCTGGACAAGGATTGCCGTCCTGGAAGGTCGGTGATTTTAGAGATAAGTACCAATTTGGCAGTGATTTGATTCTTTTTGAACTCGTCCCAAACATTCTTTACACCTGTTTCGAACAGCTCCACTAGTTTATCAATAACTAGTTCGAGGAATGTGTCGATGTCATTCTCGGGTTGTCTTGGGCCTTGGATCAGTAGTGGCATATGGATGTACGGCCGCCTCAAAATGAGGTAAGGCAGAAGGTTGTATACACAGAGCATCACTGGCCAGGTGTTATGATTGCTTCTAACCTGGATTCATCCCATCCGTGCTCGATGCAACCTAAAGGTAACTTACATCTCCGCTGATGTTCTTATAGAACATGGTATTGACAGTCGTCCAGTCATGCCCATAGGCTGGGTGCCTCATCGTAATGTATTTCTTACGCTCTTCGTCATGTCAGTGCAGCACCTTGGTTGTCTTTGCACACGCGAATAGCTTGCACACCCTTGGAGCTATAGGAAACTACCAAACGGCCTTTACGGGACCTCCTCTCGTCTGGGTACCCTCATTTGACAACCCTTCCTTGTGCTTCACACAAGGGGCACTTATCTAGGTCTTTATATCTGTTTGTAAGTTACAATATGCTTTCACTGTTACACGTGTAGAGTTTTTCATCCTCGAGGCCGATGGGGCAGATCATTTCCTTGCCCTAGTATGTCTTTTCTTACGGCTCATTTTGTTCTTGGAGCATTTTCAATAATTTAGCTAACAAATCATCGAAGCCTTTATCGCTCAATCCATTTGTAGATTTGAACTCTAAAAGCATGATGATGACTTCCAATTTGCTCAGAGGACAATCCTTGTACAACGGTGTCTTGTCATCTTCTCTCATTTTCGCTAGCATTTTCAGCCGACTATCACTAAGAAACCTGGTATCTGTATTACGTAGCATCAAAGAAATGTTATCTTTTTTCTCAGTGTCATCCACTAGCACATTCATAAACACATCATTAATGATAGCTATAGGTGTCGTGTTGGCACCAGGATCCTCGTCATTGTTTGCATGCACAATATTCACATAAGCATGTGCGATCGGATAGTCTTGGGATTCAAAATCATCCTATCATTCGTGCAATCTTTGCATGAGTAGAAGATCATGTTCCCAACCCTAGCATTAGCTACGGCATCATCGATAAATGTTATGACGCCATCCATGTATCACTTGTCTGATCGAGACAGATTCATCCACTCTCGATCCATCTCTGCTCAAAAAAATTGCAGAGAAATTAATAACTAGTGCATTAGCTTCATGATTAATATTATGCATTAATTATGGAAAAACTGAAATGGGTAGCTCTAGACATAAATTAAGTGAAAACCATAGCAATGTAGCTCCAAAGAATGTGTCAACTCAGAGTCCCCTATAAAGAAAATTAATGTACACTAATAAAAAAAATTATTCTCCAAACAAATTAATGGCGCTAAAATTGGAGACACTATTCTACTTAAATTATTTGTATAAAAATTGTAGACTTAATAAAAAACAGCAATGTAGCTCCAAACAGTATGTCAAAACCTAACAAAATTGTAGAGTAATCTACTCTACTCCTAACATGAACTAATTCGAGCATCACATATTAACAATCATCTTGATCAAACTATGAAATTAGCTAAGATATCAAATGAGGTGATGATATATGGAAACCAATCTTTTCTTTTTTGGATGATGGAGATAGTGGTTTCCCCGCAAAGTGCTTGGAAGCCTTGCCCAAAGTCCAATTTGAATTTATTCTCTAGGATGGAGGAAGAACTCGAACGATAATCAAGGAAGGTAGCCATCAAAACAAAACTAATGAAGCAAGAACATCAATGAAGGGGATACTTATTACTAACCTTAAAAGCAAAATGATCAAGTCAAGTGGTAGCTCACGGTTTTTAGTAGCCGCAGCAATGCAGGAAATGGCCTGCGCGCGCTCCTCTATTCTCTGGTACAAGCCTTTTTGTTGTGTTAGGAAATCACTGCCGGCCCAAGCCTAGACCCAGTAGTGTTGTGCCACATCTTTGCTGGCGCTTGGCTTAACCCGGCAGTGATAGGAGGCCGAGCCATCACTGCAGCATCGACACACCAATCGGCAGTGATGTTCGTCAACACTGGTGGTGACTTCGTTCCCTGACACAAGTCTTGTCTTGTCAGGGCGTGGCACCGACAGTGAAGACTCATCACTACCGGTTTTGCCATTTCTGGCAGTGGTGAAGCGGGCAGTGGTAGAACAATGTGTAGTAGTGTCAAATTCAAAACCAGTCCATATTTATTTTTATGGGCATACTGCAGTTTTGTTCTTGTGGGCGAGAAAAGATCGGTACTACTACTTTGGTGAATTTATTTTTCTTTTTGTGCTTTTGATAAACTTATTTTTTAAATAGACCCTCCACAAAATCGTTACAAAAACCAAAAGCTGTGTGCAGTAACACCACGTCCAGATATGTGGCTTGGCACGTAAGCACCAACATGTTGGTACGGCCAAAGCTCGGCCAGTCGGCCTTCGATCATATATCATGGCCAGGCGCTGATGGAGCCACCTAAAGCGGGATTAAACATCGAGCTTTGGCCTAGCTGACACGTTGGCATTTACGTGGCAAGTTCAGCGTTCAAGCATGGAGCGCCGATCCACACATATCTCGGCATAGTTATATATAAAATAAGTTTTAAAAATGACTAAAATACAAAACTTTCACTACTACAACCTAGTTGATAGCTAGGGTCAAGGTCCTAGATAGGCAAGTAAAGCCAAACTACCAGAGAACGACGATATCCAAGTGGATGGTGATGAAAAGTGTACCCAAAGTTCAAAGTCTTAAGGCCCAGAGGTGCATGCACTGTCTTGGCGGTCCATGCACGGCTTGTCATTGCCATGATAACTACCAAAGAGTCTTTGTGTACGTCTCCTTCAGTCGATGGTTCATGGACTTATGTTGGCTGACTGACTTCAGTTGAGTCCTTTCATATCATGAATGATACTCTGTTCATTCCAAACTGTAAATCATAGTTTTTATGATTTTTTTTAGGAATATAACTTTTGATACATATAAGAGAAGTTACGTGCCTATAAAGGCCAGACGAACTTACAAATTACATCTCCTCACTCTCGTTGATAGGCCAGATGAAGCACGCACAACCACATCAAGGGAGCGAGTGAAGAAATATCGTGAGAGTGCAACTATGAGAATCGACAAACGTGCTGACTTGTACCATTTCCTCTGTCACACGGCAGACACAAGGCGTCGTCAATTTACGTGCATGACCCGGTAAAAGCAAGTGTTTTTCTGGATGGCTCCAAGGGAGAATATTTCCGACAGCATGATATAAAGTGTCCACGACCCGGTTAAAGTCGTCGGCTCTTGAATGCACCAGTACATCACCTTCCAAATTTTGCATTTATTTATGAAGTGTCTATTGTGTGGCTCCTGAATGGCTCCATCGCGCGATACTAGTACTGTTTAAGTTGATCAGATTTTTTTTTAAAAAAAGAAAAATCGACGGGAAGAGTTACACTGCACCTCTGTTTTTAATAAAAGGATGCAGGGCTCAAACCTGGTCCGAAATTGTGCTCCAATAACCAGTCTACATTGATCAGCTTCAAAGGGGTCTCAACCATACATGTCAACATGTCGCCCAGCAAATACCGTGTTTCGAAGTGGTCATCCCTCATGCATCACGTCAGTATCATTTTGCTGGTGCTTGTGATCTGCAGCAGCATTCTCCAGCTGGCAATGGCATCAACTGGCCTGATGAGGACATCACTCCATTGGATGCACAAGATGATTCTCCGCTGGACATTCAAGGTCCAATCACAAGAGCTCGCGTATGACAATTAAATTTATAGGTGAGCTCGTTCTTAAGGAAGTCTTTTTATGATTTTGAGAATAGATTGCTACCTAATGATTATATTGTACTTAGAAATCATGGAGACGACCAAGGGATGCATAAGGGATGGCTTGGAGGCGTGGAGGACCAGCAAGGGCGCCCAAGTCAAGGCGTGGAGGACCAGCAAGGGCGCCCAAGTCAAGGTGGAGGCCCAAACCGAGTCGACTTCGAGCCTGTTTCGGAGTCCAAGACTAGTGTGGAGTAAAGCAGACGCCCAGGACGCATCCGGACTCCGTTTTTGATGATCCACCTATGGATGGAAAGATAATTTCATAAGTAACCAATGGCGTTGGTTTGAGGTCAAAATTACTTCGGAGTCATCGGGAAACATCAAAACAAGTTAGCGTCCAGAATCTGTTCAGGTGCTGCGTCACTGTTTTTGGTCCGTTGGGCCATGAACCATTGTTGAGCCCATTAGGGGGCGCGTCCAGGGGTGGCGATAACCCTTAGACCTCTATAACCAGCCACCGCCTCTCTCGTTAGGTTTTGGGTTTTGCTTAGATTATTCTGTTCACAATAATTTCGCCGCGCCGTCGGTTTGTGAGACCCCAACTCGTGAGATTAATCATGCATCTGCAATTGGTTGCATTCTTTCATGTTCTTGCTTGTGTTCTTCGATTAGCAGGCAAAGGACTCAGCCTTCTTGGCGAGGTCGACTGTGCTTCGACGGTCGATAACCAGAGGTGCTGCGATTGCGGGGTTCAGAGCCAAGTTGTTCGGAAGCCGGATTGAATTGTGTCGCGATTCCACCAAATCGAGAGTTATTAGAACCTTTCGGAAGATCGGGAACCCTAGTTCACATCAAGTGGTAATCAGAGCTTCAAGTACACCATCAGGTTCGCCCTTACCCTAGTTTAGTTTGTTTTCGCCTTCGTCCTATAATCCAAAAAAAAGCCAAAAACAGTTTAGTCTAGGTTTTTCCCTTATCCCAGAACCACGTTTGGCCTTTGCATAGTTCTTGTCAGATTCAGTAGTGTTGAATTTGTATCCTGGTCAGGGTCTTGTTGCTGGTTAGGTTGTGTTAGAGTCCAGTCATATGTTTTCCCCATCGTTTCCATTCAATGCTGTCCCCTTTCCACCGTCCCAAACAACAAGTCAAATCCACCATTTTACTCGACTTGCCTCGCTAGCCGCCTTATGTCAATTATCGCCACCGCGCAAACCCTAGATAGGTCACCAGTCGCTCGTTGTGGCTTGCATCGCAGCCCTCCTTGCATCACCAGCCGAATACCTACTGCTGTGATCGGTGTTGGAGTTTTGGGACGCTTCGCCCTAACTGCCGCCGCCGTGTTGTGCCTTCCGAGAAACATAACTTGAGATACCTTCGGTAAAATAGGCATAACTTTTGGCTCGTTTATCAGAAAAATTTGAAATTTTTACAGTAGCTTCTTCGGCCTGTTTGGTCCAGTTAGAATTGCTAAAAAAATTCAGCAAAATAAAGAAAAAAATTGACAAGGTTCTTGCACGCTTTTCAGAGAATATGCTGACTTTCTGTAGACCACATTCCACCTCTGTTGTAGGTGAAATTTTTTGTGGTTGCATCTTTTGTCATACTTGTTCAGAGAAAAATTAAAAAAAATAGTGTAAAAAAAAGTTTATTCAGAAAAAAAAGGAAAAAAAGGAAAAACAAAAAGGAGTTGCTTGTTCTGTGATTGCATGTGCTACATTGTGCTTTGTGCTTCATCATACTTGTGCTTCCTTTGTCCTTGTTCACACACATTTGGTACTTGGAACACATTAGGCCAGCAACGAGAACAAGTAATTGGGACTATAATTCAATATTACTTTCTGTCTTTGCATTGTGTACCACTCACATATTTTTTGGCCAGCCTTATTAAGCTCCACATATACTT
This sequence comes from Bothriochloa decipiens, assembly GCA_023333625.1. NCBI lineage: Eukaryota > Viridiplantae > Streptophyta > Magnoliopsida > Poales > Poaceae > Bothriochloa > Bothriochloa decipiens. The sequence goes on along the minus strand of CM041636.1, from coordinate 2,975,551 downwards.
CCGGACAGCAAAAGTTTTGACACCCGTAATCTTAGTGCTACGTCTTTCAGGTATCCGTGCCTTACTGGTAAGAACCGGTCGGAACTTGTTAAGGTGTTGCCTTTTGCTCTAAATTTGAGAGGCACCACTCCACCTTTGTAGAGGATTATTAGGGATAACTTTCACCGTTTGCTGCTTGTGTTTTGTGTCTACAATGGCAAGTGACGAGGTAGAGAATTCACCCAAAGAGTTTTCAGAGTGTGTCAGCCAAGAGCAACTACAATCTGTTATAAATAATGCTTAGAAGGACTTGAACGAGACAGTTACCAAGGCTGTAACTGCTGCACTCATTGATCTCAAGATTGGCAACACCCTTGAGAGATTGGATAAACGATTGTCCATGCTGACTGATAGGGTAACTGCCTTAGAAGAACCGCCACCACCTGAAGAAAATAATGATGGCAGCAATGCTGGCGATGAGGTATATGATGCTGATGGTAATGTTGATAGAGCATCGACAAGAGAAAATAGATTATTTCAATCGCCACCAACGTAATCGTACTCATGCTCCCGATGATCCTTATGCTAAGGTTAAATTTACCATACCTTCTTTTTCGGGACATTATGATGCCGAGGAATACCTTGATTGGGAGATGACAGTAGAGCAAAAATTTTGTGCCCATCTTGTGCCTGAGCAACATCGCATTAGACAAGCCACTAGTGAATTTAAAGATTTTGCTATCATTTGGTGGACTGGTTTAGTTGCAGATAATTGCCAACCTCATACGTGGGAAGAACTTAAGTTTGCTATGCGTGATAGATTTGTGACACCATCGTATCATAGAGATCTATGTAAAAGACTAATGCGTTTAGAATAGGGACATAAATCTATGCAGGATTATTATGGTGAACTTCACAAAGGTTTGATGCGTTGTAGCATAGTGGAGGGAACTGAGGATTCTATTGTTCATTTTTATGCGGGTTTGAGGGAGGAAATTCAGGACATAGTTGATTATAAGGAATTTAACACTGTCAACAAGTTGTTTCAATTTGCTATGCTTGCAGAGAAGGAATTGCAGGGGCGTGATAAGTAGGCCAAGAGCAAGGCTGGCACCTCATACACACCATGCACGGGAGCATCATCGGGGTTTCCCAAGGCATCCTCCTTCCGAGCGCCTCTACCAACGAACAAGAGGACGTCTTCTACACAACCTTCTGGTTCAGGTAAAAATTTAGTGCAGGAACCATTGAAGAGTGCATCTTCTATTGCCTCAACGGGACGCACTCCTAGCATTCAGTGTCATCGGTGCCATGGTTACGGACATGTGCAAAAGGATTGTCCAAGTCAGCGGGCAACATTGCTACAGAAAATGGGTACATCATCACCCCTGACATGGAAGATGATGATGAAGAACAAGATGTTCAAGAATAAGGTGAGGTCTTTGGTAGCAAGGACACATCAGCCTACATGAGTGTCATTGTGCAGCGAGTGCTTAGCGCACAAGTACAACAACCTGAGAAGCTGCAACGCCACAATTTGTTCCAAATTTTCTTTGTCATCAACAACCGGCGAGCACGTGTCATCATTGATGGGGGTAGCTGCAATAATTTGGTGAGTTCAGATTTGGTCAAGAAGCTTGACTTGTCTACACGCCCACATCCCCATCCGTACCATATTCAGTGGTTGAATGATTCCGGTAAGGCTAAGGTAACAAAAACTTGCAGAGTTTCTTTTTCCATTGGTACCTATGTTGATTTCGTTGATTGTGATGTAGTACCTATGGAAGCTTGTTCACTTTTATTGGGTCGCCCTTGGGAATTTGATAATGATGCTGTTCATCATGGTAGAAGTAATACATACACTTTTATTCATAAAGGAAAGAAAATTACTTTGGTGCCAATGACCCCAGCTGAAATTGTACAAGCTGATAAAGAAAGAGCTGCTAGTTTGCATGATGTTAAATCTGAAAATCAGCAAGTTGCAAATTCTGTTTACCCACCTAAAAAGGATAAGTTGACACCTAATTCTATGGTCAAGGGAATTAAATTGAAGGGTGGTGTGATGCTTGCAAGAAAATGTGACCTTGCTGAAATTTCTGATGATGATATTTGCTATACTTTGGTTTGCAAACAAGCTTTGTTTTCTCTTGATGATGTTATTAGTTCGAGACCTCCTGCTGTCACTAACCTTTTGCAGGAGTATGAGGACATTTTTCCAGCTGAGATAACCCCGGGGCTGCCACCTATTAGAGGAATAGAGCATCAAATTGATTTGATTCCGGGAGCGACATTGCCAAACCGTGCTGCTTATCGAACCAACCCTGAAGAGACTAAGGAGATTCAACGATAAGTCCAAGAGCTTTTGGACCGCGGGTATGTACGTGAAAGCCTTAGTCCTTGTGCTGTTCCTGTGATTTTGGTTCCTAAGAAAGATGGTTCTTGGCGCATGTGTGTTGATTGTAGAGCCATTAATAATATTACTATTCGATATCGTCATCCTATTCCTAGGCTTGATGACATGCTTGATGAGTTATGTGGCTCTGTAATTTTCACTAAAATTGAATTGCGTAGTGGCTACCACCAGATTAGAATGAAACTTGGAGATGAATGAAAAACAGCTTTCAAAACTAAATTCGGATTATATGAGTGGTTAGTAATGCCTTTTGGTTTAACTAATGCACCTAGTACTTTTATGAGATTGATGAATGAAGTTTTAAGGGCTTTTATTGGGCGATTTGTGGTAGTTTACTTTGATGATATCTTAATTTATAGCACGTCTTTGGATGCACATATGGATCACTTGCATGCTATTTTTAATGCTTTACGCGATGCACGCTTATTTGGTAACCTTGAGAAGTGCATCTTTTGCACGGATCGAGTCTCTTTTCTTGGATATGTTGTTACTCCACAGGGAATTGAGGTGGATGAGACAAAAATTGAAGCCATTAGGAGCTGGTCAGTACCCCAATCCATCACACAGGTGAGGAGTTTTCTTGGTCTTGCAGGTTTCTACCGCCGCTTTGTCAAGGATTTCAGCACCTTTGCTGCCCCATTACATGAGTTGACAAAGAAGGGCGTGGTGTTCCAATGGGGTAAGGCACAAGAGGAGTCATTTGAGATGTTAAAAGGTAAGCTTACACATGCACCATTGTTGCAACTTCTAAACTTTGGTAAGACTTTTGAGTTAGAATGTGATGCTAGTGGAGTTGGCATTGGAGGTGTTTTGATGCAAGATGGTAAACCTGTGGCATACTTTAGCAAAAAATTGCATGGTCCTATTTTAAACTACTCTACGTATGATAAGGAATTGTATGCTCTTGTACGTTCTTTAGAGACGTGGCGTCATTATTTGTGGCCTAAGGAATTTGTTATACATTCAGATCATGAATCACTTAAGTATCTTCGTTCTCAAAATAATCTGAATCGTCGACATGCTAAGTGGGTTGAATTTATTGAATCCTTTCCTTATGTTATCAAGCACAAAAAAGGGAAGGATAATATAATTGCTGATGCTTTGTCTAGACGATATACTATGTTGTCCTAACTTGATTGTAAGATTTTTGGGCTTGAAACAATAAAAGAACAATATGTGCTTGATCCTGATTTTAAAGATGTGTTGCTGAATTGTAAAGAGGGACGTACGTGGAACAAGTATGTGATAAATGATGGATTTGTGTTTAGAGCTAACCGTCTATGCATTCCAGTTGGTTCTGTTCGTCTTTTGTTGCTACAGAAAGTGCATGGAGGAGGATTGATGGGCCATTTTGGTGCTAAAAAGACGATAGCTGTTTTGGCTACACATTTCTTTTGGCCACAGATGAAGAGAGATGTTGAGTGGTTCGTGGCACGCTACACCACATGTTAAAAAGCTAAGTCTCGCTTGAATCCACATGGGTTGTATATGCCTCTTCCTGTTCCTTCTATTCCTTGGACAGATATTTCGATGGACTTTGTTTTAGGATTGCCTAGGACCAAGAGGGGAAGGGATAGTATTTTTGTGGTTGTGGATCGATTTTCTAAGATGGCATATTTTATACCATGTCATAAAAGTGATGATACAACTCATATTACTGAACTCTTTTTCCAAGACATTGTTCATTTGCATGGTATGCCGTCTACTATTATTTCAGATCGCGACGCCAAATTTTTGAGTCACTTCTGGCGAACCCTATGGAATAAGTTGGGCACAAAATTATTGTTTTCAACAACTTGTCACCCACAAACAGATGGACAAACAGAGGTAGTGAACTGCACTTTGGGCACCATGCTAGGAGCTGTTTTGAAGAAAAATTTAAAGATGTGGGAAGAATGTTTGCCTCATGTGGAGTTTGCTTACAATCGGGCGACACATTCTACCACCAAGGTAAGTCCTTTTAGGTAGTGTATAGTTTTAACCCTCGTGCTCCAATTGATCTTTTGCCTTTACCTACCAATGAAAGAACACATAGTGATGCTAGTGCACGTGCTGAATTTATTTGTAAGTTACATGAAACCACTAAAGAAAATATTGAAAAGATGAATGAAAAGTATAGAATTGCTGGTAGTGAAGGTAGAAAAGAACTTAAACTTGAACCAGGTGATTTAGTATGGTTACATTTGAGAAAAGACAGGTTTCTAGAGCTGCGTAAGTCAAGATTAATGCCAAGAGCTGCTGGTCCTTATAAAATTAGTGAGAAAATAAATGATAATGCATACAAACTTGAGTTGCCACCCGAGTTCGGGGTTAGTCCTTCTTTCAACATTTCAGATTTGAAGCCGTATTTGGGAGAAGAAGATGACCTTGAGTCGAGGATGACTCCAATTCAAGAGGGGGAGGATGATGAAGACATCACTCCATTGGATGCACAAGATGATCCTCCGCTGGACATTCAAGGTCCAATCACAAGAGCTCGCGCACGACAATTAAATTTACAGGTGAGCTCGTTCTTAAGGAAGTCTTTTTATGATTTTGAGAATAGATTGCTACCTAATGATTATATTGTACTTAGGAATCATGGAGAGGACCAAGGGATGCATAAGGGATGGCTTGGAGGCATGGAGGACCAGCAAAGGCGCCCAAGTCAAGGTGGAGGCCAAAACCGAGTAGACTTCGAGCCTGTTTCAGAGTCCAAGACTAGTGTGGAGTAAAGCGGACGCCCAGGACGCATCCGGACTCCGTTTTTGATGATCCACCTATGGATGGAAAGATAATTTCATAAGGAAGCCAATGGCGTTGGTTTGAGGTCAAAATTACTTCGGAGTCATCAGGAAACATCAAAACAACTTAGCGTCCAAAATCTGTTCCGGTGCTGCGTCACCGTTTTTGGTCCGTTGGGCCGTGAATCATTGTTGAGCCCATTAGGGGGTGCGTCCAGGGGTGGCGATGACCCTTAGACCTCTATAACCAGCCGCCGCCTCTCTCGTTAGGTTTTGGGTTTTGCTTAGATTATTCTGTTCACAACAGTTTCACCGCGCCGTCGGTTTGTGAGACCCCAACTCGTGAGATTAATCATTCATCTGCAATTAGTTGCATTCTTTCGTGTTCTTGCTTGTGTTCTTCAATTAGCAGGCAAAGGACTCAGCCTTCTTGGCGAGGTCGACTGTGCTTCGACGGTCGAGAACCAGAGGAGACGTGGTGCTGTGATTGCGGGGTTCAGAGCCAAGTTGTTCGGAAGCCGGATCAAATTGTGTCACGATTCCACCAAATCGAGAGTTATTGGAACCTTTCGAAAGATCGGAAACCCTAGTTCACATCATGGCCACTCTGGAAATAGCGGGAATAGTAAGTGACTGTCAAATTCTTCTCCAGTTTTCATTCTCAAAAGAATGAAGTCAACTGGCACTGCTTAAAATTTTTTTGGCTGTGTCATCCCAGCCCAAAACTCATAAATCAACTATTTAGATGCTCAAACTTTTTCATCTTTGTCATCTCGGTTCCCACGCTCGCATATCGCTCATTTAGGTCCACAAATTGTTCAGCTATGTCATTTCGGTCCACAACCGTGTGGCAGTGTCTCTCCTCACGATGACCAGAATGATCAATTTGCCAGTTTAGGGACCAAAATGGCATAGCCAAATAATATTTCCGGCGGGTACATAAGGAAGCTCACAACGGTTAATATTTCTAAAAATCAAAAAAAGATAAAAATCCCACCGAGCTGATTCTAGAGCCGGCCGGTGAGACCGTTCGTAGCCTAAAATGCGGATCTAGACTACCGACGCTCGCAGTGGGAGCTTGCCATAGCTCGAGGTCACCTAGTCGGTTAGGCCCAAACTGTGGCCAGATTTGGCCTCCACGTCTCCACTGTTGATGGATTTGCCCTCGCCGGTGCCCACCGTTCATAGACCTACAACCGCTTGGATCCCCGCGCCACGGATGCCGCAGATCTACTCGGGAAGAAGAGGAGCCGGCTGGGTGAGGGATGGATCCACGATGAGGAGAGAAAGATGAGGGCCGTACCTCCTTGCACTGTTGGCTACCGCTGCCGCTCCATACGTACCTCCATCTGCGCCAAGGCCTACGCAACCACTCGGCCCCAACAAATATCCCGTCGCCGCCGCGTCTTAGGCCGGCCTCCTCCTCACTGTGGGGCCCATACCGACGGGGATCCATGCTGGGGCAAGGAAGATGTGTGGCACCTGGGCGAGGCAAATGAGCCAGAGGGAGGAGAGAAGGCATCAGCATGATAGGTGGGAAGGAGAAGAGAATTGAAGGCATCGGGGACGCAAGAAACTATGGAAGAGCGACACAGACTACCTCTCTTCATCGCTATTTCTACGAAGGAATGAAAGAGAGAGCATCAGCTTATAAGAGTGAGAGTGAATGGAAAACCCAACTGATGTATATATGAAGTCGGCTTTAGGGCCTCGACTGGGCCTAATGGGCCTCAATCTTTTCTGTGGCAGGCATTAAAGTTGCCCACACGGTAAATTGATTTATCATGGTGCGCAAAAGTTTTCGCCGTGGTAAATCATGGGATTTACTGTGGCGGGCAAAAATTGTGCCCACCACAGAGGCCTCTGGGGCAATGCTACACCTAATTAATTTAGTAGTAGTGCAATACATCAATCCCAATAGGGAGGACACTAAACTGCCTAACAATAAAGCAAGCCAGGCAAATTTTAGCAGCACACAAACTCATCAGAGGAATACAAACTATTGAATTGATTTTAGTCTAGTCTCAGTGGACGTTTTATCTGAGTTTTATGGGCATTAATTAAGCTAGTATGGCATAGTATAACTGTAGAGATACGATAAAAATTACGTGACATGAAATGAGCTTCGTGAGGCTAAACTTGTCTACACTATTCCGGAGACATGAAAGCCCCACTAAGAATCTCATTATACTACTATAGTAAAGCGTAACATGCTTACTTGTTCCATTGACAATGGTCTCTGATTACATAGCATCGTTTTTTGATAGAAGATATGAGTTTCATCAAAATAAAACTAACATGGATCGGTTTACAAATAATATATCCTGACATGTTATAAAATGAATGTTATGAAACTTTTGCAGTAATCGTGAATGTTTTTTATATATAATCCATTACATTATAATTGATGTGCATGACTAAAAAAAACATTAAATGTTGCATTAAAAATGTTGTCTTCAACTTATGTTGCACAGGCACACAATTAGAATGGTTTATGGGAAATATTATATATTGTTTACCCCTATTTTTGTTGCCCCGGGGCACGTGGCAGCAGTAGGGGGTGGCGGTGCACAGACGGCGTGCGTGGCAGGGGCGGTGGTGGTAGGAGGAGAAGGAGAAGGATAGGGTAGAGCCCTTTCTTTATTAATTTGATCCCAATGATTACAGCTCATATTAATTGTTGGATTAGCTTCAACGCTAAGCTAACTAGAAAATCCTAATAATATGGAATTTCTTTTTACAAATCGATCCCAATTTTATTTATCCAACTATTCGAAATAGACTTAATTTAAGAAACCTGACGAATGGCAAAACGGCGGCGGCTCGAGGGTTGCACCCTGTCCCCTCCACGTGCGCGTGCGCCTAGGGGCCCGGCGGCCCGCGTGTCGCGACGATGGCTGTGGTCTTACCCCTCTCCTTGGCCGTAGACCTAAGTTCTTCCTCAATTCGCTGGACCGTCATTACACTTGTTACAGCTTCCCTCATCACACTCTGCGTACCTGAGTTATGCGGCGAGGGGAAATCCATCCCCAAAAGAAGTTAGATACTAGGTCCTGCTAGCACATGGAGCGCATTTTACATGTTCGAGAAATGCATTTTCTACCTGGAATTAGCGATACTTCATGTTCTCTCCACCGTGCACTGTTCTTTGGAACAAGGAAAATATATACCTTCGTTCCAATTTTTTTATCGTGTGTTTTCATTTTCTCCTGGCCTTCGTTACATCGTGTAGAGAACTAGAAATGCTCGCTACTGTGAAAGCAGTTTTGTGAGGCTATGTATTTATTAGTGATTGGACATACAGCTGTAAGCTGCCTCTTCAGGAGCTAAAATAAATAAAAAATTTCCATGCTGTATTATTAACAGAGGTAGTAAAAAATTTAATTGTCTCCGGAAATAAATGATTATTTTTTAAGGCGGTTATTTCATATACGAAGCCGGTAAAAATTACCCTTCATTTAAAACAGATCTAAAGAGACTCTCTTCAAACCAAATTACAGAGACATGCCTCTTAACAAGATCGGTCTAAAAAGACTCTGTTAATAGAGCCCATCCAGTTATCCATCTTACCATCTTAAGGTCCACATGCCAAGGCGGCCGAGGGTCACGTGTCTGGGCGGCTTGACCGATTGATCTCAACGGCGGAAAGCGGATCTCAATTGACAATTTGGGCGTCAACTGCAGTAAATCTTTGTCAATTGGCCGCATGAACAGTGGCCGGTCCTTAGGGTCGGCAGGCTGTTTTTTGTTTTTCTTGGATTTATAGAGGCGGGCATGACAATTGCCTATCTAAAATCGTGATTTCCAGTGACCAGGATGAAGAGGCAAATTATTGGGAGTTTAGGCTCGATGGCATCTGCCCTGCCCTCATGTCAAAACCATAAAAAAGAAGGCAACGTTCTTTCTAGAGGTAGTTGGCCAATTTACTCTTTATTATGTCGCCCGAGTCTCCCCTTAGGCCCTGTTTAGTTGCCGGATTCGGTAGATGCACAATACACGCGTCAAATCAGCGTATTTTAGTAATTTTATTTTTATTTGTTAAAAATTGTCTAAACATTGATTAATTAGGCTCAAAACGTTCGTCTCATAAAGTACAACAAACCGTGTAATAAATTTTTGATTTCATCTATATTTAGTACTCTATTTATTTACCGACATTTTGATGTGATGGGAAACAGGAATTCTGCATAGTAAAATTTGAAGATAAATTTAGAGAACTAAACAAGACCCTTACTCATTCCATCCCAAAAAAAGTGTCTTTATTATATTTTTTGAAAAATAATTACCGACAGTTATATATTAAAATATATTAATATTTATGTTGAAAGAATCTTAAAGTGTCACGGCTACAAATTGGTCTAAATTGGTCTATCGGTGTCAGCTCATCAGGGTCGGATTTGAGTCAACCGCTAGTAAAGACCCTCCCGCATGGATTCTGTTCTTAAAAATAAAAAGATAATTGAAAATTGGCCAACCACCGACAGTAAAAGTCCACAGCACCGTCGGTTGGTATTTTATTCAATCAGGGCCGAAAATTTTATTCAATCTGCTTTAGTCACGGACGCGACCCACCAGCACTCCGTCATTCTCCCTCCGCCTCCTGCCAACTCTATCTCTCCCTCAGATTCGCTCGTCTCCTGCTCCCGAACTCCCAAATCCATCGAGCACCGGGCTGCTGCGGGCACCGACGACCGGCCAGGACCCCGGCGCAGCGCGGGCACAAGGCCGCCGCAAGCACCGACGACCAGCGCGGCGCGGGCATGAGGCCGCTGCGAGCACCGGTGTGAACGACGCGGTCTGCCGGCGAGAACGCCACGGGCACGAGGCCGCCGCGAGCACTGGCAACCAGCGTCTTCTTCTGCCTCCTCGCGACAAGCGCATCAGGCAGAGATTCCGACCTGCGGCGAGGTATGTCTCTGTTCTTGCTGTACGACGACGCCGGCCAAATAGTGGAGGCAGGTATGGTGGTGCCTCGATTTGTTTTATTCATTCTTGATTTTAGTGGACGTCAGGATTGGGCTCCAGGATTTGATGCGGTCTCCTGGATTGGGCTCCAGGAGGTGGGAGTGGACGCCAGTACCAGATTGGGCTCCAGGATTTGATTTTAGGTGAGCTTCTTTTCCCTGTTTTGGTGTCTTCCTGCTCAGATTTGTATTATCTGATTGTCACGGCCCAGCCCAGTACTGAGGACGCGGCCCAAGAGTAGGTGAAGGCGGAATATGAAGGCGAAGGCGTATTTTCGTTATCGGGTTGATTTTTGTTATGTGTATGTTAAACTTTGAGTCTATGACAAGTGGGGCCATCGAGCCAGAGTCGGGAGAAGCATATTGGCTGATTCCCTTGCGTGTAACGGACAAGTACATTTTGAGTAATAGAGTTTGCGTGCGACAGGGTTCATCTTGTTCGACGCCGACGGGTCATCCCTGAGCCTCTCACGCCTCCGGCGATCACCGGTTGGCCACGGGTCGTTACAGTGGTACCAGAGCCTAGTTATCCTCGCCCCGATTACCACCCACCCATCCCGAATCGAGCTCACCTTCGGCGGTGGCTTCCGGCGGCGGCGGATTGGTTAGTTCGCGTTCGCCTCTGTGAACCAGCGAACTCCACTTCGATCTACACTCGGGAACTTCCATCTCGACTCCGATTCACGGCCACCTACCCCAACTCCGATGCGGGCTTCGGGATCTCATTGTCCCTCATCTTCATGGACCGGCGGCACGTCAACCTCAACCAGCGCCGCTGGCTACGATTCTGCATCGACTGGGGTCGGCGTCAACAAATTGGGATCGGAGGCGAGATCCACTGCTCGCTTAGCTAGGGGCCCAGGATTGCGCGACGTGTGTCTGCGTGTAAAATTCCGTAAGCTCCTAGCAAGTTTGAGCGATGGTGTGTGGTGGGGAACTGTCCGACGGCTTGGGGTGTGGAATTCAACTTCCGTGATTGATTCCCTCGGTCGCGCATCAGTTCCAGGCGGTGGAAATTGGGTGTTGTCCGTGATAGGGGAGGCTTTGCTGAACCTTTGACTTCACCAGCGGTGGATTTCTCTGTTGAGCAACACGATGCGTACAAGGAAACCGGTTCAACCTTCTTCCCAGACTCAGTTCATCTTGGCACAGATGGCGTTTAGTGATAGCGCAGCTCAGGAGCAGTGGTCTGAGGTGATGGACACTCTGACTCTGCTGTCCAAACGCATGTTGGATCTCGGGAAGGCGCAACAGGATGTGAATATAGAGGTCCAGGGGGCAACAGTGAAGGTGGATATATGTTTTACTGAGCAACATACTCTATTCAAGCAAGTGGATGCCAATGCTCAGGCACTAAACAAGCTCGTACTCATGGGGTTTGACAGGTTGCCAGGTGCAACTAGTGAGGATTCCATGTCTAAACAAGAAGAGAGTGGTGAATTTGAGAATGTATTTGCAGGACCATCACATAGCAGACACTAGAACAGGCGCCATAGACAGCAATCAAATGATGTCAGGGTGCCTAATCACACACTACCTAAGTGGCCTTTTCCCTCATTTGATGGTACTCAACCCAAGGTCTGGCTGGACAAGTGTCTCAATTACTTCACTATCTACAAGTTGCCTCAACAACTTTGGGTAGATGCAGCTACCATGCATTTGTAGGACAATCCAGCTAAGTGGTGGCAGACTTACAAGAGAGCTCATCCCACTGTGTCATGGGAGCAGTTTAAGAAAGCAATCCAGACCCAGTTTGATGTGGATGATTATAGAATAGCTCTGAATGACCTCAGGATCTTAAAATGACCACTACTGTCGAGGAGCTCACTGCTCAGTTCAAATCCTTACAGTATGATGTTTGTATGAATGGTTGTGCTTTTGATGACCTCTTCTTTGCCAACCAATATGTTAGAGGTTTAAGGGAGGACATCAGGATAGTGGTGGAGCCACAGAGGCCAGATACTGTCGAGCAAGCGGTTATCATAGCTAAGATTCATCAGAAAACAGTGGCAAGAAGCAAGCTCAAGCAACCATTCAATAAGGGCAAGAAGATTCAGCAAATCACTGAAACCAAACCACAGAGTCCATATGCTAACCTTTGGAGGGATAAGAAATTGAGAGATTACAGAAAGGCTAACAACCTTTGTTATGCATGTGGTGCAATTTTTGAACCAAGGCATGCAGAGCAATGTGCTAAGAGAAAGAAGCCAGTCATTGATGCCATGGTGCTCAATGATCTCGACAGACCTCTTGATGAAGAACTGTTGGATGACTTGGCCATTGATGATATGTTAACTGAGAATTTTGGGCAGCTATCCCTTAATGCTATATCAGGTTCTGTTTCACCAGACCTGACCAGACTGAAAGCTACAGTTCAATGGGAGTCTATGGTTATTTTGCTGGATTCTGCGAGTACTCATAGCTTTGTGAGTGCTCAATTTGACCATCAAGAAAATCTACTCATAGTCCCAACTAGTAAACTCAGAGTACAGGTGGCTAGTGGTATTGAGCTGATAGCAAGTAAACAAGTACAAGGGTTGAGGTGATTCAGGGACACACATTTGAAACTGATATGATTGTCCTGGATAGCTTACGTTATGATGCCATTTTGGGGTCTGATTGGCTCAAAACTGCAAGTCCTATGAACTGTGATTGGGTTCAGAGAACCATTTCCTTTCCATATCAAGGCAGATATGTTACACTGAAAGGCCTTAAACCTGATGAGGTATCTGTACAGTCCATTTCAGCTCAGCAGGTCTATAAATCAATGAAAGGAAATGACATATGGGCTTATGCTATAGTCAGCACTCCACATCCTATTCAGAGCTCATCCTCAGTGATTCCTACCACTGAGATTCCTGAGGTGCAAGACTTATTATTGCAATGTGTTGATGAGTTCCAAGACCCTAAGCATCTACCTCCACATAGAGCTTATGATCATGCAGTGCCTTTACTACCTGATGCCATTCCTGTGAATGCTAGACCCTATCACTACTCTCCTCAGCATAAGAGTGAGATAGAGGCACAAGTACAACAATTGCTAGAAGCTGAGGTTTTGTGTAGATTACAGGAAGCTGAATGCAATGACAATCAAGAAAAAATTTCCAATGCCTATAGTGGATGAAATTCTGGATGAGCTGGCAGGTTCCAGGTATTTCACTAAGTTGGATATGAAGGCTGGATATCATCAAATTAGAATTCTCCCAGCTGATGAGTTCAAAACAGCCTTCAAGACTCATCATGGACACTATGAGTTCAAGGTAATGCCATTTGGCCTCACCAATACCCTAGCTACATTTCGGTGTATCATGAATCAGTTGCTCCAACCTTTTCTGAGAAAATTTGTCCTAGTTTTTCTGGATGACATTCTCATATATAGTAAGAATATAGAGGATCATGTGGAGCATATTCAGCAAGTACTAGAAGTGCTTCGGGCTAATCAGTTCTATCTCAAGGCTTCTAAGTGCAGCTTTGCACAACATAGCATTGAGTATTTGGGGCACATCATATGTAATAAAGGAATGTCCACTGACCTAGCTAAGACTCAGGATATGATTCAGTGGCCAACACCTACAACAATGATTGAACTTAGAGCCTTTTTGGGTCTGACAGGCTACTATAGGAAGTTTGTGAAAGGCTATGGCATTATTGCCAAACCATTAACAAATGTACTGAGAATGAAAACTTTCTAGTGGACAGCTCAGGCTCAGGAGGCTTTTGATAACTTGAAGGTAGCTATGACTACAACACTAGTGTTGACACTTCCAGATTTTGGTAAACCCTTCCAGGTGGAAACAGATGCATGTGCTGATGGTGTGGGTGCAGTGCTCATGCAGCAAGGGCAACCCATTGCATATTTGAGTATAGCTCTCAGTGACAAACACAAACAGTTGTCTATCTATGAGAAGGAGTTTTGGCTTCAATAATGGCTATAGTAAAATGGAGAACATATCTGGAACGACAAGAGTTCACCATCATTAATGATCACAAATCCTTGTCATACTTGAATGAGCAAACCCTACACTCTAAAATGCAAAAGAAGGTGATGACCAGATTGATGGGTATGCAATTCAATTATACCGAAAAGGGAAGGAAAACCATGCAGCTGATGCTTTGTCCAGGAGACCTCACCTGTTAGCACTACAAGCTGTCTCTCAGTTGCAGCCACAATGGGTTTAGGAGGTTCTCAATTCTTATGCTACTGACCCAAAGGGTCAGGAATTTTTGGCCAAGCTAGCTCTTAATAGTCTAGATCCACAAGGCTATGTGTTGGACAGGGGACTGATCAAGAAGGGCCCAGTCATTTGGATTGGTAACAATTTAGCCTTGTAGACTAAACTGATTGCAGCTTTTCACTCCTCTGCAATAGGTGGTCACTCCGAGGTCAATGCTACATATCATAGAATCCGAAAGCTATTTCATTGGAAAGGGCTGAAACAAGATGTGAATGAATATGTGAAGCAATGTGATGTTTGTCAACATTTCAAGCATTCTCATGATCACCCAGCTGGTCTGTTGGTACCATTGCCTATTCCCAATGGGGTTTGACAGGATATCTCTATGGATTTCATTGAAGGCCTCCCTAAACCTGATGGCTTTAGTGTTATCTTTGTGGTGCTGCATAGGCTGACCAAATATGCCCACTTTATTCAACTTAAGCACCCATACACTACTGCCATTGTGGCCCAAGCCTTCTTTGACACTGTGGTCAGACTGTATGGCTTACCAAACACAATTGTCAGTGATCAAGACAAGGTCTTTGTGAGTCATTTTTGGCAATACTTGCTTACCTCATACAAGTCTGAGCTTAATCTATCAACGGATTACCATCCCCAAACAGATGGGCAGACTGGGTGAGTCAATCAGTGCCTTGAGATGTATTTGAGGAGTGCTGTCCAAGCATCACCGAAGGAATGGAAGAAGTGGTTACCTCTGGCCCAGTTGTGGTACCATTCTGCTTATCACTCTGCACTGGGGTGCTCTCCATGCATGGCATTACTTGGTGCTGAACCTAACTTGGGCATTAGTGTCACACCATTGCCAGGAAGCCCATTATCTGTCACTGAACTCATTCAGCATCGGGAGGAGCATTTGCAAATGCTTAAGATGAAGTTGGCAGATGCCCAGAACAGGAGGAAGCTGCAAGTTGATAGAAATCGACTTGACAGAGAGTTTCAGGTTGGTGACCAGGTTCTATTGCATCTACAACCTTATACTCAGTCTTCAGTGGTTAACCGCCCTTACCCAAAGCTCTCCTACAAGTTCTTTGCTCCATATCCTGTTGAAGCAAGGATTGGTAAAGTGGCTTACAAACTGGCTCTTCCTCCAGGCAGTGAAGTGCACCCAGTTTTTCACATTTCTCAACTCAAGCCTTTCACTCCAAACTTTTCTCTAATGTTCTCAAAGTTGCCATCGGTCACTGATCTACAAGCTGTTGACTCTGTGCCAGAACAGGTACTTGAACGTCGACTGGTAAAGAAAGGTAACTGGGCCATTACTCAAGTGCTAATCAAGTGGTCAGGATTGCCTTCATCTTCTACAACCTGGGAAGACTTCCATGTTTTACTGAATCTGTTCAAGTCTGCACTTGCTTGGGGACAAGCAGATTCTCCGGCGGGGGGAGATGTCATGGCCCAGCCTAGTACTGAGGATGCGGCCCAAGAGTAGGTGAAGGCGGAATATGAAGGCGAAGGTGTATTTTTGTTATCGGGTTGATTTCTGTTATGTGTATGTTAAACTTTGAGTCTATGACAAGTGGGGCCATCGAGCCAGAGTTAGGAGAAGCATATAGGCTGAGTCCCTTGTGTGTAACAGACAAGTAAATTTTGAGTAATAAAGTTTGCGTGCGATAGGGTTCATCCTGCTTGACGTCGGCGGGTCATCCCTGAGCCTCTCATGCCTCCGGCGATCACCGGCGGGCCACGGGTCGTTACACTGATTTATCATGGAGCTTTGTTTTTTCCTTCACAAGTTTGGGGAGATCGATCGGAGCTTTGCAACATGCTGTCTTGCTGCAAGATTTGATTTTTATACATGTTATATTCACGAGGTTAGTTATCCCCATATCTGAAGCCTTCCCCTCTTCTTGATCCATTTGCTCCTATTGTTGGCGCAAAAACGTGACGTCCTCATGCCAACGGGGACTCTCGCAGGCTAGATAGACCAGGGCGTGAACGTCTCCCTGATTCCCGCGGCCTTCTCAGCAGTTGGTCTGATCGAACGTGTCTAAGGCGTGCCAGTCAATTTGACCCTAAAATTGACAAGGTGAAAATAGTTAAATTATGGAACCTGCCGACATGATTCCAGATAGTTCCACATTTGTGGCTAAATAGCCGATCTGATTAGGACATTGACTAGAGAGTCAACATCCAACATGCATTGACAGATAAAAATGAATAAATAGGCATGTGTAAATAAAGCAATCATACACAACATGGTGCTGATGAATAAGACAAGAGAAAAGCATAACCATTCATGATACATGCTGAAACAATAAAGAACTCATTGAATCGGCAATTCGAGTACACATAAATAGAACAAAGCCCTTAGCTAATTCAATCTATTTGATACAACAAATATAAAAGATCTTACATGCATACAAGAATCTAGATTATGACTAACAGATCTATCAAGCAGGCTTAACAAATCAGCTAGTCTAAACAGAAGCATGTATACGATGTTATGGGCGTAGCTTGTGGTAAATCGGCTAACTTTGACGATACCGACATGAGAACGAACTAGGTGCATAAACAAACCTTAACATAAACCTTTACTTAACCTCTTCAACCTCAAGTGAGATTAACGGTGCTACAGCCACTATTGATTGAACAAGAATAAACAAAGATCTATCTTAAGACCGTCTATACCCTAGAATGCACACATGTCACGAACAAGATTGATAAAATCTAGCTAATGCAAGCACGAGATTGATCGTCAGAACAATAAGATTAATGTGAAAGCATTGATGGCAATCGAATCTAAGTAGATCTAAGCCAAATCTACCAATCTTGATCGGGAAAAGATGTTGTTTGCAATAAATAAACAATAAAACTAACAACATTGTTAACTTAATGAATCTACTAGATTTTCTAGATCTAGCTGAGCCGATAACTGGCCATGGATAACTTAATGAATCTATCAGGCTGCCAAACCTAATAGAGCCGATAACTAGCCTATGCTAACGCATACAATAGGAGGTCGAGCCGGCCCTATCAAACGATAATGTAAACTGTCAGCAAGTGCTTACACATAGATAAGAGGTCGAGCCGGCCAAATCAAGCATAAACATAAGCCCTTTGGCCATACTAATGGTCGATAGGAGGTCGAGCCGGCCCTATTTGAGAAGAGTAAAAGCCATGATGGTAACTTACATCAAACTAGAGTCGGACGCTCGATGTAGCCTAGCTTGTCGAAGAAACTCGCCGAGATCCTAGGAAAACTAGGGTTTGGTGGCTAGAGCCGAAAGATTGTATTGATTGTCGAGAGAGTTTATAAGGTGCCGGGGCTTACATATTTCTACCCTGGGCATCGACTGAGTCCTAACCTAATACGAACTGCAAATAAGGAAAAAGACTCGACAACTGCCTAATCTAGATAACTTGGGCCCTACTATTCCGTCCTGCAGAGTCCCGTGTCGTTGAAGCATCGTCCTATGTCTTGCCAGGTGTTGACACCGTTTTTTGACACGTGTCAATATGGACCGAAAACGGTGCTGATCGGCAAGGGAGTGGTTCTTCTCCAGCGTTGCTTCTGAGTTGCCAATGGATGAGTGCCGATAAAGGACATGTTGATCTCGTACGTTGCCGATGAAGCCAGAGGGCTGTTGCCGATAGAGATTGAAGCATGGTTGCCGATGGAAAGCGGAGCTGAAGGACATGAAAAGCAGGTCTGAGTCGTTATTGATGGGTTGCCGATGGAATCTACAGAGATGAAGAGCGTACCGGTAGAGGTTTCATCGTAAAGCAATGGATAAGGAAACTGGCGATATTTATGCCATTATTTTATTAGTTTATTTTTGAGTCCGACCTTGGTACGAGTCGTTATTTTTTATTCCTTAGAGATAAGACTTGTTTAGGTAATACTTTATCATGTCTGTTTAGGACTCATAGTACCAGGGTATAAATATGTACCGAGAGACAATGTAAAGAATAA
>CM041636.1:2904167-2947321 GCA_023333625.1 Bothriochloa decipiens | reverse complement strand
TTCAACGAGTTCTTTCAAGAGTCGACGGGCTGCATCAACTTGATCTCTGGCGGCCTTGCAGGTTCCGCTTTTACCGAGCAAGATTCAGGCTTTGACGTCCGGGCGTACCGCTGTCGTCTCGTCTGATCTGTTCAACAGGTATCGAGTATCATCTGAGCTTTGACGTCCAGGCGTATCGCTGTCGTCTCGTTCAGGTTTTATTCAAATCTATCATCCTTGTCGATTAACAGGTCAAATCGACTGGCACGCTCCGGATATCGATTTTGGGTATTAGCCCGGTGTGTTTGCAGATATAATTTTGCATCAACACCAGGTCAGAGTCAATGTGGCCTGCATGCACCTCCAGATAGCCGATTCTGACTTAGCCGATTCTCCTTAGTTTGGCGGATTCCCCAATTTTTGGCTGTTATCAGCGTTTTGCCGACTTCGTCAGCACCTTCTACCAGAGGTTCTGCCTTCGCGCCTGCCAGTCTAAATTTTGGTGCAAACACATGCCCCCAATTTTGGGATGAAACTGGTTTTATTCCAAAATTCTCAGCTTTAATCCCCGATTGCTCCCGAGATCTCCATCACGAATACTCCACAGTGCCTGAGCTTCAACCCTAACCAACAAGACGAATCCTTCAATGGCGGCTTCAATTCCTGAGCTTCGGATGGCAACGCCAGAACTCATCCCGTTGGTAATGCTGGATTCCCCTTTTTAATCCTTTGCACTTCTGCTTCAGCTATTTTAATTCCGTCTTCCACAGGAATCCCGCAATGATCTGCTCATACCTAGCTCTCATCATACCTATTACTTGGGTCCTATGGGTGATGGAGCTCCGATTAATTTTATTACTGAGGAGACCAATCAAATCCCTTTCAAAGCCTCTATTGTTAGCATCGACTCATGGAATAACATCTTCAGAAACTAGCCCCACATCCCAAATGGCTAGCAGGATTGGTTTTTGAGGGTAAGAGAAAAAGGGCAAGTCTTGGGTAGATGCAGAAATCCATCAATGTGCTACTTTATCCCTTTCTGAGATGAAGAAGAATGAGCCAATGTTAATGGCTGTCTCATACTTTTGGTCCAATTCAGCTAATGCTTTTATGTTTGGCCATGGGCCGATGACGATTACTTTGGCTGATATTTTCATGTTGACTGGACTGAATGTCATTGGTTCGGCTAATCCTCATGATTTTTTGGCAAAGGCCATAAGTCTCTGGGCAAAATCTCTGACTTGAAAACCTGACCAATTTATATTGAGTATTTCTCCAAAACCACTGCTTCTCTAAATGAAAAGGAACACATTGCCTTCCTGAACATGTGGCTTGAAAAATTCTTCTTTTGTGGAACAGCTCTTGGACCAACCTTTAACAACAAGGCTCTAGTAGAAAAACTAGTAGCTGGGGACAAAATTTAGATGGGAAAACTGCTTCTGGGTGCCTTTTACAGCATGATGAACAGAGCCACTACAAGACTTCTGACCAATGAAGAAGTTGGTCTTGTTCCTGGTCCTTGGTGGTTGCTTCAACTCTGGCTGAATTTGTATATGCACAAACTTGTGAGGCCTGATCTCAGAGGACTATCCTTTTCTGACTTTGATTATTTGGAAGATTCTGAGAAACCCAATAAGAAAGAGAGAGGATGCACGAATTATGGTGATGCTGCTTCTTCTCTTTCTATTGGTTTGACTAAGGGAAAATTCTTCAAATTGTTCTATAGGGGCCTTCCTGTAGAATCTCTGTCTTGGCTGCCTTATATTGAAGATCAGGATAACAATTTGCACTTGCCAGTGGAGTTTAGGTTTGAAATTGAAAATCCAGACAAGATAGCCATAGGCATCTTCAATTGTTTTATCAGACCGTGTGCTCTTCCTGTGAACTTTAGACATGGCCGAAGTAAAATCCCAAATGATCCTAACTCATCTCCTTCTTATGAGTTCTATAATCCAAACTTTTCAGCTCAGCAATTCGGCTTGGGACAGCTTCCTCCTTTCCTTTTCTTCGTAACAAAGCTCAAACCAAGAGAGATACTCACTAGTGTCTTGGAAGCAATGAAGGTCTTCAATCATGGATCAGATCTTCCCACATATAGCATCCATCAGTGGATAGAAGTCAGAGACACACATCTCTCCTTTGAGGGATGGTGGAGGGAATGCAAGGCACATTTATTCTGTGAAGCTGTTCATCCACTATGCAAGGAACTAGATTCATCCTATGAATCTGAAGGAGAGGTGAACATCCTTTTCCCTTATTTATTCTTTTCCGTCTCCTATGAACTAACACTTGTCCTAAATCAGGATGAATCATGGGAAGCTCCAACTACTGATAGGAAGAACAGACCTATAAGATACTTGAGGCCTTGCCCGAGAGCTAGATTAGGCACTGATGCTCCTTCTCTGAAAGTTTTCATGAATACTTATGCTTCCTAGCTTCAATCCAAAAAATAACAAGTATCAGTTGCTGGTGGTCTTTCAAAAGAAACTAAGAGAATGAAAACCAGATCATCCAAGGTACAGCCAATTCGTTCTCCTTTAGATTTTGAAAACTGTCTTTTAATATTTCTTTCAGGTAGTTCAAGATGAGGTCGTTCTTGAAGTAGCATCCTCAACTCCTTAGATTCAGGTAGAAGCCTTGGAAACAAATGATGGGTCTCAAGGGAGAAATGTAAGACTTGTTTTAATGTCTGAATCTCTCAATGATGGCTTATCCTGACTGAAATTTGAAACAGAGTAATAGCGTTGAATCTCCTGGAATAGACCTCCTGGCTAGTCAAACTATCAACTCTTCAAGCCAAAATCAATCTGAAGGTAAAAAGTCTTTTAACTTGCACCTATTTGATTTTAGCTTTTCCTGACATTTCATTTCAGGTCCTAAAGATATAGCACCTGAGAACATAGACCTTCCACCATCTCCTGATCGTGTGGCTTGTGATCAGCCAAGCCCACAAGACACTGGTGAAGCATCATCGGCTATTCCTCATAAGAAGGTGAAAATGCAGTCTTTTCTTAAACAAAATGATTAAGTTCATTTTCTTACTAACACCTAAATCGTATCAGGTTTCTTCTCCTTCATTACCAGACTATGGTGTCGACATTTCCAAATATTTCGATGAAGAAGAAGTCACTTCTCTCCTTCTCGATTGAGATATTCCGACTGCATCTTTATTGAATCAACTGAAAGACATTCTGTCCTTCCTTCAAAGCATGATAGACTTAATTCAAAACTCTCAAACAGTCAGTCGAGTTATTAGAGAGGTTAAAGATTCTCTTCCTCCAAACCTTGTGGGCCCTCTTTCTAAAATTTTTGACATCGACATTGAAGCTCCAAGGGTGAAGAAGGCTCAAGACATTATTCACGAGTATACCATTTTGACAGAGAGGAAGACTTCAAATGTGGAGACTATCAAAACTTTGAGCTCTTTTCTAGAGGACCTCTAGAAATCTGCAGAAGATAGAAGGACAAATCTTACTGCCCTTCAGGCCAGAAAAGAAGAATTGGAACGAGAGCTTCAGCAGGTAAATGCTATCATCAATCAAGAAGATTCAGCCTTGGCTCCAATCATAAACAGCATGAAGCTGAAGAGGAAGGAGTTGGCCGAGTCGGCTCATGCAGGCAGAAGAATTGTGAAAAATCTAAGGACTCTCACTGCAACTTTGGCTGATAATGAAGCACTACTTGCCCAAACTGATTTGGCTAGAAAGAATGCCTTTGATGCATTGAAGAATTTCTTTAAGTTGTAATTTCAATACCCTTGTAATCATCTTTTGAATACTCTGAATTTTTAGCACCATCTGACAATGCTACTTCATGTTTTGTATTTAACTGATTTGTAAATTCCCGATTCGAGTACTCGATGGATGCCTGCTCTGATTTCACTTTGCTCGCATCTTCTGCCCTCTTCGCCTTCATATATTTGCAATTGTAGATATTCGATTCTCCTTGATATGTGCCCCCCGGGCTATAGACTGATATATTTGCAATTTGCTCGCATCTTCTGCCCTCTTCGCCTTCAAGCAGCAAAACCTTTTCCTCTTCCAAGAAAATCCCAACCTCGAGTTGCAACCATGGCCTGCCGCGACCTCGGCAAGCGTCCTGTGGAGGAGGAGGAGGTGACCTCTCACCGCGCCATTCATCCGCGCATCAGGTAATCCTTCTTTAATCAATCAATCTTTTCTATATTTAGATCTAATCTCTTGTTTTGCAGAGCGGGTGGTGAAGGTCCATCCAATGTCCCCGCCTAGCCAACAGATTATGGCGATCCTACCACAGAGTCAGAGTCTTTGACAGGATCCACCAAGGTCTCTGCAGCACTGTATGACCGCATCTATCGAGAGCGGAGGGAGATGGAGGCGCGCTATGATGTTGAGACCATCAAGGAGCTTGCTTGGACATAGAGTATCCTCACTAACTTCTAGGCCGCCCTTCAAGCAGTTGAGCAGAGGGCTGAGGTAGCCGTCAATCGGCATGTTGCTGCTGATGCTCGTGTCGTGGGTAAGTGCATTGCTTCTAGATGTTCGATTTTTGTTGTGTCTGACAACTATTCCCTTTTCTTGATTTTCTAGACCTCTCTAGGTGCTTCGAAGAGCTTCAACTAGTCAGGAACGCTGCTGCTGCTGCTGTGCACGCCCTCGGGGAGACCGTCACTCAGAGGCTAGAGACCGTCCATGCCAGAGTGCACGAGGTGGCCAATCAAGGTGTCATCACGGGTGCTTCCTTTGCCCTCGCCGCTGTCCAAGCTCACACGAGCTTGAACCTGGAGAATCTAGACGTTTAGCCGCAAATCGTGGATGCCATGGACGCCAACTCCGAACAGTTTGAGGCAGCAGCAGAGGCTATCGCCCATGTGACTTCCACGCACTACGTCATTGGAAGGCTTCCTTAGTCGATGTGTAGGATAGTGTAGTCTTTTGCAGTAGTTTCATCTTTTGTTGGAAATCTGTACAAATTAATGAACATGTTTGCAGTCTATCCTTTTGGACCAACTCAATCAGAACTATCCATGCTTTTCAATAAAACATTTGTGTTTGTTTTATTTTTTGCTCTAAAGGCGATGCATGTCGCATCGGCTATTACCAACACTTCTGTTGTTTTTTACACTGAAGGCGATACTAATGTATCGGCTATTACATTTGATGTTCTGCTTGACAACCTATTTCTTGTTCTAGAAAATAGGCCGATTGCCCCTAGATATTCTATACTACCTTGATCGGATAGTCTAGTAATATCGGGCTGCATCATCCATTTACATCGGCCTTTATAATTCAATGCTCTTTTTTTTAAAAGATACTTTCGGAGCAGACGGCTCGAGCCGGCTGTTGATCTTCATCATTGATCGAGATGAAATCTCCTTGAAACTCTTTTCCAGAAAAACACTCAAAGCTTTCCAAATCTCAGTAGACATGATCAATGGAAGAGATGTTGATGGAATCATCAGCAGGTACAACCTCAATATCATTGTCGATCCACTGAATTATGTGTTGATGCATAGTTGAAGGTATGCAACAATTGGCATGAATCCAATCCCTTCCAAGGAGCAGGCTGTAGAATCCTTTTCCATCGATGACAAAGAACATGGTAATCAACGTTTTGCTACCAATGTCAATTCAACACTTATTGCCCCCCGGGTATCGGACACATTCCCTCCAAAGTCTCTCAGTTGCATATCTGTCTTGATCAAATCTTCAGGTGTCTTGCCCAACTTTTTGAATGTTGAGTAAGGCATAAGGTTGACTGCTGCACCTCCATCTACAAGCATCTTGCTCATAGGCTTTCCATCAACTAATCCTTTGACATATAGAGCCTTCATGTGGCGATAACGCATTGGTTTGTCAAACACAGCTTGGGAAGTAAGAGCTAAATAAGAAGCTATCTCTTCATATTCTGACTCATCAAAATCAGAGTAAACTTCTTGATCTCTTGATGCTCTGAACTCAGTAGGCAAAATACACTGCATTCTAATAGAGTCGATTTGCCTGAATCTGCTATTTGCTTAGCCTTCCAGACCTATGCCTTCTTGGTTTTCTTCAGCATGATCTCAGTCTTCCTAAAGCGTTGAACTTGCCTTTTTTGACTCCTAGAGAGACCACCAGGGCACCATTGGTTAGCTTGCCAAACATGTTGCACTTCCTCCATGTCTTCATCATAAGCATCACAATGATCATGTACTCTGCAATTATTTATGCGCCAATCCCCAATAGGGTGTCTAAGTCTTTCATGGACAGACCGATGGTTGGTTTGAGATTGTCTACTCCCTGTATTGATCACTGCACTGAGGCCAATTCCTTCTAGTGGGCAACCTCAAGCCTTCGTTCCAGCAATGCCTAAAGAAAGGGCAACTCCAATGTGACTCGGCTTGTTCACGTTCATACCTCTCTTCTTCAAGCATCCTTAAGCGCTCTCGCTCTTCAAACTATTTCCTACGGTCCTTCTCTTGCTGTCTCTGCCACTTGTTCAAAAGAATACAAGATGTCACACGTGGTCTTCTTTCAGCCGATGCAGACGATTCTCGCTGCTAAGATTGGCTATTCTGCTTCTCACGCCTTCTCTTGATCTCATGGTACTCTTCATTAGTGAGTTGTAGTCTTGTGTCTACGGCTCTAGATTCTTTAGCTCTAGTAAAAGTTAGCACCTTGGCTTTCCCTTTTGGAAGCACAACATTAGCCATTGTAGAGTCAAAGGGGTTTTCATCGATCTTCATCTTGTTTGTAGCATCAAAAGCCACCCTCTTGGTCTCAATAGCTTTCTAGATCTACCTCCTGAAGACATTGCACTCATTGGTGGAGTGAGTAGTGGAATTATGAGCCTTGCAGTACTTCTTGCCTTTAATCTCTTTAGCACTAAGTGGCTCATGCAATACCTTAATGAGGCCTTTGCTCAACAGATAGTCAAAGATTTTATCAGCCTTTGTGGTATCAAAGTCAAACTTCTCCTGTGATCTTCCCCAAGGATGGCCGATAACACACTTCTTGTTCAGATTCCACTCAATGAGCTGAACATCTTCTGCTTCGTCTTCATCAAAGTCATACTGAATCAAGTCCTTATAATAACCTGCCACATTGGCTGCCTTCTGGTAACGATTCTACTGGCGTGGTGGTTGAGCATATTCAAAAACTGCAGCCACACTGCACGCCAATGCACCAAGGTTGTCAAAGTTCATGCCCACAAGCTTCTCCTTCAAATAGGGCTGCATCCCCTGGATAGCCAATTTCACCAACTTGCTGTTGACAGGTTCAAAGAGAAGCACAAGCTCTTTGTTTGCCTGAATCTCTAGATGTAATCAAGACCCGATTCATTATGCTTCATCTGGACGCTGGTCAAATCATCGATGTCCTTCTCGATGGTTCCATTGAAGAAATAGGCGTGGAATTTGCTCTCCAACTCATCCCAAGTATGAATAGAATTTCTTGGCAATGATGAGTACCAAGAGAAGGCTAGACATGACAGTGACAAAGCGAAGAATCTGACTCTATGGATTTCTTCAACTGCAGCATCGCCTAACTGAGCCAGATACTTGCTGATGTGCTCCATCGTGCTGACATTGTCCTCCCCGGTGAACTTGGAGAACTCTGGAATTCTGTAGCCACATGGGAGCTCTAGACGGTTGTACCATTCAAGATATGACATGCTGTATGACCTGGATTGACTCCTCTTCATGCCAAAATCCTTTTCCATCACCTCAGCATGCTTCTTGATCAACTGGTCATTGGGATCTATAGGTCCTCTGATCTTCGGGCAAGCAGGCATTCCCCAATGGTTATAGCTTGACACATTTGCGAAACCTGCTGGTGGTCCACCATCATCTTGGTCTTGAGCAACTTCTCCTCCCAGAGCTTGATTCACATGATAATTGACGGTTCTTCTAATTCTATCAACTGAGGGAGCTATTTTATGAGCCGAAGGTGGTATATTGGGAGTTTTACCAAAATTAGGTGCAGGAGCACCCTTCGGCTGTTGTGCTTGATGAGCTGCACTGCCACTTGCACCTCCATTGGAAGTTGATGCTATATTTGGTTTGGGAGGATCCTGTGTACCATCACCAATGCTTGTTGTAGTCTTCAGATTGACATAAGCAGGTCCAAATTGATCAACAGGAAAACCGGCAAAGACATCCTTCATGATATTGCCAAATGTCTTTAGAAAGTACGCTTGATGGTTTGCAATGGCTTCATTGATTGTTTGTGCAATTGATCCATGAAGAAAAGTCTATCTTGTTCATCCGCTTCAATAGTCTCTCCTGCCATCAGAATCTTGAGCATTGGTTGCTTCAAGACGACTTTGCCATCACGCACTCTGCCAAAGCAAGCACTTCTTCTCTAACTCAAGAGCTTTCTCAATCACCTTCCTCTGATCTTCATCAAGTTCGTCTAGAGTGACATTGAGGATGTTGTTGATGTTGAGATCAGCTGAATTCTTGGTCATGTTGATGATTGTGTTGTCCTATCGGGCGTGCCAAAAAGAGTGTTGGCGCAAAAACATGACGTCCTCATGCCAACGGGGACTCTCGCAGGCCAGACAGACCAGGGCGTGAACGTCTCCCTGATCCCCATGGCTTTCTCAATAGCTGGTCTGATGGAACGTGTCCAAGGCGTGCCAGTCAATTTGACCGTAAAATTGACAAGGTGAAAATAGTCAAATTATGGAACCTGTCGGCGTGATTCTAGACAGTTTCGCATTTGTGGCTAAATAGCTGATTTGATCAGGACATTGACTAGAGAGTCAACATCCAACATGCATTGATAGATAAAAATGAATAAACAGGCATGTATAAATAAAGCAATCATACACAGCATGATGCTGATGAATAAGACAAGAGAAAAGCATAACCATTCATGATACATGCTGGAACAATAAAGAACCCATTGAATCGGCTATTCGAGTACACATAAATAGAACAAAGCCCTTAGCCGATTCAATCTATTCGATACAACAAATATAAAAGATCCAACTACATGCATGCAAGAATCTAGATTACGACTAACAGATCTATCAAGCAGGATTAACAAACCAGCTAGTCTAAACAAAAGCATGTATACGATGTTATCGATGTAGGTTCTGGTAAATCGGTTAACTTTGCCGATACTGACATGAGAACGAACTAGGTGCATAAACAAACCATAATATAAACCTTTACTTAACCTCTTCAACCTCAAGTGAGATCAACGATGCTACAGCCACTATCGATTGAACAGGAATAAACAAAGATCTATCTTAAGACTGTCTATACCCTAGAACGCACACATGTCATGAACAAGATTAATAAAATCTAGCTAATGCAAGCACGAGATTGATCACCAGAATAGTAAGATTAATGTGGAAGCATTGATGACAATCGAATCTAAGAAGATCTAAGCCAAATCTACCAATCTTGATCGGGAAAAGATGTTGTTCGCAATAAATAAACAATAAAACTAACAACATTGGTAACTTAATGAATCTACTAGATTTTCTAGATCTAGCTGAGCTGACAACTGGCCATGGGTAACTTAATGAATCTATCAGGCTGCCAAACCTAATAGAGCCGATAACTAGCCTATGCTAACGCATACAATAGGAGGTCTAGCCGGCCCTATCAAACGATAACATAAACTATCAGCAAGTGCTTACACATAGATAAGAGGTCGAGCTGGCCAAATCAAGCATAAACACAAGCCCTTTGGCCATACTAATGGTCGATAGGAGGTCGAGCTGGCCCTATCTGACAAGAGTAAAAGCCATGACGGTAGCTTATAGCAAACTAGAGTCGAACGCCCGATGCAGCCTAGCTTGTTGAAGAAACTCACCGAGATCCTCGGAAAACTACGGGTTTGGTGGCCAGAGCCAAAACATTGTATTGATTGCCGAGAGAGTTTACAAGGTGCCGGGGCTTACATATTTATACCCTGGGCTTCGACTGATTCCTAACCTAATACGAACTGCAAATAAGGAAAAAGACTCGACTACTGCCTAATCTAGGTAACTTGGGCCCTACTATTTTGTCCTGCAGAGTCCCGTGTCATTGAAGCATCGTCCTCTGTCTTGCCAGGTCAGAGTCAATGTGGTCCGCGTGCATCTCCAGATAGCTGATTCTGACTTAGTCGATTCTCCTTAGTTTAGCCGATTCCCCAATTTTCGGCTGTTATCAGCGTTTTGCCGACTTCATCAGCACCTTCTACCAGAGGTTCTACCTTCGAGCTTGCCAGTCCAAATTTTGGTGCAAGCACCTATTCATTACATCCTTTCTTTTTTTAATTCTATCCTGGCGCCTACAGATCACAACAATGGGATTGCTAAGGAGGCCATGGTTTTTTTAATTATTTTCTAGATCAATCTCAGATTATGAGGAGGGAGTAAAGAAGAATAGAAAGATGTTTTTAGATGAGTTTTGTGATGTGTTGAATCCTTCCCCGTTTCCATATGATGTATGAACTGTTTGTCAGATGAACTTTCTTGGATGAACTGTGGCTGAATGAACAGATGCTGAATCTGTGATGCGTGATGCGGTGAGCGAGCTAGCATGCTTGCTGTATTTTTTTTTGCCTTTTTAGAAGACTATCACTGCCAGTGCGTAAGATTCACTGCCGGTGCATAATATCTGGCAGTGATGGGAATTCTCACATCACTGCCACTATGCTATTGCCGGCAACGGCGAAGCCAGGAAAATCGGCCGCGGGGTCGGCACTCAAAACTAACCGAACATTAACTTATAGGTTGCGATAATATAATACCATATATAACATAAATTAACATGGTAATAACTGCATATCATAGCCAAATATACTTTTACAAATCATAATAGTAATTACCTCTTACAGTGTCCCTCAACGACTACGATCCTCCATCTTGTGAAAGCGAACTATCACATCATCAATCGGAATTGTGGCCAAAAATCCTTGTTCTACGAAGCATATGATGCAATCATTCATAAATCCATCTCCAATACTATTTCTCAGTATTGTCTTCACAATTTTCATGGCCGAAAAGCACCTCTCCACCGATGCAGTGGCGATAGGAAGAACTAGTATTAGCTTGAGAAGCCGATAGACCAAAGGAAAAGCTAAATGTTTCTTTGTACCCACCATCAACCTAGCAAGCTTAGAAATAGTGTTCAAGTTGGCAAATCTTTCATCAGCTCGTATGTCGTCAATGTACAAATTAAGCTCACGGTGAAGATCATTCAGTTGTGTTGAATTGAAATCATCAGGATATGACTTAGCCAACTCCATTAAACTCTCAACTTTGAAAGCCTCAAAACAATTCTCAGGATTGAAAGCAGCAATATTGGTAAGCAATTGAGACTTCACCTCGTTGAAACGATCATTAAACTCTGTAAGTTGTAAGTCAATAATTGGGTTCAAGCAATCATATCTATAATGCTGATAATTGGTTCGATTGGTCTTTTTCCTTTGCTTATGGCAATCAATATATTCCTCGTCCATATCCAACTTATCAATGCCATGTTGTTCACAAAAGGAGTAAACAGACTGCATCCCAACCATCATCCCTAATTTGCTGAAATTTTTGCTTGGTTAACTTCACCTCTATCATGGCCTATAGGATGTCTTTGTCTTGCCTCTGCAGGGACAATGACGAAGAATTTGCATGGCCTAAAATAAGCAACATTAAGTGCAAGTGAAACACAAAGTCAAAATCATTCATGTAGTCTAGGTGACCACGAGCTTGCCGTCTCTTTACATCAGTTGGGCCTTCTTTTTCAACATATTGGAGAACTTCAATGACTTCGGGGAACAGATTGCTTATGCTCTTGAGGGTTTTGTAATGAGAACCCCAACGTGTCTATCCAGCTCTTTTAAGGGATTGTTCTTGATTTAATCCTACTTAGTTGTCCACTGCCTATGGCTTTGCTAACTCTCTCTTGCTGAATTTCTCGAATCATATCTTTACGTTTGCAAGATGCTCCTAGCACACTAAGTAATAGAGCTATCATGTCAAAGAAATCACTAGCATCATCAATCTTTTTAGCCACTGCGACAATGACTAATTGCAGTTGATGGGCAAAGCAATGTATATAATATGCTGAGCTGTTCTCTCTTGTGATCAAAGCCCTTAATCCATTGAATTCACCTCTCATATTGTTGGCTCCATCATAACCTTGTCCTCTAATTTATTTTATAGAACCCATCCAATTTGCTTTGATTTCCTATCAAATTAGACAATTAGTGATATCATGAAAAATTATAGTAGATGCTAATGTGCAAGCCGTACTGAACTAGTAGATTAGCATACGCATACATACCTGGCATCTTGATCCAAAAGGCTGAAAGAAACTCTAAATGAAAGAACACGTCGTTCTTATTTCTTGAGTTCTTTACTGGAAGTCTGGAACGCAAGGAGGAAAAGAAGCTTTTTGCCGCCGACGGCTGTTAGCCTGCCCTAGGATTTGTGGATTTGAGATGTGAGACTACGAAAAGTCGTAGATCAAAGGGTGTGCACGTGCGCCGTTCCGCCAGGCTGTATCGGAGGCCAACGTTTGGCATTCTGGACCTATGACTGATTCACTAAGAAGGAGGAATAAGATGGACTCTGCTGCTAATGGGCTGCCGGCCTGCCAGGCCGCCGGGGTCGCAAGAATTTTTTAACGGGGTCTGCCACGGCAAAAATTTTCCGGGGTACACGTACAACCGCAAAGTCACCGGTGTCCGGATGACCCCGTCGAGTGAACGTAGCTTCGCCACTGACTGCCGGAACAGATTCCGGCAGTGATAGGAGTTAAAAGAACCGGCAATGATGTACACGTCTGTAGTAGTGTATAGTTTTCTTAAAAAATAATAAACATATGAATATTACACATATTTTTTAGAAATCAAGTTAAACTTGTAGCACGAAAACTCCAAACATCACTTAATTTAGGACAAAGGGAGTACGTAGTATATAAGCTTTATATTTTTCACTGTACAGAATTAACTCCCATCTACTCTGAATATTCTAGTATATTCCACGGGCGCTCCAAAATTACTGCCTCTAGGACTTGGAGGTTCGTTTCCGTTCCAAACCACATTCTCGAATGCATCCATCTGGACCGTGTAGGGCTCCACCGCCCCAGGGCCATGATGTTTTGCTCCTTCTCCCAAGACTCTCTTTGTCTAGAAAACTCAGACAACACCACGCGCATTGCTGCGGGAACTACTGATTTGTAATAAAATTTAAGTACTAGCATAATTCTTAGGAAGAGTATAATTATTTTAAACTAATGTTACTAGATAACATCTCAAGATAATATGGGCAACTAAATACATGTTAGTGGATGATTTGTTTCGCTGATATGGATATTATAATTGTCTATGTTAATAAACTTTAATTGCAAATCATAGTGGGATGATACGGTGAATACCATGCATGTCAAGAGAATTTTTTAGTGGTTTTGCTTTATAAGAGTTATATATTTTCATGGAAGCCTCCCACAATGGGTGTTCCGTCACACCCAGCGCATTGTGGTTTGGATAGTGGACGCGTGAAGTTCTTAGTGTAAGGTTTGTGTTCAGATCATGTATTTTATTGGATTCAATTTTCTCGTAGGGTTCCTAGTTAACTAGATGCAGACTAATTTTACTTAATAAAGATTGTGATAATAAAATAGAAGGGTGGTCCACAGCTGAAGTTAATAATTTAGTTTGGAGGTGCACGAGTACAACATGCTCTTGTTTTGCACTGGGTCAGTTTTATGGAGCAAATTAAGACAATGGCTCAGGTTTAGATACATGGATGTTCGCACATGAACGGATTCAATGTGTTGTACATATTCATCAAGTTGGAATTTATTAGTATATGTATCGAGCTGTTTATTTTATGAGATCATTGGCTTGGATGGTATTAAGGCTGTGTAAGTACGAGGATGGCGGTGTAGCTATTGTTTTATGGGGAGAATCACTCATATACATGCCTCAAGGATACAGGCACATCATCGGACCTCATTAAGAAAGCATCGTGTCTCAGTATCATTTTCGTTTATGTATTTTCTTCTGTAACATTTATCCTTCTGCGTATTTGGGTTTGTAGATCCATATTGGGCTGGATCTAACCTTGCATTCCAAGAGAACTTTCTTAGTTAGACAAGGTAACGAAACTTAATGATGTTTCCACAACAAACTTTATTTATTCAGTACCATTCAAACGAAAAAACAGTAACAAAATGGATGACAAGTAATGATCCATGAAGTAAAAAGGCATCGAATGCAAATAAGGTAAAGGCCATAATGGTCTATTGGAATGTGGCAGCAGAAATATCAGTCTTCCTTTACTCCTTCTACTCGACCATATAGATTTCTGCAAACGCTTCTTTTATTTTGATGACGTCAGCATAAATATCCTGCGTTGTTGGCCGATCATTTGGTGCCTCCATAGAACACGTGAGACCGAGTTTAGTAAGATGTAAGATGCAGGCTTCCACACCAGCTGCTGCATTGTTTGCGTGGTCCAAATTGTTGAACACATCAGCACCCTCAGGACTCAGAATGATACAAGGATCTAGAACTTCTCTAATCTTTTGAGGAAATGCTTGTTCCACAAATTTATGAAGGTTCAAACCATTGGTAAACATCTCATCGGTTGGCCGCTTCCCGGTGAGCATTTCTAAGATGATAATTCCATAGCTATAGACGTCGCCTTCAGTTGAGAGTTTGCTCCCGAAGCCATATTCTGTAATATATTATGTTATTTGTCAAACAAATTTTACCTCTTAAGTTGTTGGGAAGCAATAAATAATCTTGAATTGTAAAAGTACAGCGCACATATCGACAAAAAATTTGTTTAGATACAAAAAAAGTTCCAGTTTTGTAAAGAAAAGTTGTCACCTGGTGCAATGTATCCGATCGATCCTCTTGGGCCCAGCAAGCTTGTAGAACTACGATGGCACGAATGATTGAAATTGTGAAGAAACTTTGCTAACCCGAAGTCAGCCAGACGTGCAACCATCTCATCATCAAGAAGGACATTACTGGGCTTCAAATCACAATGGACCACAGGAGGCATGCAACGGTTGTGTAGATAATCAATAGCAGAAGCAATGTCCATTGCTATTGTTATTCTAGAGCCTAAACTCAATGGAAGTTTCAATCCGTACATGTTCGGTTTAGGATACAGCCAGCTCTCTAGGCTACCATTTGGCATATATTCAAGGATAACAGCTTTGAACTCTTGTCCTAGTGCATCAAATGTTGAGCATGCAGTAATGACCCTTACAAGATTACGATGCCGAGTGTTCTTCAATGTCTCACACTCTGTAAGGAAGCTCTTTGGGATGCCAGGTAGATCCAGTTTGAAAACTTTGACAGCAACTGTATGTTCTTCAAACTCAAATCTACCTTTGTAGACTGACCCGGATTTTCCGGAACCAAGTAAGTTGGTTAAGGAGAAACTGTTTGTTGCTTTGACTAAATCGGCATATGAGATCTTCTTCAACTCTTTACAGGCTGGAGGAGACGCTTGTTTAGCTTTCTTTCTTTTCTTTAGAAGAATGATGGCTAGACAAGATAATAGGATCAATGTGAGAGTTGGAAACCCTACTATCTTCAGAATAACAAATGATCGCCTTGTTTTGGATGTCCCTGTACTGCTACTGCATCGTGGCAGCTGTAGCAAGGGGATATTGGCACATAACAACTTGTTCCCTTGAAGGAACACCTCTCCTGGGTTCTGAAATATCCCAGTTGTTGGCACTAGTCCCTCAAGGTTGTTGAATGACAAGTTGAGCAGCTTCATAGATGTCAAAGATTCAAAGAACTCAGGAATTTCACCGGACAAGTTATTTCGAGAAAGATCCATCTCACTGACACCTCTCAAATTAATGAATGATTCAGGAATTGACCCTTGTAGAAGGTTACCTTCCAGCTTGAGGGACACCAAGTGCAAGCAGTTTCCTAGACTCGGGGGGATTACTCCACTGAATAGGTTATTAGAGATATTCAGGATGTCAAGATTTATCAAACCACCAATATCCAGCGGTATTTCTCCTGATAGTTTGTTGTAAGACAAGTCCAAACCTTCTGAAAGTGAGAAAAGAGTAAAGACCTCCTTTGGTATGCTGCCACTAAAGCTATTGTAGGAGAGGTTCAGCAATTCTAAATTTTTGCAGTGTCCTAAAGGTCTTGGGATAGAACCACTCAAATTATTTTCTTGCAAATAGAGTTCACTCAGTCGGATGAGATTACCGATGGATAATGGAACTTCTCCTGAAAGTATGTTTTGGGATAAGCTAAGGACAAACAAGTTTGTAAGATTTCCAACAGAGTCCGGGATACTTCCATCAAGTAGATTTTGTTCCATGTGAAGAATTGTAAGGTTTTTTAGGTGTTCAATCTGTTGTGGTATGGTTCCAGATATTTGATTTGCATTTAACAACAATACTTGTAAGCTTCCTGGAAGGTCCCCAATGGAGATAGGTAATGTTCCCTTAAGGATGTTACTATCTAGGCACAATTGAATCAACTGGCTACAATTTGTCAACGTGGATAAGAATGTCCAATCTCCAGCTTCTAGTTGATTCATCCCGAGGTTCAGTTCAGTTAAGCTGAGCAGGTTACCAAATGATGGGACAATGCCATGGAACAAATTGTCACGGAGGTTAAGCACTTGAATATTTGTTGCATTGGCTAGTGAAACTGGGATTTGGCCTTTGAAACTGTTGCCTTGAAGGATCAATGTTTGGATGTTTGGAAGGGTATGCCCTATGTCATATGGAATTTCCCCCCAGAGATTGTTCATGGCAATGTTGATGTATGTAAGTGTTGTTGTGTTATAAAGTGAAGCTGGAACGGTTCCCGACAGGTTGGTGTAACTCAGGTCTAGTTGCTCTAGGTTTGGAAGCTTGCTTAAACTCGAAGGAATGGCTCCATCGAAGTTGTTCTGTGAAAGCAAGAGCCAACTAAGAGAGGAAAAGTTGCCTAGAGAGGATGGTACGCTACCAGAGAGATTGTTTTGGGATAGGATTAGAAACTCTAGTGGTGACGAGCTATGCACAAGTTGTGGGATAGATCCAATGAAGCTATTAACTCCAAGGGCCAAGACTACAATTGATGAGCTATTAAAAAGAGCAGACGGAATCTCCCCACTGAGCTGATTTCCTGTTAAATCCAGCCACTGAAGTGATGGACAACTTGCAAGGACAGGTGGGATGCCTCCTGTTACGGTGTTGTTTGTGAGAATTAGAGTGCTCAGAAATGAATTGCTTCCAAGTGAAGAAGGAATGACACCAGTCAGATTGTTTTGGGCGAGATATAAAACTGAAAGGTTGGAGAGTGTACCTAATGTGTCTGGGATGATACCACTTAGTTTGTTGTTGAACAGATAGATCTCCTGAAGATCAGTGCATCCATCTATACTTGAGGGGATGACACCTTCAAGAAAATTGTTCGAGAGATCAATTATCTGAAGGCGAGAGCATGAAGAAAGAGTATCTGGTATCGCGCCGGTAAGTGCGTTGTAGCTGAGGTTCAAATAGGCGAGGCGTCTCAAATATCCAAGCTCAGGTGGAATTTGCCTGTCCAGTTTGTTGTTTGGAAGGTGAATAGACCTTAGAAAAGTGAGGTTGCCAATGCAAGGTGGTATCTGGCCATGGAGGTTGTCCTTATCGAGAGCAAGGGAGGAGACACGAGATGTGTGCCTCTTGTCACATGTGACACCAGGCCAACTGCAGTATTGAGCAGAATCACTTGTCCACGAAGCCATGTCTCCGGCTGTGCCAGAGAGATGTTGCTTGAGGCAAAGCAGGGCCTGGAGATCAGTGTCAGATGTGTTATGAAGTGGTATAGTGGGAGGTGAAGAAGGTGATGCAGTGGAGAAGGAGCAGAGTAGAAATGCGAGCACATGGATGCCCCAAAGCACAGGGGAACCCATCGATTCCCCTTACTTGATGGATTGCAATACTGTTGGTGGTTGTGTACTTTGGTTGGCAACACGAGAAGTTGAGTTGTGTGGTGTCTGTGAAGCTTATGTCCATCCATTTATATAGGCGTAGGTGACGTCAGCAAGACAAAAAGTTCAGAGATGGGGTCGTTGGCTATTTCTGTCACAGACAAAAAGTAATCAAACATGAGAATGGTTTACTCATACTCAGGCCAACAGGACTAAGGAGTATGGAGTACTCCAAGGGCCAAAATGTGATCCCAATATCCGACTACAAATATAATACATAGCCCGTATATTCATAAGGAGATGATGGTCTTGTCCATACAATACGACAAGCCCATCATCTACTTATGAATATACTAGGACTATGACCGATTGAGGTATCAACAAAGCGAATAAAAAACCCAATCAAGACTCTATCCCTTTTTTTGCATAAATTTCTCTTCCCGTTTTCTCATTGCTGGTGTGCTAATAAACTTTTCTACTCTTCACTGTGAAAGCATGACAGTTACCGTTGGATTTTTCAGTTCGTTTACCATGTGAGTTTCTAGGAGCACACAGAAAACATCAAGCTGAAGGGAATGACGCGTCATTACATGAGCACAGATGGCATCTGCACTCCCTAATTAGTCAGTAATTAATATCCATTTTGCGCTTCAGTTTGAGTTAATGATCACCTTTAGGCTAAGTCTTAGGTCCTGCTAAGCTAAGATCAGTTCTAACACAGCGTTTTCCACATGTGTAGAGCACTGATTTTAACTGACGTTCACTAATAGTTTAGTGGTTAAAGAACTCTATGTTCACCTCCTATGTTTTATTTAATCTGCTTCTGAATAAATTAAAGTAAAGCTGCAAATTATTATTTCCACAGTATGTACCAGATCTGCAGGCTCATGTTGTCAAAGTCAACAAGGGAGTCAAGACGTGAGTCGTCGATGATGGTGACTGAGCCGTCAATATTCAACTCAGCGAGTACTGTGTCGACTCGAACTAATAAATGCCAACGACTTAATTAAGGGGTCAACGAAAGCAACCGTGATTCTGATATTCCACTATCAAAGAAACACACTCATCTACTCATTGAAATGCATTACCAAAATCATGCCCACAAGGCTTCAACAGGTCATCGAGCAACTGGTTCATACAAATCAGTATGGATTTATAAAAGATAGAACCATCCCTAGCCTGGTCTTTCCAATTCTTACATCTTTGTCACCATTCAAAGAAAGAGATCATCATTCTGAAACTAGACTTTAAAAAGGCATTTGACAAGATAGAATACCCTGCTATATTGCAAATCTTAAAGCATAATGGATTCCCAGAGAAATGGATCCAATGGACTGAAAACCTTCTGAAAACTGGCACTTCTTCAGTCCTCCTCAATGGTAACCTAGGGAAAGTGTTTCAATGTAAAAGGGGAGTCAGATAGGGTGATCCCCTTTCCCCCCTCTTGTTTGTCCTAGCTGCTGATCTCCTACAGAGCATTGTTAACAAATCATGGCAAAATGGTACTCTGAAGCATCCCCTTTCCCCCCTCTTGTTTGTCCAATATGCTGATGATACTCTTCTAGTCCTCCCTGGTGATGCAAGAACCCTCTTCAACCTTAAATGCCTATTGAGGCCATTCTTTGACTCCACTGGCCTCCATGTGAATTTTGCCAAATCCATGTTGGTTCCCATCAACATGAGTAATGACAGAGCCAACCATCTGGCTAATACTTTTGGATGTCAGATTGGGACAATGCCTTTCACATACCTGGGTTTGCCCTTGGGCACCACCAAACCTACGATAGAGGAATTCTCCCTTCTCTTAAACAAGATTGAAAAAAGACTTGGTGGCATTAGCAGACTGTTGTATTATCAGGGAAGGCAGATACTGATTAATTTTGTCTTCTCTGCTTTACCCACCTTCTACATGTGTTCTCTCAAACTTCCACCACAAGTGCTCCATCAGATTGATGTATACAGGAAACACTGTCTTTGGAGCAAGGGAGATATCAACAGAAAAGGGACCTACCTAGTAGCTTGGGAAACTACCTGCAAACCAAAGAATGAGGGAGGTCTAGGGATAATTTATATTGAAAATCAGAATGATGCTCTCCTCCTCAAATATCTTGATAAGTTCAATAATAACGAAGACATTCCTTGGGTACAGCTGACTTGGTCCAAGCTCTATAGTAATGAACAAACGCCACCCCACAATAGAAGTCCTGTTGGGTGCTTCTGGTGGAAAGATATCATGAAACTAACAAGCAAGTATCTGAACATGGAAAGATGCAGTCCTAACAAAGGCAACTCAATTTCCTTTTGGTCAGACATCTGGATTGATCAGAGAATGAAAGAGAGATTCCCACAATTGTTCTCTTTCTCCAGAAAATCCAAATGCTCAATAAGATTCTTTCTCAACTCTCAACTTACAGTTTATTCGGTCCTCTCCCACTCCCCCCTTGCAGCCTCACAGTTGCAGGAGATCATGGAGATCATTCAGAACAGAAACTGGAATGACCAGGGATAGGACAATTGGAGCTACATCTGGGGTCCATCCAAATACTCAAGCAAAAAAGGTTACAACTGCTTGATTGAGCATACACAGGCCTCACCTCTCTTCAAATGGCTATGGGGATCAAGCAATATAGGAAATAAGAAATTCTTCTTCTGGCTACTTTTGAGAGATAGACTCAATACAAGGAACATCTTCAGAAAAAAAATATGAACATCCCTGAATATTGTTGTGTTCTCTATGACCTCGACTATGAAGAAACTGCATTCCATCTCTTTTTTGAATGCACTTTCTCCAAGGATTGTTGGGACAACATTGGAATATCTTGGAACCTAAATCTAGACCCTCTAAACATGATCCTCCAGAGTAGAATTGATTTTGGCAGAAAGATCTTCAGGGAGATCATGAAAACAGCTTGCTAGGGGATCTGAAACATCAGAAATAAGATCATCTTTGACAATGGCCAGAGGAACCTCAATGCATGGAAATGCTTCTTCTTGGATGAGCTCAAGCTAGTTTGCACCAAGGCTAAG
Organism: Bothriochloa decipiens; assembly: GCA_023333625.1. NCBI lineage: Eukaryota > Viridiplantae > Streptophyta > Magnoliopsida > Poales > Poaceae > Bothriochloa > Bothriochloa decipiens. The sequence goes on along the minus strand of CM041636.1, from coordinate 2,926,465 downwards.
CCAACCAAGAGACTGCTTCTTGCTTCTTGGAGAGATAGCCTTCATTGATGTTTGTTCTTTTTCTTTGGGCATGTATGCCTTGTAATTTTTATTTTGTCAGTCTTTCTCTCTTTTTTGTTCGTTAGGACCTTTGTTTTCTAGTTTCTTAGGATGTACATAAACATTCTTTCATTTAATTGAAAAGAAAAAAAAGTAGGTCGGGGTTTTGCCCGACCGATTTGGTCAAAAAAAGAAACACACCGTGCTAGCTTGACCTCAAATAGTAAACGATCATTGTTATTTAGTAAATTTTCTTAGTGCAACTCAGAATTTTTCTATATCCATCCTTGTTGAAAGCATATTTTATTTAAAAGATACCAAAAGGTATTTTTTATCTACATTTTTGCTACCCGAAGATGGAAAACCAGATTATGGACCACTTTGGCAAAGGTCCAACAACTCAAGATCTATTTGGATGCACCAAGATCCATCAAGGAGTAGCTCCACCAAAGATTTGGCCTATGTGATATTGTTTGTTATAACTCTTTCATGTAGACGTAGATTTTGAAACATTGCACACGCCATGGTCTAATAGTTATAGCTAGGAGGTCCCTATGCTGCCCTCCGTCCTCGCCGCCCTCATGCCCCTCGCTGCCACCGTCGCCCTCCTCCCCGTCGCCGACGATGCCTGCCTCTTCCTCTAGAGAGCGTCTGGTGCTTCCTCACGGCGGGACTCTCGGACCTGAACTTTGACCCTGGGATCAAGTTTGCCGAGCTCGTCAAGGATCGCCTTGGATGTTAGGTGAGTCTCCCCCCTCTATCGACATTGGCTTTTCACCTAGTCGTGAGCCTTGGTCGCTCTGTGATTCATCTAAATGAAGATTCAGTTGGTTTGATCTTGCAATCTTGCCTCGCAGTCTTGCCAAGGATTACAATGTTTTTCACCTGTCTGGTTGGATGTTTTGCTTTTCCATATCTAGAAAAGATGTGGGATTTATAATGTATAGATCCAAATCCTTCTCCTGCAAATCCTTTAGCTACTTCTTCCACTTTTGGGGTGGTAGAGGACCAAATTGGAGAAGAGATTACAATCTTTGGTGCATAGAGCAAGAGGCAGAATGGACCTTGGTCGGGCGCGGTGGCAAAAGCATCAAGACCTATGCTCAAGTCGCCAGTTCCCCACTTGCCCAACAGGTTGCTCGCAAATCAATCCTCAGGCCAATCATGTTCTGATAACTACCTTGAATCCTTCTTTGCTGATCCTCCATTTCGTGCTCCCCCAGCTCCTCGATCAGTGAATCAGAAGTGTGTTCTTTGCTGGTGAGTTAAGGCTATTAAGGAATCCCCTAAAATTTAGGCAATGGCTACACCAATCATGCTCACCACCTCGAAATCAAATTCAAATTACTTGGGCCATCCTCCTAACTCAAGGCCTTCCCAGGCTCCCTCGGCTCCTTCTCATCTTCGTCCCTCTCTGGAAGTGACTAAGAATGGGCCGGTAATGACCTCCCATATCCCAACTAATAAGCTTTTGAATTCAACCCACCCCAAGTGCGATAAATCCCTAGGCCTTGGTCATTCAAGGAAGGACTGTTTGGGATCAATTAGGTGCTCTATTTTCTTCAATTACAGTCATTTGCCTAAATAGCGCTATCACAAATCCCACAATCAATGGATATTTCGCATAATCTCCCGTCAAGAAGGCCAGGGGTCAGCCATTGCAATTGTAAACGGTCCTCATTTGCCTCACCTGGAGGGTTCTTATGCCCAAATCCTCCCTCACCAGCGCACCCTACTGCTATAGTGCCACCTGCCTACTCATCTCCATTGCCTCCGGGGATGGTGAACTGGCTGGTGGATCCATGACCTTTTGTGCCGCAGGGCTTTAGTCTGGTGGAACCGACACCCAGGTCACTGCTCCACCATGAACTATTCATCACAGGATGCTACTCACACATCAATGAAGATCTCGCCATTGCCAAGCTACAACCTGAGGTAAACCAGTTGGACTTCGCTTCTCTCGATGTGGTCATCCATGAGTATTTCCTCGAGACCCATGGAGCTTATATGTTACAGAAGTTAATCCTTTCCCTCTAGAAGATGCGTATGTTAGATTAAGTACACCACTGCAGAGGGAACATTTCTTTGGCTCAATTTTCCATCTAGGCAATAGGTACAATATGTATTGATCAAGTATGATGAGGCAGACAATGCTCGTACTTTTGAGTTGGATTGTGAGGTTTGGCTAATGATGTTAGAATTTCCGAATGATCTCAAGAAAGGGAATATGTAGCTAAGGTTGTTTCTGGGTTTGTTATGTTGGTTGACTGGTTAGCATTAAGGATCTGAGTAAAGTTGTGGCTAAAGTTTATCTGAATGATGATGCAAAAATCCCTAATGATGTCAAGATGAATGCTGGAGTGCCTCCCGAGGGAAACTCCTGGACTACTCCTTTTTTCATCCTGAAGAAGAATGACATCACCATGCCACTAGATAAAGAAGGTTTTGTGACCGCTGGCCCCCTTCAACCTGTTCCTCTCTCCCCTCCAAGATGGATGGGTTTTGATCAAGGCAACAGCTCCAGCAGCTCTGACAACACCCCTCCTAGAAGGAATCAGCAATCAACTATGATAGCGGAGGTGCTGTAGACGTTCTTAGGGTGAATAGTCCTGATAGATGGGCAATGCATTCTGCTCCCTTGGATGGCCTAATGACTGATAGTCCTCGGGCTGATAGCAGGATCAAGCTCAGTGTGCAAAGCAGGGTCTGACAAGGGCCTTTGAAGGACTGTCTGCTACTGAACTTAGTCTATCCTTAGCCAATGCTGGTGGTTCCTCAATGTACATGCCCAAGGCTCCTTTCAAATCAATGATCATTGGACCTTCCCTACCTAAAGATGCTAGTGGCTATAGTGCTGTCCCTGGTCAAACAGGTAATGAATTTCATTAACATCTGCCCATCTCCCATGTTCCTTAGACATATGATTCACATTGATCTAGATGATTCCACTATCATTCCTTCATACTTCATAGATAATGGTCTCCTAATTCATCTAGCTTTTATATCTCTTTCATAGCTTGGAGATAACTCACCCTAGCTCCTTGGAAGGTAGTATGTCAACATGGATGATAGTGATGAGGACATGTTGTAGGATGACCTCCCACTGGTGATGGATAGTGATGATGCTCGCTCTGAAGCTCAGATGGATGCTACTGAAGATGAAGCATTGGAGATAGTGGATAAGGAGCTCACATGTGGTACCATGATCTTGAGCAAGGATCCTGTGAAGGACAGGGAGAGGTGCCCTGAACTTGTGATGCTAAATGAGGCTCCTCCAATCTTCCAGCCCCTCCAGTTTAGAAGAAGAAGCACGTGAGGATTGAGGAGCTCCTGGATAACAGCTTCATCAAGCATAGCAAAAGACTCTCTAAGAAGTGTGCTGGATTCAAATCTGCCACTAAAGCCAAGGCCCATGATCAAAATTTCAAGGGAAAAGCTCCTGCCAGCCCAAGTGTAACAACCCTAAAAATTACAAACATCAAAAAATGCAACCAACAAAATTTTTTCAAAACATGCCCATGTAAGTTGTGTGTCATGTAGGAACCCTGCCCCTTTTGCACCTGGTACATATATTAGTGCTATACAAAGTAACATCATCATCACATGTGACTTAATATAATCTTAAGCCACATGTGATAAGACCCTTGTCTAGCACCTTTAGTGTCATGAGTCAAGCACCAATGTTGCATATGTGTTTGTCACAGTTGCACTCTTGTACTCATGTTACATGAGATGAGGCTCTAGAGTTTCCCTTTCTCTATCCAACACCTATCTTGCTCCACTAAATCCCCTCACCTTGCTCAAGCTCTTACATTGGAATCTTGTGTCCAATGCACCTCATGCCACCCTCAATGTATCACTAGATGTAGCTATATGTGGCACTAGTTGTATCATCATGTTGCATTCAACTTTTGATGTGGCTGTTCTTTGGATTTTATGTATTGATTAATTAAAAATGCCAATAATATTTATTTATCTAATAAATCATGGGAATAATACCCAACATAGCCAAGGACCATGTAAGTCCATTAAACATCTATTTGCAACATGCTACATTTATTACATATGTGTATGAATTATACAAAAGCAGAAAAGGAAAAAAGCAAAGGAAATGAAAACAAATGAGAAAAGCCATATCTAGCCCATGACCATGAGCTGGCCTAGCTTGGCCTGCTCTCCCTACTCCCCCTTTCTACTCCGCACCAGCCCACTCGGCCCGCCAGCCCTTCCCTCTCTTCCCTTCCCTGCTCGCAAAGCTACCGGCCCGAACAAGCACTAGCCCAACTAGCGGTCCATGCGGCCTTGCCTCGCATTGCAACAAAGACCCAGCTGTAGCATATGACAGGTGGACCCCAGTGTGGGACCAACTATCACAGCCCCCACCAGTCCCCTCTCCTCTGCTTTTTTGTCAAGCAGAGCCACGCCGCGCACCAAGCCTCACAGCCGGACCAACCTTCCCCGCATGGCGACAAGGGAGCCAACCGCCTGCCTTGGATGTCCATGCCATGCAGGCGCTGCAGGCCCAACAAGCCCCACACAAAATGCCCACAGCCGCATGCACCTTTCCCTCCCGCACGCACATGCTTTGCCATGTGCGTGCTGTCTCCCCGATGTCCCCTCTCTCCCTTGGCCGCCAAGGCTGCTCACTTCGCTAGTCACTCGCAGCTGGAGCCCATGGCTCGCTGTAGCAATTCATGGAGCGCCACTCACCGAATCGCCCCAGCCGCTCGATCACACTGTTGGTGATCCTTAACTCACTTTTAATACTACCAATAATAATATAAACCCATGGAACATCATAGAAAAATGTTATGTAGCTAACATGTTCCACGAGTTTTGGTGCTCTCACATGTTTTGCAGGAATATTATATTTTCATCAAATAAAAGTATCTCAAACAGTGAAATAGAGAACACAATTGCGGAGAACTCGTCACGCTGATCAAAATGCATATATTTTTTGCCTCATTTGGAGCTCCTAATAAAAAGATATATAAGTTCAAGTCCAATATATAGGACTGCACGAGTGGGCTTGAGTAATTTGTCCATAACTCAATCATCCGAATTCTGATTGGGCTGATTCACCCGTCAAAATGAAGCTAACGACGAGGCCCACGTGTCCCAAAAGGCGGTGGCCAGATGGGCTCACCAGGGGACTGGCCGCCCCCTGGTGTGGCCTTTCGGGCCCAATTTTCTTTTGGTGGTCGTAGGACGGTTCCCCAAGGACGGTCCCACCTACGAAAGACACAGATGGCAAGTGGAAACCGCCCTTTGGAGGTCGGTTTGGGATCCTTCCATGTCAGGATGGTCCCTTTTGCATAGAGCCCCCTCCTCTCAAGCTATAAAAGGAGGCCTCCTCCCTTCACTCAACACACACCATCATTTGGAGCCACTAACCTCACCTCTCACTTGTATTCTTTAGATTAGTTTTAGTATTGGAGCAAGGCAAGAGCTAGCAAGGAGAGCTTGTCTCCTTGGAAGAAGGAACACCTCAGTTTGAATACAATGCAGTTCTTTTCCATGTTCAAGTTCTTATCTTATTTATATAGCAATGCATATGAACTAGAGTATAGTCTTGTTCATGTTATGATCATGATATATGAACTAGCATATAGTTTATGTGTTATGTTCTTGACAAGTTCATCATTGTTCTTCATCGTTCATCGACTTAGTATGAATAGAGGAAGAACTAAGGATGAGGTGACGGTTCGTCGTGCCTTCTCGGTTGCTCTTAGCCTAGCCTGTCACTCCGAAGGGGTGAGGTCCTAGGGGGTTATAAGTTGTTTCCAATTACACCGGTGTGGTGCCCGGGTATGCGGAGATCGGCAAATATGTGGGTACCCCATGGGCAGAGGGGTAGGTGGGCAGGTGGTGATAGCCCTGTCCATCCCTAGCATTCCCCCACGTTCGGGTATTCAGTAGGAGTTTCTAAAGTCTCTATCGGCTGGCAGACCAGCTGCGGGGATCTCCCTGTCTCCCAAACTTAGTCCTAATACTAGTCTTGCTAGTTAGATGTTTACTAATAGTTCTTTGCATAGCTATATATGACCAATGCCTGCTCAGTTAGATATATTCGTTTATTCTTTATTTCTCTTTTATCCTTGAGGTTGGCTCAGATGTGTGTCCACTATCTTTGAACTATGATTTACCCCTGCCTATGCTATGTCTACCTATGCATTCAATAAGTGACCATGCTTATACCAAAGCTAGATGCATCTGTCCTGCCCTTCTACAGGAAATTATAAATACAACACCCACTCATGGGTTGAAATGCTACAATGATAATTCCGTGCGCTTGCGGATTTATCTATAATGAGCTATCATGATTGGCATACCTATGTACCATTACCTAAGGATTGTAATTCTTGTGCATCCAAGCCATCGTGCTGCAGTTTTGCATATCATAAGTAATGATGGTTAGGAAGGCCAATCCGTCACTTCTAACTATTATTACCAGATTGCATTACCTAGGCCGGCACCATTAAGGGCCAAGGGTTACCTTTCTGAAGTAATGGTGGTTAGGAACACGTTTCTAGTATTATTATTAAGGATGGATTTATAGTCTATATTTAGTAGTAATGCTAAGAAATGCCAACACACGCCACCACCGTGCCACCTACCCTCGCTCCGCCCATATAAGCATGCCTTTGTGCCCTAGGGTTTCCCCAGGATGCGTCGCCACACCGGTGGCTCCCCATTTCACCTTGCCAAGCCAAGAAACCGGGGAATTTGGAGAGGGAAGAAGGAGAAGAAGGCGGGAAAGGAATGGCCGCCGCCGGAGAAGAAGAAGAGGACCGCCATACCAAAACTGCCGATGCGCCATCAGGATCAAGGAGCAAGGCCCGTACTGCAAGTTGCTACCTCATCTTCACCGAGGACACCATCGCTGGAGTGTACCGCACCTCCCTCTCATCTCCACACGTTGGTGAGTGCCGCCACGATCTTCTTTTCCAACCTCAGCCTCTTGCTTCTAGCCATGGCGCCCGTACTGGTGTGTGTAGGCCAAGGCCATCACCAGCTGCTTGGACACACACACACACACCCCATGCACGTGCCCAGCCCAGCCCCTTGGTTTCCATGGTGTCAGGAGGACGCCGGCCCAGACTTACTGCCATGCCGTCGCTGCGGCCATGTTGAAGGGTTATGAGGGTGCTACGCTAGCCAGAAAACAATACTTTTTGACCTCATAAACCAGGATCTACTGCTAGTTACAAGTTACGAGATTACCACTAGACGCGCAGGTGCAACGCAAGATGACTCGATGTAGTCGTACGCGTCGCAGCAGGCAGTGCAGTTGCATGGTCATCTGTCACGTCAATCCCCTTGCGTGGTTTGTCCCAGTGCTCCAGATGCAGCACCTCCGAGGAATCCCACACGTGTAGGGAAGAAGCGATGCGCCTCCGGACTACTAGTTCCGTGAGGAGGAGAAGGTGAGAGCATGGGGAGGGCGACGACGGCTGCCAAAGGTGTGTAACTCAACCTGGCCACGCCCCTACCCCTTGCTTATATAGGCGTCCCCAATGAGCTCATGAGTTGGAGGCCCATTAGTAACCCTAAGCCTTGTCTAATTCGAGTCCAACCCGAATTAGGCTTCCAGCCCCTTAAGCGTGCGACCCTATGGGTTCACGCACACATTGACTTGGGCTGAGTACTCCTACTCGCCCAATAGTTGACAGCGGCCTCTAGCAAGGCATGACAACTCCTATGTGCATGCAAAGATCATATCAGACGAACCACTACAACCACATAAAAATTATTCCCTTTGCCACTCGATATATGGTTCAACTCGTGGGTTAACACTTAACCCAAGCATGGCCATGCATTTGTTGATCCAATCACTTGAGTGATCCAGTAATATCTCTCTCATGTAGAGAGGGTCAAATTCCATCTTAATTGTCTTTGTCTCATAGCATGCTTTCCGACCACCCGAAGATCACCTTTATAACTACCCAGTTACGGAGCAGTGTTTGATAGTCCCTAAGTAGGCCGTTTCACATCATGAGTACATACCACAACCTTAGGTCTAAGGACATAATGTACATGATGTGAATAGAGACTTTCTCTTGTTGGGTCAGTCCAGCCTACATGTCTCACATGTGCCCACATTATTAGTTTGACATCTTGATGTCCATGACTTGTGAAACATAGCCATGAACTAATACATGTGCTGGTCTAATATTCAAGTGTGTTCTCACAAGAACGCCGACCAGGAACAACTTTAGAATAACCATTCAAGTAATTGAGTTCCATAAACAATTCACATAATTGTCAATCAATACAAGTTATCTATAATGGATATTCAATGAACACTATTAATCATGGATACAATCAGAATATCATCATCTACATCATTAGCTCTAGGGCATATTCCCAATAGTCTCCCACTTGCACTAGAATTAATCTCTCAGATGTCTAATCCCCATAGACCTCATGTGCTCCTTATGCTTAAGCTGTGGAATAGCCTTTGTCAAAGGATCTGCTACATTCAAATCCGTATGTATTTTGCACAATTTGATCTCTTCTTGTTTCACAAACTCTGGAATGAGATGAAACTTCTGGAGTACATATTTGTTCTTCTGGCGATCCCTAGGCTGCTTAGCCTGTGTAATCGCCCCATTGTTATCACAATGTAAATTCAGTGGGCCCGACACATTCGGAAACACACCAAGCTCAATGAGGAACCTCCTCAACCAAACACCTTCCTTTACAGTGCCAGAAGCTGCAATGTACTCAGCTTCTGCTATAGAATCGGACACCGACTCCTGCTTGGAACTTTTCTAGCTAACTGCACCACCATTTATTGTGAACACAAAACCTGATTGAGATAGTGAATCATCCCTATCGGTTTGGAAGCTAGCATCGGTGTAACCGTTTACAACGAGCTCCTCCTCACCTCCATAGATTAGGAACACATCCTTACTCCTTCGTAAGTACTTTAGCATGTTTTTAACAAGCGTCCAGTGAGGTTCACCCGGATTAGCTTGGTACCAGCTCACAACACTTAGAGCATATGAGACATCTGGGCGAGTACATATCATGGCATACATGATGGAACCAACGACCGAAGCATATGGAACCTTACTCATGCGGTTGCGCTCTTCATCTGATGCAGGACAGTGCTTGTCACTAAAGTGCATACCATGTGACATAGGCAAGAACCCTTTCTTTGACTGCTTGAACCATTTTAACACTTTGTCAATGTACGTGTCTTGGCTTAATTTTATTAGCCTTCTCGACCGATGTCTATAGATTTTAATTTCCAAGATGTATGTTGCTTTACAGATTGCAACATAGGAATATCATTCCCAATCAATAGTATGTCATCCACATACAAGATCAGGAACACAACAGCGCTCCCACTTACCTTCTGGTAAACACAAGGTTCTTCTTCATTCTAACTGAAGCCAAACCCTTTGACTACCTCATCAAAATGAATATTCCAAATCTAAGATGCTTGCTTTAACCCATAAATAGATTTCTTAAGCTTTCATATCTTTCCAGCATTATTAGGATCAACAAAACCTTTAGGCTGTATCATATACATGTCTTTTTCTAAATACCCATTTAGAAAGGCTGTTTTAACATCCATCTGCCATATCTCATAATTGAAATATGCCGCAATTGCTAGAATGATATGAATAGATTTAAGCATCGCTACCGGCGAGAACGTCTCGTCGTAGTCAATTCCTTGAACTTGCTGAAAACCTTTTGTGACAAGTCAAGCTTTATAGACGTGAACATTTCGGTCCATATCCTTCTTCTTCTTAAAGATCCATTTGCTCTCTATGGGTCTAAATCCATCAGGCGTGTCAACCAATTTCCAAACTTTATTATCTCCCATGGAATCTATCTTAGATCTCATGGCACTTTTCCATTTCTCTGAATCTAGATCCATCATAGCTTCCGCATAATCTGCAGGTTTGTCATCGTCTAACAATAACAAATCCCCACGCAATGCGCGAAGTCTTGCTGATCTTTGTGGTTGTGGTGGTGTCTCCACTGCCACGGGCATCTCAACTTGCTCTACTACATTAGCATTACTAGTAGAGTCAGTCCCTACTGGCTCATCTTGAACTTCTTCAAGATACACCTTTTGTCCATTATTTTCTCTTTTGAGAAACTCTTTCTCTAAGAAAACACCATTTGGAGTAACAAACACTTTGCCCTATGACCGGTTATAGACATAATACCCTAAAGTTTCCTTCGGATAACCCATGAAAAAGCACTTGTCTGATTTATGTGTTAGTTTATCTGATATAAGTCATTTGACATAAACTTCACAACCCCAAATTTTCAGAAAAGACAAACTGGGACTCTTACCAGTCCACATCTCATATGGTGTCTTAACTACGGACTTAGATGGTACCCTATTCAATGTGAAAGCGGCTGTTTCTAGAGCGTAGATATGACTGGCTCATCATAGACCGAACCATGTCCAACAAAGTTCGATTACGACACTCAGACACGCCATTTCTCTACAGTGTTTCGGGTGGTGTAAGTTGTGGAACTATTCCGCAACTCTTAAGATGATTGCTAAACTCATGACTTAGATATTCGCCTCCATGATCAGATTGCAAGGCCTTAATCTTCTTGCCATGTTGATTCTTTACTTCATTCTAAAATTTTTTGAACTTTTCAAATGTTTCAGACTTATGCTTCATTAGGTAGACATATCCATATCTACTAAAGTCATCAGTAAAAGTTATAAAGTATTAAAATTCGCCTCTAGCTGTCGTGCTCATTGGTCCACATACATCAGTATATACAAGTTCCAACAAGTCAGATGCCCTCTCAGGAAATCCTTTGAATGGCGCCTTGGTCATCTTGCCTAGCGGGCAAGCCTCACATGTCTCGTATGATTCAAAATCAAATGAAGTTAGAAGACCATCATCTTGGAGCCTCTTCATGCGACTCTCACTTATATGACCCAAACGACAATGCCACATATAGGTAGGACTTAACTCATTAAGCCGAGGCCGTTTAGCACTAACATTACAGATAGGTGCATCATCAAGATTTAAAATAAATAACCCATTCACAATGGATGCAAAAGCCACACACATTCTTTGAGATCACACAACCATTGTCTTTACTCGCAAATGAATAACCATCCTTCATCAAGCATGAAGGTGACACAATGTTTCGACTTAAACTAGGAAGAAAATAACAATTATTCAATTCCATAATAAATCCTGACGGCAAGGGAAGTTGCATCGTCTTGACGTTCAATGCAGCAACTCTTGCATTATTGCTCATGCGGAAATCAACTTCTCCTTTCTCCACGCTTCTACTTCTTATCATTCCCTGCATCGTATTGCATATATCAGCAACCGATCCGGTATCAAATACCCAAGAATTGATATAAGAGTTAGCGATGAAAATGTCTGTAACATGAACAACAAGAGTACAAGCAGCAGCAGTACCTTTACCGCCACCATCCTTCTCTAAGGACGCCAAGTACTCCTTGTAGTTCCTTTTCCAGTGACCTTTTCCCTTACAATAAAAGCAATCTGAATTTGCAGATGGTCTGGCCTTGGCAGCAGATGGGTTTTGCTTAGAGATCTCATCTTTAGCCTTGCCCTTCTTCTTCCTCCAAGAATTGCCCTTCCTCTTAAACCGAGGTCAGTTCTGGAGCGCCAACACTTGGCTACTGCCGACACCTTTCTTGATGTCGACCTCTGCTGTTTTCAGCATGCCACACAGTTCATTCAAGCCCCTCTCCGCTCCATGCATATGGTAGTTCGAGATAAAGTTTCCATAGCTGGCTAGAAGGGATGCAAGAATGAAATCAGTAGCCAACTCTTGGCCGATTGGGAAGCCTAGCTTCTCCAACCTCTGAGTGTAACCAACCATCTTGATTACATGTGGTCTTACAGCTGCGCCTTCTGCTAGCTTAGTTTCAGCAAGCGCCTTAGAGACATTGAACCTTTCAGTCCTAGCTTGTGTTTGGAACATCTCTTCGAGCGCCACGATCATATCATTCGCTGAGTGATTATTGTCGAACTGCATCTATAGATTAGGTTCCATACAAGCAAGCATAAGGCAACCCACTTCAAGATCAGCATCATATGCTCTCCTATAAGCGGTTCTTTTAGCAACAGTTGCATTTTCATTAGGCTCATCTGGTAATGGGGTGTCTAGAATTTCTTCCTTTTTCTCAGCTCTGAGAACAATTCTCAGGTTGCAGATCCGATCCGCGTAATTTATTCTATTCAACTTATCTTTCTCAAGAATCATACGCAAAGCAAATGGTTGATTGTGAGCAGCCATCTACAACAAAAGTAACACAAAATACACAAAGAGTAAATTATATAAAATATACTCCCACTAAAATCAATATCCCTCAATTGATACTTAGTGATTCAAGACCCACAACTAACAGGTCAACTAGTGAGCTTTAGCATCACCGCTAGAAAACATGGTAGATCGGTAAGAAACACTTTGCTAATCATATCACATATGACTCTTGTTGTTGGGAAGTATCTCTATGCTTACTCTCAACCTACCCATGCTCCAAGGTCCCTAACCGTTAGGATGACCTTGTTTAAGTAACCAAATCTTCTTGCAGTAAGTATCCAATAGGAACCTACCTAGTCGAGGAAAACCAGTGGCACCCTAGTTTCATGGACCCACCACCGATTGTACAAGACTTATGATAGTGCAAGGTTTAGAGAAGCATTTAACTTAAACATTGCTGAGGGATCCTTCTACTTTACTACCGCACTCATGTAGACAAAAACATAATAGTATGTGAAAGTAGAACATAGTAAAAATGGCATAACATAGATATGACTTGGTATAGCCCATTATTCCTTTGGGGATCTCCATCGCCTTCAATCTATGCATCACGGTGATCTCCATCTCCAAGATTCGAGTATGCCATCCTTCAGTGATGATTCTGCCAAGACTAGCTACTACTTGCGCAAGTAAAATGAAATTACACAGTCACAGATAGACCATCAAAGATTGGCACACATGCCATTACATTAATTTTGACAATATGTATGTGGCTCCTACCCATATTGTCCTCATGACATGCAAGCCATGAATTAAATACATACATGCATCACATACACATAAGGGCTATACCAGTCATCAATACCTGCAAAACAGAGTTATCCGAATCTGATGTCTAATCTTGCAACATAGAAAACTCTATTTTCCAAGCCTTATTTTGCAATTCTAATTTTTCCAAATGTAAAATTTCGTTCCCTATGATTTTCATTTAGGTTCGCCTCAATCCGAGTTATGGTTCAAAATTTACGGCTGTTTTACTGAACAGCACTTTTCTCGGCAAACCAACGCCCGGCAGTAAATTCCATCTACCACCACCGTGCATCATATGCGCTTGGCACTTGACCTAGGGTTCAAATTCGATCAATCTGATTGATCTCTAACTTGCCATGACTAGATTTACATGAATCACTTAACTCGGATGGCGGAATTCCAACCGATAGGAGTAGATCATTTCAAGACCAACACAGCAAGATGACGAACCAAGGTTAGAGACTCATTTACAACCATGCATATCACCATATGCTTAAAACTGATCCTATAATGAGGCAGTAATGGCTCTGATACCACTGCCAAGTACTCCTTGCTTATATAGGCGTCCCCAATAAGCTCACGAGATGGAGGCCCATTAGTAACCCTAAGCCTTGTCTAATTCGGGTCCAACCCGAATTAGGCTTCCAACCCCTTAAGCGTGCAACCCTATGGGTTCACGCACACATTGACATGGGCCGAGTACTCCTACTCACCTAATAGTTCACAGCGGCCTCTAGCAATGTGTGACAACTCCTATGTGCACGCAAAGATCATATCAGACGAACCACTACGACCACATACAAATTATTCCCTTTGCCACTCGATATATGGTTCAACTCGTGGGTTAACACTTAACCCAAGCATGGCCATGCATTTGTTGATCCAATCACTTGAGAGACCCAGTGATATCTCTCTCGTGTAGAGAGGGGAAAATTCCATCTTGATTGTCTATGTCTCATAGCATGCTTCTCGACCACCCGAAGATCACCTTTATAACTACCCAGTTACGAAGCAGCGTTTGATAGTCCCTAAGTAGGCCGCTTCACATCTTAAGTAGATACCACAACCTTAGGTCTAAGGACATAACGTACATGATGTGAATAGAAACTTTCTCATGTTGGGTCAGTCTAGCCTACATGTCTCACATGTGCCCACATTATTAGTTTGACATCTCCATGTCCATGACTTGTGAAACATAGCCATCAGCTAATACATATGCTGGTCTAATATTCAAGTGTATTCTCACAAGAACGTTGACCAGGGACAACATTAGAATAACCATTCAAGTAATTGAGTTCCACAAACAATTCATGTAATTGAGTGCATTTGGATCTTTTCGTTAGTTATTCATTCTTTGTGCTATTCTATAGGAGTCGCTTACGTGACTATTACATCTCAATTTTAGAGTCGAATGAGGAGCGATCCAAGGGAGGAGGCTATGAACACCAAGGAGGAGGTTCTGCTGAATGACTACATCGACGAAACAAGACCCATACCACTACAACCTTGACACGTAGGTGTCATGGCAGCATCTCTTAGAAATCCTATTAGACATGGCTAATATCTAGATTGCTAGTGCTTTAGTTTTATGCAATGCTTACATCTGTGATAGGATTGCATGATAGAATATTACTTGATAGCCCCTACCTTGTCATAACCTTTCACCTGCTTACCCGCTGTTATGTTAGCCACATTCAAACACGCTATGATTATATTATATATATACTTCACTCGCTTATGATGAACCCCTAGGAGGGTTTGGCTGGGATGTCAGGCTTGATGGATCATTGGATCGGATGGATCATGTGAGTTGTGGTGTAGTATCTGGGTTTGGGGTGGAACTTACGGAATGGTGTAGGGTGAGGGTTGAGTCAATCAAGCTAGGATCTATGACGAGCTTATGGAGTGAGTCTTGCCGATGATGCAACCTGGGAATCTATGCTTGGTTACCTGTGGTGGGTAAACCCTGTTCGAGATGGTGAATCCTTGGGTATGAGCCTCTAAGGGGTGGAGCCCGGGATGAAGGTGTCATGGTAGTATGTTAAGAATGAACCCTGGAGGAGATATCCTAGCTTGGTCACACTTAAAAACTATTGCGGTATCCAGACCTTAGGAATCCCTTGCTTTCCACTCACTTCCCATGGGGGGAAGACGGCCGAACAGCTAGATAGATTGATGCCATTACTATCCGGTGAGTGTGTGTTAGGGAGGTAGGAGCATGTGATTCTCACACCCTTTCGAGACGGTCATGATGCTCTGCAGGAATGGGATCATGAGTCCCCTCATAGTATCAGCCACTATAAGGGTGTTCCAGGGCTGAGAGGCAGGACAGCATCATTCTATGGTAGTAGGCGCTCAGAATCTTCCTAGGTGGGTACCACACCGATGATGGCTATCTTGTGGATTAGTGAAACCTCTACAGAGTGTATGGTTGATCGATCGATACATATGCTGATTCGTCAACTATGGACCTTTCCTAGGGAGAATGCACCAGACTAGTGAGAGGAGTGTTCTACCTTCCCCTGAGAGTTGATTCTGGCCATGAGCCAGGTTGAGGGCTATGGGCCGCTGAGACCGGTCGAGAGGGAGTTGGCCTGGTCGACCTGAGAGTGAGTCATGATGGTGATGGTGGTGGAGATGTGGTGATTGGTCTAGGATGGATGGGATGGTGGATGGATGTGTGTGTGTGGGGGGATGGGAAAGAGTTAAAACTTGACTATTGTTATAAATTTGATTACTGCTTTCATGCATAGGAAACTATAGCCAAACTATAGGATCACCAGATCCCTTGTTTCTTTTTCCACTAAAGCTTATCGGTGCTGACCATGGCCTACACACATTTGGCGGTGTGTATATTTACCTGCTTCATAGTGATGTTGGGATTGTAAGGATTAGAAGGTCTCATGCCTACACTTAAGATGGTTGTTGGAGATCCTTCTGCGAATGCTCTTCTACTTCCACAACTCTTCTATATGATTGTACTCTTATGATTCACCATGTGGTGATGTAATGAATGATGTAAGCCCTATTAAAGTACTCCTTTATCTATTTTGATGTATGGATTTGATTATCAGCTGTTGTATAATAATCTGATCGCTTATATTTTCACATTATTATCCGTTCTATGAATTTTTTTGAAAAATTTGAGGATGTTTCAGTTGGTATCAGAGCCATGCTTGACCCTAGGGCGAGACCCCATAGGTTTAGAAGATAGAACAGGATGAACCAGCCCTTCTTTCGGTTATATACCGACCTTGCACAACTTCTGCATGGCTTATTTCTCAAATTGACTTGCTATCCCTTTCTGGACCCGAACGAAGATGGCTACCTTCGAGATCGTATCCTTTCTTCATCAAGCTCCTAAGTGGGTACACCTAAGCCCTACATGAAGAGTGAAGGAGCTTGGTATTCTTGAAGAAAAAGCTACAATAGACATGCCGCAACAAGGTAGAGCCTAGAGGAACCGAGATTTGCTCTAACGTGATCCTGCAGATTCTCCCTAAAGAAGGAATGTTTAACTCGTTCATGAGATGTATGAAAACCATCCCTACAATCATACAGCTTGCCACCACCACTACTTTCTATTTTGTGACACAAGAAGCGCACGAATTCCTCGAGCATGGCCCCTACCTTCTATTGCCCAGTGCCCTCGATGCCTCAAAGTGCCATAGGGAAATGGGAAAAATGTTGGATGACATTTCTACTCATACAGAATGATCACATGACCGGAGCTAGAACACGACAAAGACCCTTATATTTTACAGAAAATTGTCTGCATACCCTTTCATGCACGGCTTACCTTCCTAAATGATGATCTGACTTCGGTTCCTAGGCTTGAATGCAGATGGAGAAATATGAGCTAGTTTCCTTCTCTGAAGAATTCCAGGATGGCTACGCTGACGCCCTGCGTGAGACACTTGAGCTACTTGCCGTCCCAAAGGAGAACCTCATCTGGACTTGCCATAGGAAGAATGGACCTGACAGACTGAAGGACTACTACTATGTGATGATCCAGATCCTTGCCTATGAGGAAGTGCCCCAGCTGAAGCCCCTCACTATCTGTGAGATGGACAGTACCATCACCTACGCAGCACAGCTTGCAGCACGCTTCACCCTTCAGCTTGTGATGCATGATACCTACAAGATCCTCGAGACTGGACCATACCACCTGCTGCCCCGCGCCATCGATCCCTCCAAGAATAGAATGGAATAATGGATCAAGGCTAGAGACACTTGGGCCAAAGAGTACAATGAAATGCTCAGGGTTATAGGATGACATTTACTTGTCCAAGATATGCTCATCTAAGTGTTGGAATGTGACAAGTGCCTCTACGGACGTTGTGTCTCTGTGCTAGAGGAACAAGTGAAAGCTCAAGAAGAGATTACCAAGCTGAAGGAAAGAAGTTGGTCCAACACAGCTCACCTAACAACGTACATGAAGGTTTCCCTATACCTGCGTGAGCTAGTGGAGAAGCTTTACAGGAAGTGGAAGAAATTTGATGCTCTTCGTATTCAGGAATACCAGAAGATGCAGTCTCAGCTACCCGACCATCTCCACAAGGCACCTCGTACTGAGATGTTCCTGGTGATGTCTCTGTTGGCATTTCTTAACGTCATTACCAGGATTGCAAAGTCCTTGGCAACAACACCAAGAAACACCAAAAGGTATTTTGTAACGTTTATAGAACAAGTCAGCAAATGCACAAAAATACCATTGTAGCATTTCACCTAAAAGTATTCAGGTATCATTATTTATATTTTCCCAAAAGAAGGCATGGTGTAAAACAATATAATAGGGACATGAACAAGATAACATGATTGCATAATAGACCAAAGTTCATAATAGGGGTAAACAAAGATAAGTATTTTGGATAAGTTGACACACACACACTCAAGTCAAACTCAAGGATAAAGATAAAATAAAGAACAACCTAAACTGGAGCAGGCATTCCTAGATAGTTATGTTAGGATAGCAGATGATGATACAGATACATGTCATTATACAGGGTCAAAGATTCTAAGATAAGATAGTCTGGTCACTGTTAACGTACTTCAGGCATCGGCTTATACGTGGTCTGCCTGGTACCTCCGGCTTAAGGCTCTACGCTGAACACGGACATGGGGAATTATAAGGGATGGATAGGGCTGTCACCACCTACCGCCTACCACATCAACCATATGTGAACGAGGCAAACGATGGTAGACATTGGCCTAGACACCATGTCTATGACAACCTCTACTACTCTAGCATGATCAAGGGTTGCCTAACTAGGAGGGCACTTCACCAGAGCATCCGCCACAAGGACGACCATCGATCCCAC
The DNA here is from genome assembly GCA_023333625.1 of Bothriochloa decipiens. Taxonomy (NCBI): domain Eukaryota; kingdom Viridiplantae; phylum Streptophyta; class Magnoliopsida; order Poales; family Poaceae; genus Bothriochloa; species Bothriochloa decipiens. Next base: position 2,908,061 of record CM041636.1, on the reverse strand, counting down.
AAACCAACTTTGACCAAGACTAAATTAGAGTAGAACTCATCACCTCAACATAGCTCTATGTCTAAACATGTATGTATGATATATTTAGCCTAAGGTTCTATGCAAATAAGAACTTGGCTCTCATTTCATAACAAAGCTATATTGATAGAATAAGAACAAGAACATAGAAGGATTCTTCAAAGTATTTATACCAAAGCTCTTCCTTCTAGAGATCCTTGCTCTCCTTACAAGGCTCCTTGCCAAACTCCTATTACTAAATCCTAAAAATACTAAAGAGAATAGAGTGAGAGAGAGAGGCTCTTCTTGTGTGGTGTGTGTTTAGAGTGTGCCTCCTCCCCTTCTTTTATAGCAGCCTGAAGGCAGTTTGGGGGTAGTTTGGGAAAACCTAGCAGCGCACCGCCCTCCTCTGCCATCAATGTACCGACATCAAAAAACTAGGCCCGAACCGACTCTGTCGTGCGCCGGCTGTCCCAGGTGCGCCGACCGGTGCACTTCTGGGTCGGTTCTCGTCCAGTCTTGGGCGGTGGGCTTCATGTTGGACTTGGACTATTGTGCCATTGTGGGTTTGGCCCAAGGGTGCTCTGATTGGGCTGACTTCCCTTGGTTTCGCAAATACACTTTTCCTGAAAGGCGCCTTTTTAGTGTAGATATTCCTTGTACTTGGTGTATTTCCTACAAAGTGTCACAACTTCCAGTACAAGTGGAATTCGGTCAATAGTAAAGTATATGTACATAGAAGTATTTAGTTTCTCCCTTTTTGGATTAATATTAGCGGTATAAAATCTTTGATAAGGACCGCCAACAAAATCCCCCAAGCTTACCCTTTGCTCGTCCTCGAGCAAAGCTAGGCTTTGGTTGTTGATCAGGAGTTGCTTCTATGCCGATTACATTTCAAGTGTACCAGATTTATAAAAATGTTTTCTACCTTAGTTTGAATAAATCAGCACTCTACCCACCCTGCTATTATCTCAAAACAAATGGGGCTTTTCAGCTATCTCAAGTCTTGGGTGATTGCAAGATAGAACAGATTCACAGACATTACTTGTCATTCATCCCAAGTTCAACTATTCTTTTTGGAGGTTTTGAAAGTTTTTTGCAAAAGAAAAACCAAGTTCCTCAAATGATTCTCTCGATCGCTCAATGTGTATGTTTACCTCACCAAAGGCATTGTAGAGTTGCCTTTCTTTCATAACCTACTGCTAAAGCTTTTGAGTGGAGTTCTATGTAGCTATGAAGGTGGGCACACTTGTATCACATATATTACTAAGTCAAAAACTGAACCACAAGGAGATACAAGTCATACACGTTGATTGAGATGTGCAAGAGTGTGGAATGAAAGATGGATCCTAATTCTAAGTATTTGGTACTCCGTGCATCATGACTCTCTTTATTGGATGGATGATATCTTTAGAAGAATATGGGCTATAGAAGCATTCTATATTTTTTCTTTTCTTTTTTTTGAACGGGGATTTGGATTTTCTTTCCCGTTGCTTATTGCCTGGATTTTTTTCTCTCATGCCCCTTGGCACGGATGTTTTTTTCTTATGCCCCTTGGCACGACTTTTTTTAACATAGCCCATATCCTTTATTTGGCATATGAAGAATTTTTGGATGGAGAGATGTCATGATGGAAATGCGAGGAATAATTTTCTAAACAAGGAATGCTTGGCTCCCAGGGTAAGAGTCAACATTTTTCTTTGGTGGAAATGGTGCACAACTCTCAGTTTGGGAGTTGGCATATTTTTGGTGGATGGAAAATGCATGTTGTGCTCAACTCTCAGGGTGAGAGTCGGCTTTATTTGGTGGGTGCAAGTGAATCTCAATCATGGGTGCGTGACCATAATCTCACTAAGGTCACAACAATTTGACCTAACTCAATGTTCCACAAGCAGCATGTGACTAAAAGGTTTTACAGAATTGAAACCTTTCATATGGCCTTGGTAGGTATTTCATAATCATTGGGGAACTTTTGTTTTTGAAAATTTTTGAAATAAAACTCCGGAGGTCAAGTCTCACTCAGAACAAAGTCATAGCATAGCCCATGCCACTATATCATATCAGGCAATAACTTAGACAAGATCAAGCATGTGCAACCCACTAGTTCAAGTTTTTAGGATGAGACATTTTTAGCTGATAAACCCAAACTTTAGGGAAAGCTCAATTGTAAAACAGGTATAAGTGAAACATCAGACAGAGCAACTATTCATCATTTCAACAAGGGTAGAACTAAATATTTCCATAATACATATATAGATTGGAATGTCATGATTTCTTTTATCTATCTCATCATTCTATAAGATAATCAATTTATTTAATCAAAGAAGTTTGAGATATGAGTTACCATTGCGGGAGTCCTCCCCCAAGCTAGCTTCTGACTTACCTTTAAAGAATTATCTTAGAACATTGCTAGTTGGTGCATGATATGGCCTCATTTGTTGTTCATGGCCTCCTTTGAACATGCTAGGAGGCTTTCTCCCCCAAGCTTGTCTTATGATGACATCAAGATGACAGGATAGCTACTTGGGTTCGAAAGGTTTATTTTATTTCTATCAAAAATATTTTTATTATATTTTGTTTTTTGATTAACCAAACAAGTTTCATCCCCATTGTCATCTCCGGACATACCCTTATAAAATTTATATATTCCTGCAGGGGTTAGTCCATATGATCAACCAAAATTTATACTTGCAGCTTGGTACAGAAATCAAACTTGACTCTATGTCTAATTTGATTAAGGTAGGCACAACTAACCTAAGCATCATGCTTAATTTAGCAAGTGTATGGAAGAGCGATCAACTAGTATGACCAAAACTTCCAAACCAAAAGCATGCCAGCATAAATAAAGTAAGAATAAACAGATTAACAAGATTCATCCAATAGAGGTGAAAGCATTGACAGGTGAACAAGAGAACCATAAGATATATTTTATCGCTAAAATATTGTTCCACCAACTTCTATTAAAACTCAAACAAGGCTAAGATAAAAGCAGAGTAAAACCTGCCTTGGTTTATCTTCAACATAAGTTATTTCTCTTGTTTATGATGCCACAAAGAAGCATGAATGATTAAGCTATGGAGACAAGTATGATCAAAAGAGTTGGGGAACATTACCTTTGCATACCTGAGTGTAGTTACCGGTAGCATTGATGGATGAAACATCAGAGTTGTTGCTGTGGTTTGCATGATGACTTTTCCCAGGTGAACCACCAGGTCAGGCCAATCTCATGGTTTAGTGTGCATGGGCCATGGCCTGATGATTACAGCAAAGGCTTAGAGGTGAGCTCTTCTTGTTTGTGAATGACCATGCAGGGCAGAGTGAGGTAGCCCACAGGTGTTCTTCTTGGATATGTGGGGCTAGCCTGCTCCTTCTCTCTCCTCCAATTATTTTTATTAATTATTTTTTTCATTTTCATTTTTTATATTTTTTTCTTCTTCTCTTTTTTATATAATTTTTTTCAATGCCACCCCTTTTTTTCTCTTTTTTTGTCTCTCCCTTTTTTTAACAAGGTAGAGCTGACATCATTATTAATTTTTTCTGATGACCTTTGGTCTGGTGGAAACGTGCAAGACTATCACCATCCACCCCCCACATTTAGACTTTTTTGAAAAGTCGAGTGTGCAGGGTCAGGTGTCCCATTGAGTGTGTTCCATCACCAAAGATCATCAACGTGTGATGTTGATGTCACTCTCATGTTCTCAAGCTTCGTATGTCCTTTCTTCTTTAACTTGAAATGTTTAGTGACAAGAATACCCGAAGGTGCATATTGACTTGACAACATGTCCTTATATTTATTAAAAAGAAAAGTTTTTTATTTTGTTTATCATTTATTTATTTCATTATTTTTTTGCAAGGTAACAGAAGGATATGAGAGTGATAGATACATGTTACCTTGTT
>CM041636.1:2826935-2904157 GCA_023333625.1 Bothriochloa decipiens | reverse complement strand
GATTACCCCATTGGAGAAACATATGCTGGAAATAGCCAATTGAGCTACTCGGTTTTCAAAATTTAATTGAAACTTTATTTTTCAAAAGAGGACATCAAAAAAATTTTTATTCAATTTTCTTTTGAAAGAATATGAAAAGGAAAGAAATTACTTGAAAGATAATTTTTTTGAAATTTTAGATTTTGAAAATATATATTTTATTCAAAGTCTACACTTAGCAGTTTTGGAACAATGATTAGACATGTCGTTTAATCAAGGCAGGCAATTTAATCTAAGCTCCATGCTTAAATTAAAATGCCCATGAAGATATGGTCATGCATTAACCATACTTCAAACCAAAACAAGCTTCATGCAAAACTTTAAAACAAATCAACTTTTATTAAAAACATTTATTTTTCTTATTTTTTAAGAAATAATTTATATTTATATTTTCTAAAAGGATAGCAAATTATTTTTATAAATAAATATAACTGTATATATTTTTTTAAAGAGATAAATATTTATATATATTTTAAAAAACTTTTTGAAAAACATTTTAGTAAATATTATTTTTGATAAAGAAAAATAATTATATTTTTTTGTTTTATTTCAAAATATTTTTTTAGGTACAAAATATAGTTTATCAAAGAAATATTTTTTATCCTCTAATGAGCAAAGGCTACTACACAAACAAAATATCATGAACGTGTCCAAATAAAATGTTTTAACCAATGCCTTCCCCGGCAACGGCGCTAGAAATGTTTGTTGGCGTTTCTTAATGTCATTGCCAGGATTGCAAAGTCCTTGGCTACAACACCAACAAACACCAAAAGGTATTCTGCAACGTTTACAGAACAAGTCCGCAAGCGCACGGAAATACCGTTGTAGCATTTCACCCGAAAGTATTCAGGGTATCGTTATTTATATTTTCCCAAAAGAAGGCATGGTGTAAAAGAGTATAATAGGGACATGAACGAGATAACATGATTGCATAATAGACCAAAGTTCATAATAGGGGTAAATGAAGATAAGTATTTTGGATAACTTGACACATACACTCGAGCCAAACTCAAGGATAAAGGTAAAATAAAGAACAACCTAAACTAGAGCAAGCATTCCTAGATAGTTATGTTAAGATAGGAGATGATCATACAGATACATGTCATTATATAGGGTCAAAGATTCTAAGATAAGATAGTCTGGTCGCTGTTAACTTACTTCGGGCACTGGCTTATACCTGGTCTGCCAGGTACCTCTGGCTTACGGCTCTACGCCGAACACGGACGTGGGGGATTACAAGGGACGGACAGGGCTGTCACCACCTACCGCCTACCACCTCAACCGTACGTGAATGAGGCAAACAACGGTAGACATTGGCCTAGACACCATGTCTATGCCAACCTCTACTACTCTAGCATGATTAAGGGTTGCCTGACTAGGAGGGCCCTTCACCAAAGCATCCGCCACAAGGACGACCATTGATCCCACAAACCAACTTTGACCAAGACTAAATTAGAGTAGAACCCGTCACCTCAACATAGCCCTATGTCTAAACATGTATGTATGATATATTTAGCATAAAGTTCTATGCGCAAAAGAACTTAGCTCTCATTTCATAACAAAGCTATATTGATAGAATAAGAACAAGAAAATAGAAAGATTCTTCAAAGTATTCATACCAAAGCTCTTCCTTCTAGAGATCCTTGATCTCCTTATAGGGCTCCTTGCCAAACTCCTACTACTCCATCCTAAAAATACTAAAGAGAATAGAGTGAGGGAGAGAGGCTCTTCTTGTGTGGTGTCTGTTTAGAGTGTGCCTCCTCCCCTTCTTTTATAGCAGCCTAAAGGCGGTTTGAGGGTAGTTTGGGAAAACCCAGCAGGGCACCACCCTCCTCTGCCATCAATGTATCGACACGAGAAAATTGGGCCCAAACCGACTCTGTCGTGCGGCGGCCGTCCCAGGTGCACCGGCTGGTGCACTTCTGGGTCGGTTTGTGTCCAGTCTCGGTCGGTGGGCTTCATGTTGGACCTGGACTACTGTGTTATCATGGGTTTAGCCCGAGGGTGCTCTGATTGGGCTGACTTCCCTTGGTTTCACAAATACACTTTTCCAAAAAGGAGCCTTTTTAGTGTAGATATTCGTTGTACTTAGTGTATTTCCTACAAAGTGTCACAACTTCTAGTACAAGTGGAATTCGGTAAATAGTAAAGTACATGTGCATAGAAGTATTTAGTTTCTCCCTTTTGGATTAATATTGGTGGTATAAAATCATCGATAAGGACCACCAACAGTCTCCCACTCTCAACATGGATGCATGCATTCTGCCAGAAGGGGAACCCACTCTAGAATGGGAATTGGTCTAAGTACATGCGCGGAAGTTGTTCATGACTGACACTCAGCCGCAAGAGATGAATGGTTATCTCGTCTACCCCATCGTGAATCCTGGATCGACCCCCTAGAGGTGATCTATGGATGATGTTGTTACCACCCAGCTGACGAGAAGCCTGCATGGCCTACATGACGTGACTCACTCGCATAGTAGAGTAGATCATCCCCTTTTGAATCCTACCTGCGTGTAGTGCGGAAGCTCTCACGAGTCTTCTATTGTAGCAACTAGAGACATCGCCATGTAATAATTCAGTGTAATGAATGCTTGGATCTTATCACATTTTTATGGATATTTATGCTTCTTTGATTGAGTGTTGGATGGATTAAATGTTTTTAAATCAAGTATGTTACCTAAGGAATTATATTAAGTTGCTAATAATACATATCACTTGCACTCGGTACTTGACCCCTATGAATCATACAACAGGGTGTCCAACCCACGTTCTCACCTAGAGCTACCGTGGACAGTGATCAAGGAAAGTACATGACAGCCAAGGGACTCAATCTTGAGAGGAAAGAGCCTCATGCTCCACCACCCGATGGAACCCCTGTAGAAGGAAGTCTTACGCCACCCCCACATCTTCTAGCCGAGGTCTTGGCTCACGAGACTCGACTACTGGAGACTATGGCTAAGGAACTACAACTATTGCAAAAGCACCCCTTTCTACTGAAGCTTCCTACTTTCAATGGATCTGATGGAAATCCTACCACCGCCATGTATTGGATGCATGATATAGCAGAAAAACTTGGCTTGACCGCCTACAGCAATGAAGAATGTGTCAAGATTGCAATCCAGAACCTCACCGGCACAGCATGTGCATGGTGAAACAGCTTCTTCGACTCTCACCATGATCATGCCCCTTTTTCATAGAAGGAATTCATCGAAGCCTTTTACAAGTATCATGTGCCAGCCATTGCACATGTTGCCGCAACAGAAAAACTTCATCTCATAAAACAGGACTCTGAGAACGTTCAAGGGTACAACAACTGTTTCTATCGCATGTGCAATATGCCCCTAGCATACATGGTTCTAAGGAAGAGAAGATGTACTACTTTTGAAACGGCTTGGACATTCCAATCCAGCTTGCTTTGATTGGAGGTACTTACCACAACATCGAAGAAGTGGTCAACAAGGCAAAAGAGACAGAAGGAGACCTCCTGGAGTATGAAGAAAGCAACAGAAGCAAGAAGAAGCACCAATGTGAAGAAGCAGCCCTCAGTTCAACACATCTAAAATCATGTGTGAAGGCTTCTACACCTCCCTGCCTAAGTCATAGAGTTGCGCCAAATTAAGACCAAGATGGAGGTATCAACTCAAGAAGAATCGCCTTGTCAAGGAATGGAATCTATGGAACACCACTGTACCTGCTACCACCGAAGGAACACCCACTCCTACGGGATACACGCCTTTCAATTGCTACAATTGTGGTCAGCCTGGTCACAAGTCTGCCTACTGCAAAGAGGAGAAGTATACTATCGATTCAGATGATGCAAGTCTCACTTGCAATAGATGTGCAAAGATAGGTACAAGTTTTGCAAGATATGCCTATTTTGGTTGTGGCCAAAAGGGACACAAAGTTATCGACTGCCCAAAGAGCTGCAACACTCCACCAGCTGAGATTCCAATCAAGCCGGATCAAGGTTTGGCCAAGAAGATCACCCAGCAAGCTTAGGACACCATGAACCATAGTGCTCATAGAGCAGCACATTGGCGACTCAACCAGCATATTGCACATAAAGACCCTAGCATGGAGAAGTCTATTATATCTCAAGGCAAATTGAAACATCCTCAAATTTTCCATGAAGGGAAAATTCACAGAATGGATAATAATGTGAAACTATAAGCTATCACATTATTATACAACAGTTGATAATCAAATCCATACATCAAAACTAGATAAAGGAGTAACATAATAGGGCTTACATCATTCATTCATCGCCACATGGCGAATCATCAGAGTACAAACTTCTAGAACAGTTGATGAAGTAGAAGAACATTTGCAAAAGGATCTTCATCAACCATCTTGAGCGCAGGCATGAGACCATCTATTCCTTATGTTTCCATTCATCACTGTGAAGCAAGTAAATCTGCACACCGCCAGTTGTGTGCAGGCCATGGTCAGCACCGATGAGCTTTAGTGGAAAAGAAACAAGGGATCTGGCGATCCTATAGTTTGGGCTCTGGTTTTCCTATGCATGCAAGCAGTAATCATGTTTATTTCAAAAGTCAAGTTTTAAATCATTCCCATCCCAAACACACACCTCCATCCACCAACCCATCCATCCTAGATCCATCATCACATCACCATCACCATTGCCATCATGACTCACGCTTAGGTCGACTAGGCCAACTCCCTCTCGGCCGGTCCCAGCGGCCCGCAACCCTCAACCTGGCTCACGATCCGAAACAACTCTTAGGGGAAGGTAGAACACTCCACTCACTAGTGCAATGCAAGCAGAACACAGGAAAGGTCCATAGCCGATGAGTCGGCATATGTATCGATCGATCAACCATAACACTCTACAGAGGTTTCACTAATCCACAAGATAGCCATCGTAGGTGTGGTACCCACCTAGGCAGATTCCAGACACCTACTGCCATAGAATGATGCCACTCTACCATCCAGCTCTGGATTGCTGAAACTGTGAAGAGAGCATGTATCCGCTCCCGAAGAGGATGCCATGCCATGTACCCGCTCCCAAAGAGGGTGCCATGATCGTCTTGGTAGGATGTTAGCTCCATCCCATGCATATACCTTCCTAACACTACTCACCTAGCAGTAGTGGCATCGATCTATCTAGCGGTTCGGCCGTCTCCCCCCATGGGAAGCGAGTGGAAATCAAGAGATTCCTATGATCCGGTTACCAGTGCAGCAGTTCCAAAGTGTGACCAAGCCCGGATGTCTTCATCAGGGTTCCCATTTAATGTGCTACCATGGCACACTCCTCCTAGCTTCCACCCCTCCGAGGCTTCCACCCAGGACTTTCCATCACATCTGAGTTAGTCCACCATAGACTGTTCCTCATGAGAATGTCCAGATCCATTCCCCAGCAAGACTCACTCCATAAGCTCGTCATAGATCCTGGCTCGATCGAATCTACCCTCACCCTACTCTCTGTTGTAATTTCCACCCCAAACCCTGATACAACATCATCAGCTCACATAACCATCTGATCCATCAACACATACCCTAAACCTGGCATCCCTACCAGGCCCTCCCAGGGTTCATCACGTCGCATCAAAATGTAAGCGAGTGAAGTACATCTATATATATAAATAGTATAGCACAAGTATGTGGCTAACATAACAGCGGGTAAGCAGGTGAAAGGTTACGAAAAGGTAGGGGCTATCAAGTAATATTCTACCATGCAAACCTATCTCAGGTGTAAGCATTGCATAAAAGTAAAGCACTGGTAATTCTAGATATTATCCATGTCTAATAGGATTTCTAGGAGAAGGTGCTGCCATGACAGCTACGCTGTCGAGGTAGTAGTGGTACGAGTCATCATCTGTCAATGTAGTCTTTCAGCGGAACCTCCTCCTTGGTGCTCGCAGCCTCCTTCCTCGGATCGCTTCTCGTTCGACTCTGAAAACGAAAGTAATAGTCGCGTAAGTGACTCCTATAGAATAGCACAAAGAACCAAATGAAATTCAAAAGATCCAAATGCACTCAAACATAAGCTCATGACATAGAGCTCTATTTATAGAAAATCTGGATACTTGGTTCATAATTTTCTGAGCTCGTATGAATTAGTTATCAATTTCTGAAGATTTATATATATATGAAAAAGATAAAAGGCTGAATTAACCAGGGCGTGACACGTGTCAGCAAGGGATAGGTCCACGTGGCAGCATTAGGTCAGGCTGATGTGACAACTGTAGCTGACGTGGCAGCTGATATCATCCCTGACAGGTGGGACTGTGCTGATGTCATCACTGACTGGTAGGGCTAGCTGACGTCAGCATTGACTTAGTCAACGGTCATCAAGCCACAGTCAACTGACAGGCGGGGTCCACATGACGTCACTGCTGATGTCATCTCTGACCGGTAGGGTCAGGCTGACGTCACAGCTGACGTCAGTTTTGACTTGGTCAACATCAACATGGGCCCTTATTGGGCTGTTAACGGGCCGTTATTTGGCCAGATGGGCTGGACATGGGCCAGGCTCGGCCCGTATAACAGCCCAAAATTTGTGTTTTGGGTTGTTATTAGAAAGAACTAAATAAAATGTGCTTTTATATATTCTTTTTTAGAAAATAATTGAATGGGTTTGTGCTTGGTGCTTTGCTTGGTTTTGCTGGTGTAAAAAAAAAGAGATTTTCTTTCTCTCTATAGTGTTAGCCACCGCTCTAGCTAGACATAATCCCCTACCAAGCTCCAGTCATCCCTGGCTTACCCTACCGTATCATGGCCTGACCTAGCTTGCTCTGGCCTCTCTTAGCCTTAACTGGCCCGCTCTAGCCAGTCCTGGCCAGCCCTAGCTGGCCATGGCCACACCGGCCAGGATAGCAGTAGCCGTAGCCGGCCACCAGTGGCCAAACTTGGCCATTAGAAGCATAGTAAGGCTGGCAGCAGTCTGGTCTAGCAACCCTTTGCCATCCTCAAGGCATCCTAGCTTGCTTTGGGCAGCCCCTACCTAGCTTGGGCCACTCCTGGCCTCATTTAGCTTTATCTGGCCAACTTTGGCCAGCAACAGCCACCTGTGGCCACTCTCAGCTGGCCGCGGCCATCTTCGACCAGCCATAGCCAGCACTAGCTTGGCCACAGTGGCCACAAGCCAGCCTAGGCCGTGACCTAGCCCAGCAGCTAGCCGTAGCAGGCCGCAAGCAGCCACAGCCTCCCCCGGCCACCTTGAGCCCTCTCTGGCCATCCCTAGCCAAGCCTAGCCACCTCCAGCCGGCCATGGCCAACTCTGGCCGGCCACTGCGAGCACCAACCGGCCACCAGCGGCTAAGGCGAGCCAGCGCAACCCAGCTAGCTTGGCTCGACCAGCGCAGCCTAGCCTAGCAGCGTAGAAGGCAGCCAGCGTAGCCCAGCTAGCTTGGCCCGGCCCGCAAGCAGCGCAGCAAGCCACAAGCCAGTTGGCAGCCAAGCCAGCCCAGCAGCCGCGGCCGCTCCGCCCGCCCGCGCACGCGCTATGGGCCGGCCCAGCAAGCGCTGCTGTCTGCCTGCATCAGCATCGCGTTGCACCTGCGTCACTGCTGGCATCAGCGCCGTGTCGCCACCCACAGCAGTTGACAAGTAGGGCCCACCGAGCAGGGCCCACCGTTACAGTGTCATCTCGCTCACAGGGACGACACCGAGACGGTGTTCACGCGTCGCCCGGGCCACACTGCTCGTGCATGACCCGAGGGTCCACGCCGCTTGGGCCTATAAAGGGAGAGCGCCGCCAGCCCGAGCCGCCCTCCAAAACCTAGTCGCCTCCCAGTTGCACCGAGTCGCGCCACCATCATCGCCATTCTGCCAAGTCATACCACCACCGTCGATCTCCGCCGTCTCTTTGCCTTCGCCAACAAGAGCTCCTCCACAGCCTCCGCTGTGAGGTGAGCCACCGTCCGTGCCCGTGGCACACCTCTCCGTGCCTCGTAGCGCCCTCCCGCCGAAAACCCGCCGCCGGTCATGGTGCCGCCCGCGCGGACCACCACCACCGGCCATCTTCCGCTGTCACAGACCCCGCGGTCGAGTCCGCGAGGTCGCGCTCATCACCTTCATACCCTCCACCTCGCCGGCTGAGCACCGAAGTGCTCTTCCGGCCAACTCCAGTGAGCGCGCTGCCGTCCTGGCCGATGCTCCAGCGGCATCGCCCTGCCGGACGCCGTGAGCCCTCGGATCCGAGCCGAGCAGCTCAGATCGATTGTTGACCCCCGGTCAACCATGGGGTCAACAGGGGCTCACGCCGTTGACGTGTCCGCTGATGTGGCTACCACGCAGGCACCATGGCAGCGCCGCGTGTACGCTGACCGCGTCAATGCGGTCAGGCCGCCGACAGCCTTGGCACTTTTGTAGAAGGCCCCTTCTATTTTTCATATTTATGATCGAGTCCTTTCCAGTTCAAAAGTATTTAGACTTTAGTCCTCTTTTCTGCAGATTATCCCTTAGTCTTGTTTTAGCCATAACTTTCATGTTTTAACTATGATTTTAGCAGACTTATACTTTTTGGAATCATCTCAACGAGTAAAATAGTCCTATGCTTTTGTTTGCTATTGTTCAGATGTTTTGGTGTACTTCTCTAATTAAAGTATGTTTGCTTGCATGTATTGTGCGTGTGTGATGATTGTGGTGTATAGAGAATGAGACGTGGGTGAACGAGGACCAGCAGGACCCGGAGGACTATGTGCAGTAGGACATCAACCAAGGCAAGTGTAGGCAACTTTGATCATATTGTGCCTATTCACTTTTAATTAATACAATGCATGTGTCTTAAATCGGCAAACCATAGGGATGACTTGCAACCTCAGGCATAAAGAGTAATCACAATCTGGAGTGAAAGTGTACACCTCTACAAAGAGTTAAAAATCGATATATTGTCCGTGCTCACGGTCACAAGTGGCCTAGATCCTCACATGACTTAGCCCAATGGAATAAATTGTTAAATCATGGTGATGTTGTTTGAGGAGGTGGCTACCTCTGTTGTTGAACAGGATGGCAAACCTGTGTTGCTTGAGATGGCAATCTCAAGGTTAATGACATTAATGATATATGCTTATATCTGTGATGATAAATGATTCATTAAATACTACTTGAACCTTAATAAAGGGTTGGGTGTTTCAACCATGATGATTATAGAATAGGTTGCAACTTGTTAAATCTTAATTGCTACATTTAAAATGCTACCGCAGTTTACCTTTCAGCCTTATCTTTGTATAAGCCATGCATGTCATTACTTTCCACCTGTACTTGCTGAGTTTCGACATGGAAATCACCCTTGCTATAGTTTGTAGTAAAGTGTTTCTCAAAGGAAGGATAAAGAAGTTGGGTATTGGAAGTGTTTAGCATACGGAGCCCCTACTCAATAGTCCCTGAGGAGAATGAAGACTGAGGAGCAGTCTTAGCCAACGTTCCGCGTTACTCTGATAAGTGTTAGTGTTAAATATATATATATGTTTTCGCTATAATATACATTGTTTTTGATATTTATCTGTTTTCTGTTGTATGTGTGGATTTTCTGGGCACACATATGACGACCTCTGGTCCTCTTTGGAAACCAGGGTGTGACAGCCCGCCATGTGGCACGCTGCTGTGCTGCCATGTCAGTGACTGGATCCTGTTCGGGCTCAAGGCGGGTCAGGTCCACGGTTGCTGGTTCACGGTGGACTAGCAGCCCACCCGCGCGAGTCCACCCCTCGGTCCACAAAGACAGGGTCCACAGAGTTCATGCTAGGTGCCTTGGCTCACAGTGCAGTGGTCCACGGTGCACTGACGCTCGCTGGGTCTCGTGTGCAGCGGCTCTGGTCCATGAGGACCTTGTCCATGTCCATCTCGTCGACTTCATCTTCAATTCCCCTTCTTCTGCTCTGCTCCCCAACGGTAATGGCCGGCGGCATGATGGCGCGTCCGGGTGCGATGATGGTCCTCGGCCAGAACTGGTGAGCGCATAGGCTCAGTGGCGGTTCGGCGAGCAAGCCAAGGTGCAAGATGGCGGTTCCGGAGCTTCTAGCAGTCCTGGCCACTTTGGCGGCAGCATTGCGGTGATGGCACATGGCAGCAGCGCAACTGCAAGGTGCTTCGGCTCGATTTGAGGTGCGTGTGCGGAATTGGAGTTGTCCAGCACCCGACTAATGCGTCGGCGGTGACCAATTGTGCAGTGGAGGCTGCGCGTGCTTGATGGCACACGGCGGGGCTCTGTCCGGGTGGCGACGCACAACGGCAGTGTGGAAATAGGGCGCTCAGGGGGTGATTCTAGGCTCACAAACGCGATTGGAGTCCTCATACAACTGTTTGGCTAGCCAGCGGCATTCTAATGTGGACATGGCATGCGGCTCGGGCACCAGGGGCAGTCCTACAGTCCCATGTTCTAGGCATCTTGATGCAGCATGTGAAGGCGGAGCTTGTTGTCGAGTTCTTGGTCCTTGAAGAGGTCAGAGGCAACGGGGAACAGCGCGACACGACGGCGCTCAGGGGCGGCAATGCACCGGCATGGCCTCGAGCACAAGGGCTTTTGGGATAGCAACCAGGGGTCCTCGAGCACGTCACCTCCGCATGATGTGTGACCTACCAAGGTGAGCATGGATCCGAGGTCCAAGAGGCACTGAGCTCATCCATGGGGCTAGCAAGAGGCTTCACCGCGGCGGTGCATGACCGCAGCGACAGGCATGGCGGTGCATCCGTTCTGGTGTCCTCCCGACGTCATGGAGTCCGTGGCCTCGGGTAGTCATGCATGCGTGCATGCGTGTGTGTGTCCAAGGAGACAGGTAGGGGCCTTGGCCTACGCGCTCTCAAAGCGAAGCACCATGGCCATAGCATATGTCGGGGGTTTGGAAGGGGGCTCTTGGCAGCGCTCACCAGCATGTGAAGAGGATAGGGAGGTGTAGTACAAGTCCTCACACCAGCGGCTCGTGGCACGGTTCCAGCTCCTCGCTCCCGTCAGCTTCGCAGTGGCAACAGCTTCGGTGCGGCGAAGCTCCTCCTTCTTCTCCGGTGGTGGCAAACTTCTTCTTCTTCTTGCCTGCCCCCTTCTTCTCCTTTCCTTCCCAAATTCTCTGATCTGGCTGGCTTGGTTCTCGAATTGGTGAACCACCGGTGTGGCAGCGGGCGGTGGGAAACCCTAGGGCGCTAGGGCCTTGCTTTTATAGGAGCACAGCGAGGGCGATGGCACATGGTGGTGATCGCGGGAGGCTGGGGGCATTCATGTTTGGGGGAAGCTTCTGGGTAGCTCATGCGATCACGGTGGGCTCCAGCTGCCAGCGAGGGCAAGGTAAGGTGCCTTGGTGGTCGAGGGAGAGGGGAAGAGGCAGGCGGCATGGTCACGGCGTTCGCGAGCTCGAGCGGGAGCGCGCGGGCGAGTCAAGCCAATCGTGTGACCCTGTCGGGCCTTGTCGGTCCTGGTGGCCTTCATCCATCCGTTGGCGTGGTAGGTGGCTGGCATGGACGTCGGGGATGATCGGGGCTGGCTTGGGATTCCTTGGCCACGATGGCATCATGCTCTGCTTCGCGGCCAAGATAGAGGAGGGGACCAAGGGAAAAGGTATGATAAGCGGGGGCTATTGGCGGGGCCCGCTCGTTAGCCGCCCAAGGAGTGGAGCTAGGCTCCATGATGGGCCGGCGGGTCGCTTGATGGGCTGGCCTACTGGCAAGTGGAGAGAGAAGGCTAGCTGGGCCGTAGGTCATGGGCCAGATTTGTCTTCCACTTGCTCCTTTTTTTCTATTTGTTTTCCAAAATACTTTGGGTATATACATGAACACATATATATGTATGATTGTATGTTGCAAGGTACTTCATGGTAAGTATAGAGTCATAGGCCATGTTAGGGTACTATTCCCCTTGTATCATATTTATTTATGATATAAATAAATATTTGTTGGTCTTTTATTAACCATCACATAAATCCAAGGAAAATCCAAATCACATGTTGAATGCAACATTGATGATTAACTAATGCATCGTGAGATCAAAGCTAGTGCAACATTGAGATATAACATATGCAACATTGAAAGGTAGCATGGGGTACATGATCTCAAGGTAAGAGGCTTGGTCAAGTTAAAAGTGTTGGTGGAGCATGTGAGGTGGTAGATACAGAGGTTAGCTCGAAGGCTTTGTCTTGAATGACATAGGTATAGGAGTGCAATATGGGCGAGTCACATGTGCAACATAGAAGATAACATTAATGCAATATGGTGATACCACTAGTGCAACATATGGCAACATCTAGTGATACATTGTTGTGAAACGTAGGGGAAAACAAGAGGTGCATTGGATACATGATTCCAATGAAAAGGACTTGAGCAAGGTGAGGATAGTTAGTGGTGCAAGGTAGGTAATGAAGTTAGAGGGAAGCTCTAGAGTCTAGTCCTAAGTAACCTAAGTGAAACACAAGTGAATTATAGGCACTTGTCACATGAAACATTAGGTGACAGGTAGAGGATAATCACATGTGGCTTAAGATTATACTAAGTCACCTGTGATGGTGCTACATGAAGAGTGTAGCACTAACCATATGTGCTAAGTGCAAAAGGGTCAGGTTTCCTACATGATAAGCAACAAACATGGGCATGTTCGAAAAAAATTTTGTTGGTTCCATTTTTCGTTGTTTGTAATTTTTAGGATTGTTACAGTCCTACCCCCTTATCAGAATGTCGACCCCGAGATTTAAGGAGTGTAGTACCATGCGAAGTGGTAAAGTGATGTCCACTCAAAGTCTGGCTTCTTGTTCTTTATTGCTTGTCGTAGTTGCTCCATTGAGCCACAGGGGTGACTAGTGATCCTTGTCCTTTTTGTTTCAATCCTTGATTGGGTAACAACCATTTTTGGTGTGTTCGTTCCAGGTAGATATTGAGAGTCCCTCTAGGAGGCTTCTCCACACAGCGTAGTCACAGTTGCAGAAAGTGTCAACACATGGCTTACAAGCAGGAAGAATATAGACCAGGTCTTCTTGTTCGAAAGAGCGTGCACTAGGAGCCAGTTTCAATCCTGGGTCCTGTGGGTTATGGGCCCACCACGCTTCCGCTGCGCTACTCTGATAAGAGTAATCAGCCATTTACTTTTTTAACTGAGTGACGCCTTGAAAGCTTCCATGTTGGGTTGAGGTAGCATCTTGCGTTCGTAAAAGTAATAATTCCTGATTCCTGCAGCTTAGCTCTTGGTCGGGTTTACGACCATTTCCTTTAGTAATGAATTTTGAGATCCAACGGGGAAAAGTGACCTATTCAAGCCAGCTCCCTGAGCTTGCCTAGGACTGTCCTGTCGATACTTCTCCATTGTTTAACTTTTGTTACTTATGTCCTCGGAGAAGTATTTGGTGTGACATAGTCACTCTAGTAGGTCAGTCATTCCACAATTTGGGGTACCAGATCCATTGTTCGTGTCAGATGAGTGACTTCCCAGGGAACTATTGGAATGCTGGTCTTAATTTATTCCATCTGTGTAGACCTGGGGGTTACCCATGAATCTTCAAATAGGTTTCACCCCAGCACGAAACTCTTTTCATGTTCCAAGGATCTTAGGAGATATCCAAGAGTGAATTGTTCCAAGAGAGATTCCTCTAGTGTATTTAATCAAAAACTTAAGTCCTTATACAACTAGGTGGCATAAATGAACATGATGCATTAAGTAAACTTGTATCAAAATTCTTGATGCATTGGTATTATGTACCTTTCGCCTTGTTGTGATTATCCTTGATTGACAGATCTCGATACATAGCTCTACGAGCATTGCGATCTTCTATCATTCCATTATCGCTTGATACGTTAATCAGGTCAAGGCATTCATTAAGCTTGTGGCCTTCTTTGGAGCACCCATAGCAGATGATTGGTGACTTGCCTCGAGCTGTAGTAGACCTCCTCTTGTTGAGAATTTATTTGATGGACATTTGTCTGCGACACCAGCGGGTGGCTCTACGAGCATGTCTGGCAATGTGATGATTCTTGGTAGATTGAACTTGATGGGTGCCCTTTTTAGCTGATCCTTGTTGCGACTTGGTCCGAATTTCAGCTGGTGAAGTGTTGCTATACTTTGGACAGTTGGGGACCTTGTGTCCCTTTTGTTCACAACCAAAATGGGCATACCTTGCCAGATTTGTACCTTCCTGAGCTTGCTCGATAGGTGCTTGAGCTAGGATAGTTGTTCTTTCAGGGCATCTGACAGCCTTGTGACCCGGCTGTCCACAAAGGTAGCAGTCGAAAGGTGTTCCTCCTGTGGTAGCTGGTACAATGGTGTTCCGTAGGTTTCGTTCCTTGTCGATGCGGTTATGCTAAAATCTGATGGTCTCCAGTCGGTGGTATTTAGTGATGTTGTTACCTCCATCTTGGTCCTGAGTTGGCACATCCGCACAATTAAGGCGGGAAGGTGTAGAGGCTTTCACACCTGACTTCAGAGGTGTTGAACTGAGGGTAGATTCTTCATGTTGGCACTTCTTCTCGCTTCTGTAGCTTTCTTCATGATCTAGGAGTTCTCTTTCTACCTCTTCTATCTTGTTGAACACCTCTTCGATAGTATGGTACGTGCCTCCAATTAGAGCAAGCTATATCGGAATGTCCAAACCTTTTTGGAAGTAGTACATCATCTCTTCCTCAGAGTCTTGTACGCTAGGAGCGTATCGTAGCATGCGACAGAAATGAGAAATGTACTCGCGAACAGTCTCAGGTCCTTGCTTTATGTTGCGGAGTGCTTCTGTCGAATCATCCAATGCTCCCTTGGGGACATAGTGCTTGCAGAAAGTCTCTGTGAATTCCTTCTAGGGGATGATGGTAGGATCTTGGTGGGAATTGTGAGAATTGTTCCACCATGCTCGTGCAATTCCTGTGAGGTGGTGAGTGGCGATCTTGACGCAGTCCCCCTCACTGTAGGTAGTTGAGTCCAGCTCTTCTGCTATATCATGTAGCCAATCTATGGTGGTGATAGGGTTCCTATCAGATCCATCGAAGGTAGGAAGCTTCAGTAGAGAGGGGTGCTTTTGTAATTGCTGTAGCTCCTTTGCCATGGCCTCCAATAGTTGAGTCTGATGAGCCAAAACCTCGGCTAGGAGTTGTGGGGGTGGTGTAAGTCCTCCTTCAGTAGGGGTTCCATTGGGAAACGAAGCATGAGGCTCCTTCATCTCAAGATTGAGTCCCCTGGTTATCATGTGATTTTCTTGATCTCTGTCCGTAGCAGTTCTAGGTGAGGATGTAGATTGAACACCCTGTTGTAGGATTCATAAGGGTCAAAAACCAAGTGCAGGTGATGTGTATTATTAGCAACTTATTATAATTGGTTAGATAGTATACTCAATTTAAAACATTTCTAATCTATCCAACACTCAAGCAAAAAGCAATAAGATCCATAAAAACACGATAAGATCCATGCAATCATTACATCAAGTTATTACATGGCGATGTCTCCAGTTGCTACACTAGAAGACTCGCGAGAACTTCCGCACTACTCGCTGGTAGGCAACAAAGGGGAACGAACTACCTACTACGCAAAGGAGTCACGTCATGTAGGTCATGCAAACTTCTCATCAGTTGGGTGGTAACTGCATCATCTGTAGATCACCTCTAGGGGGTCGATCTAGGCTTCACGATGGGGTAGAAGGAATAACCATTCATCTCTGGTGGCTGAGTGCCAGTCGTGAACAACTTCTTCATGTGAATTTGGGCCAATTCCCATTCTAGAGTAGGTTCAGCTTCAGGCACGATGTAGGCCTCCATGTTGAGATTGGGAGACTTCACCAGGAATGTCTCAGGGAGAGGTGCCTTGTGGAGTTGGTCAGGTAGCTGAGACTGCATCTTCTGGTATTCCTGAATGCGACGAGCATCAGATTTCTTCCACTTCTTGTATAGCTTCTCCACTAGCTCACGTAGGTACCAGGAAAACTTCATGTACGTTGTCAGATGAGCTATGTTAGACCAACTTGTTTCCTTCAGCTTGGCAATCTGTTGTTCTTCAGCTTTCACTTGCTCCACAAGCACAGAGACATGATGTTTGTAGTGGCACTTGTCATGCTCCAACACTAGGATGTGCTTGTCCTGGATGAGCAAGTGCCTTTCTGCACCCTTGAGTGCATCATCGTTCTCTTTGGCCCAGGCGTCTTCGGCTTTGATCCATTGCTCCATTGCATTGTTGGAGAGGTCAAGAGCATGAGGTTGCAGGCGATATGGTCCTATTGGGGAACAACTTTGACTTACAAACATCCTTTCCAAACTTTGGAGACAAACATTTCATTACAAAGATTTGAGATGCTAACATGTGCAGCGAAGATAATGTAGATACTTCGTCGCACGTATTTCCAACCTCACCTATGTAATTCCAAATGTTTCAAGTTGACCGGCAAAGATGACTTCGCCACACTTTGGATGATCAGCGAAGTCTACATGGACACTTTGCTGTGAATATCAAACTTTGCACATATGATTTCACATGTCTCAGGTTATCCAGCGAAGGACGACTTCGCCAGACTCTTAATGACCAGCGAAGCTGACGTGGCGGCTTTGCATAAATAGTCTATGAGGTTCTCATCTTAGTCAAGAAATCACGATCAAGTCCAAAGTTGCCTCAGAAGACAAAAAGGAAGAGGGCAAAGTGTGTTTCATCACTTCACCAATATGCTTTCTAGCTAAATGTTAAGAGATTCTTGGCAAATTTTGTAAGATTCCTGGAATGGCGAAGCCAGGGGGTATATAAATACCCTCTGGAATGTAAGTTTTGGGACAGAATAAAATACAATTGCAGCCCGCACATTGTTTTCACCTCATAATTCACTTCTGTAATTCTATTACCCAACATCTGGCGCCGTCCGTTTGTGTGATCGAAGACACCCACGACCACCACGCGGACGCAAAATGGCAAGACTCAACAAAAAAGCAACTTTGGCTATAGACAATTGAAACCAAGACAAAGACCCACTTCTGAAAGTTGAGACAGAAACAAAAAATAGACGCTGACAAGAAGATGAAGAAACTCAGAACAAAGAGAGAAGACTCAAAGAACTCGAAGAACAACTCATCATCAAGAAAAAATAGCCGAAGGAAGCAAGAGCGAAGACAAGAGAAAAATCTTTGAGGCAAAAAATCGTAGAAGCAGAGGCTAAACTAAGAAAGATCAATGACGAAATAGAAAACAAGAGCGAAGTCATAAATCAAGATCCAAACTCAGCAAGAAAAAACACCAACAGCAAAGAAAACCAAAGTCAAATAGCAACAATTGATACAGAGTCGCCCTTGTCAATTGACATTCAGCTAGCGAAGTGGCTAGCAGGTTTCAAATTCAATATCATCCCAACCTACAATGGCATGTCCGACCCAAGACAATTTCTTATGAGCTTCGAAGCAGTAGTAGCATCAAGCGGAGGAGATGCAAACACCCTAGCGAAGTCACTCATCATGGCAGTAAGAAGACCAGCGCAGCATTGGTACTCTTCGCTAAAACCAAGGTCAATCCAATCTTGGGATCAACTTCGTACAACTTTGCTCCTAGATTTTCAAGGCTTACAAAGAGTCAAACTCACCAGCGATGATCTTTTCAATATCAACCAACAACCAAAAGAACCGTTGAGCCAATATTACAAAAGATTTGTACAAAAAAAAGCTCAAATACCAAACATACCAGACGAAGTTGTCATCATAGTAGCAATCAAAGGACTGCGAGCAGGCCAACTCTCATCACACATCAAAAGGGAAAGACCAACCACAGTGGAAAAGTTATATGAAGAAATGAGAAAATACTGTGAGTCCGACAAAGACTAGAGAAAAAGAATTGAAGAAGAAAATAAAGAAACATGTCAAGATCAAATAACAATTCCCAACACTCAAGAATAAATGCTAAGCGAAGACCATTTCAGATGATAAATCACAACAACAACACAAGTGAAGCTGCTGGCCAAGGTCCAAGATCAACAATCAAAGAAACTTTCAAAACAACAGAAGTTACAAGGAAAACTTCCACCAAATGGCAAATTATAACAACCAAAGCATTGAAAGGAAAATTTTGAGGCCCGAAGAAATGTACTGCATCATACACAGCAAAGGGGCTGGTTACACATCGAAGATGTGCCCAAGAGTAAAGAAAAGCATTGAAGAAGTATAAGAAGAAAACAGAGCAACTTCGTAGCTGAAAGCTATCAATCATCTAGCTCCCCAAAGAACAAGTTACCTGCCAATAACTTACACTTAACACATGTTGCCACCACCTCTGCCAATCTATAATTACCAACCGCTAGTAGCATGCCCGCAAAATCAGTGCGGCTCAAGCCAGCAGCAAAGTTACCTTCCTGAAAGTTTAGTAGCAAATAGCAACCACCAAATTCAATACAACAACAACATGCCCGAAGCATCAACAAGCAACGAGAATGCAATCATCCCAAGCAAAGGCAGAATTATGACAATCTTCGCAGGAAACAACATGGAGCTTGATACAAGAAATAAAAGAAGAAATTATTTCAGAAGAGTAAACTCCATAGCAGTCAAAGGTCCATTCAAGAAAACAAGATGGTCCCACATGCCAATCACATTCTTGGAACAAGACCTCAAACTCAAAGATTAC
This sequence comes from Bothriochloa decipiens, assembly GCA_023333625.1. Taxonomy (NCBI): domain Eukaryota; kingdom Viridiplantae; phylum Streptophyta; class Magnoliopsida; order Poales; family Poaceae; genus Bothriochloa; species Bothriochloa decipiens. The sequence continues at coordinate 2,885,616 of CM041636.1, read as the reverse complement.
CCACATATGGACGCGATGGTCATAGAAGCAAACATTGAAGGTTGGGCAGTAACAAAAATTCTAATAGATGGTGGCAGCTCAGCAGATATCATATTCACAAGAACTTTAGATGCAATGCAAATTGATAGAAAAATCTTGGGAAGAGCCGAGCACCCATTAGTTGGATTCGGCAGAAAGAAAATAAACTCTATCGGCAGAATTGTCTTGCCAGTCTCATTTAGAACAGCGAATAATGCGAGAATAGAAGAAATAGCATTTGTTGTTGTTGAAATGCACAACCAGTACAATGCAATCTTTGGAAGGGGAAGTTTAAATTCCTTCAAAGCCATAGTAAGCTACCCATACTTATGCATGAAGATGCTAGCAGTCAATGGCATCATAACCGTCTTCAGCGATCAAACAGAGGCAAGAAATAAGGAAAGAGGTACAAGCCTGGCTTTCAAAAATATCCACATGATATAAGAAGAAGAAGAAGATGATGAGCTTAAAACTGAAAACACGAAGACACAAGAAAAAGCGAAGCCTTGCGAAGACAAAAAGAAAGTACCAATCGACCCAATGGTGCCAGAAAGACAAGTTATCACTGGCACAAATCTATCAAAAGAAGAAGAAAAAAGATAATACAAGTCCTGTGAAGTAACAAGGATATCTTCGCCTGGTCTGCACAAGACTTAGGAGGAGTAAGCAGGGATGTCATAGAACACAAGTTAAACATCGACCCAAACTTCAAGCCAAAAATGAAAAAACTCAGAAAGTTATCGAAAGATAGAACACAAGCTGCGAAAGCCGAAGTCCAAAGATTGTTAGATGCAAAAGTCATAAGAGAAGTTCAATTCACCACTTGGCTTGCAAACATAGTCATGGTGTAGAAGAAAAATAAAAAGTGGAGAATGTGCATAGACATCATAGATCTCAACAAAGCGTGCCCAAAATACCACTTTCCATTACTAAGAATAGAAACTTTGGTAGATCAGGCAGCAGGAAGTGAAATGCTCAGTTTCCTTGACTGCTATTCAGGCTACCATTAGATTTGGATGAAAAATGAAGATGAAGAGTACACAAGTTTCATTACACCATTCAGAACTTACTGTTTCCAAAGAATGGTCGAGGGGCTTCGCAATGCAAGAACAACTTTCATCAGAATGACATCCACAGTCCTCAAAGATCAAATACCAAGAAACCTACTGCGTATGTTGATGACTTGGTAGTCAAAAGAAAGAAAAGAGAAGGCCATGTCGAAGACTTACAAGAAACCTTCTCAAACCTCAGAAAAGTAAATCTAAAGTTGAACTTAGAAAAAATACACATTTGGAGTTCAAACAGGCAAAATCTTAGGGTGCATCGTATCCGCAAAAGGAATTAACCCGAACCCAGAGAAAGTGAAGGCAATACTGAACATGCAAGTGCCAAGAAACATCAAGGACATCCAAAAGCTGATAGGAAGATTAGCTTCGCTGAATAGATTTATATCTAAATCAGCTGAGCGAAGCCTCCCAATATTTCAAGCACTAAAAGGGAAAAAGGAAAATTCAACTGGGGTCAAGCACAGCAAGAAACTTTCGAAGAAATAAAAAAGCATCTATCCAATCCCACAACTTTGGCAACACCTGATCCAATGACAAATTTGCTGCTATATGTATCAGCAAAAGAAAGTACAGTTAGTGCAGTACTGATACAAGAAGAAGAAAATGAGCACTTAACAAAGACAAGTTCCAGTTTACTTTGCATCAGAAGCTTTGTCTGGATCAAAAATCTTCTATTCAGAAATCGAGAAAATTGCATATCAGTACTTATGGCATCCAGAAAGCTAAAACACTACTTCAAGCACACAAAATAAGAGTGCCAACAAATCAACCCCTCAAAGAAGTACTACAATGCTGTAAGTCTGCAGGGAGATTGGGAAAATGGGCTGCAAAATTGTCTCAACACCTCATCAAATTTGAGAAAAGAACAGCAATCAAATCTCAAGTGTTGGCTAACTTTATAATAGATTGGACACCTTCAAAGTACAATCAAGAAAGAATAGAGCAACCAGAATGGATAATTTACTGCGATGGCGCTTGGGGCTTCACCAGCGCAGGAGCAGCAGCAATCATAACTTCACCTTCTGGAATCAAACTCAAATACGCAACAAGACTTAACTTTCAATGCACCAACGACATTGTAGAATATGAGGCAGTATTGTTGGGACTTCGCAAAGCAAGAGCAATGGGAATTCGAAAGTTAATAATCAAGATAGATTCTCAAGTTGTGGCTGGGCACATAGATAAAAATTACAAAGAAAGAGATCCAGAGCTAGCAAAGTATCTCCAACTATTAAGGGATCAAGAAAAATACTTCGTTGGATTCATAGTGAAAAGTATCTCGAGAAATGTAAACACAGATGCAGACAAAATTGCAAAAGCCGCTGCCCAGAAGTTAGAGCTACCACTAGAAGTATTCTTCCAAACTATCACCAAAGCCTCAACAAAAACAAAAGTTGAACAACCAAAAGAAGTACACATCATAGAAAGCGAAGACTAGAGAGCTCCAATTATGGCATTCCTCAAAGGATTTTACGAGCCAGAAAATGAAGTTGATGAAATAAGAATGAAGAAAAAGACCAGAAGTTATAAGATCATCAACGAAGAACTATACAAAGAAGGAGTTTGCCAACCACTACTAAAGTGCATCTCAAGACAAGATGGAAAAAACTTGTTGAAAGAAATACATGAGGGAATCTGCGAATGTCACACTGGGGCTAGATCTATAGTCGGGAAAGCTTTCAGATAAGGGTTTTTCTGGCCAACTGCCCAAAGTGACAGCGAAGAAATCATTTAGACTTGTCACAATTGTCAAATGGCAGGAAATAAAGTCAATGCAGCAGGAACAAACCTACAACCAATTGAACCAACTTGGCCACTTGCAAGATGGGGAATTGACATAGTTGCAAAGTTACCACCAGCTCAAGGCAATTACCAATACGCAATAGTTGCAGTTGAATATTTCACCAAGTGGATCGAGGTGAAGCCAATCACCAACATGTCCTCTCACACAATGAAAAAACTCCTTTGGAAAATCATTATATGCAGATTTGGAGTCCCAAGACACATCACAGTAGATAATGGAACGTAATTCGATAGCGAAGACTTCAAAAAATACTGCCACTCAATGGGAATAAAACTCTGTTTTGCATCCATACGGCACCCACAGTCCAACAGAGCAGTTGAAAGAGCAAATGGTATAATTTGCACAGGAATTTCAAAGTGCTTAACAGATCTGAAAAAAGGAAAATGGGTCGATGAATTACCAAGAGTTATCTGGTCTCACAACACATCGAAGCCAAGGCTAATAGATTTTTCTCCGTTCAAGTTACTTTACGGAGATGAAGCAGTGACCCCGGAAGAAATAAAATATGAAGGTCCGATAACAAACATTCAAATGATCACAGAAGAGGGTCAGTAACAAGCAAAGATTTACTCAAAGAAGAAAGAAATAAAGCACTTGAGAATATCAAGATGTACCAACTTGAAACACAGAAGTGGTACAACAAAAAAGTCAAGCCAAGAGAGTTAGCACTAGGAGATTTTGTCCTGAAAAGAAAAAGAGATGAAGACACAGTGGGAAAATTCTAACAAAAGTAGGAAGGTCCTTTCATCATCACAAGAACAAACAAAGAAGGTGCGTATCATCTAGCAAATATGAAAGGTGAGGAACTCAGTCATGGAATATAGAAGCACTCTGCAAGTATTATCTATAAGCAAGATTGCAAGATTAGTCCACTTTTCAGCAGAAATAGAAGTAGAATTCTCTTTACAAGCAAGTTTACATTCCTGAAAGCATAACTGAGCTATACTCTTTTTTCGGTCAGAGGAAACCCTTCGCAGGGTGAGTGATTTTTTAACGAGGCAGTCTCTTTGTAAACCTCATGAAATATAAATGAGAAAGTAGTTTCCCCAAAGATATGTCCCTACATTACACAACTAAAAGAATAAAATGCCAAAGAGTATATCCAATATATACTCCCACATCAGCACAAATTTAGCAAAACTAAGTTAGCATCAATATTTTATTAAATTTAAAAAATGCTAACTTATCCAACTCAAAATTTGCAAAGGCAAATTTTTTGACTTTATTTCACTAAGGTGAAATGTTTTTAGCTTCTAAGGAAGCGTACGCATTCACTTCGCACGAAAAGGAAGGGACAATGTTTCAAATTGGCTAAGGCAAATTTTTTGACTTTATTTCACTAAGGTGAAATATTTTCAGCTTCTAAGCAAGCGTACGCGTCCACTTCAAACGAAAAAGAAGGGGCGGCGTTTCCAAATTTGCTAAGACAAATTTTTTGACTTTATTTCACTAAGGTGAAATGTTTTCAGCTTCTAATAAAGCGTACGCATCCACTTCTTACGAAAAAGAAGGGACGGCGTTTCAAAATTTGCTAACATAAATTTTTTAACTTTATTTCACTAAGGTGAAATGTTTTCAGCTTCTAAGGAAGCGTACGCATCCACTTCGCACGAAAAAGAAGGGACGGCGTTTCAAAATTTGCTAAGGCAAATTTTTTGACTTTATTTCACAGGTGAAATGTTTTCAGCTTCTAAGGAAGCGAACCGTCCACTTCGCACGAAAAAGAAGGGACGGCGTTTCAAAACTTGCTAAGGCAAATTTTTGACTTTATTTCACTAAGGTGAAGTGTTTTTAGCTTCTAAGGATGCGTACGCATCCACTTCGCACGAAAAAAAAGGACGGCGTTTCAAAATTTGCTAAGGCAAATTTTTTGACTTTATTTCACAGGTGAAATGTTTTGAGCTTCTAAGGAAGCATACGCGTCCACTTCACACGAAAAAGAAGGGACGGCGTTCCAAAATTTGCTAAGGCAAATTTTCTAACCTTATTTTCACTAACGTGAGAATGTTTTCAGCTTCTAAGAAAGCGTACGCGTCCACTTCGCATGAAAAAGAAGGGATGGGGTTTCTAAATTTGCTCAGGCAAATTTTTCGACCTTATTTTCACTAACGTGAAAGTGTTTTCAGCTTCTAAGCTAAGCGTACACGTCCACTTCGAACGAAAAAGAAGGGACGGCATTTCAAAATCTGCTAAGGCAAATTTCTCGACTCTATTTCTCTAAATGTTTTCAAGCTAAGTGCACACATACACTTCGAACAAAAAAGAAGAAATTACCAAAAATACAAACAATATAATTCAAAGCATTTATTCTATACCCATTCATACAAGAGAAGGAAAACTCACACACTTCGTAGTACAATAAGATGTCTTGCAGTACAACCTACGCAATTACAAAAATGTGTTTACAAAATTAGTCATCTTGAGAACTAACTACTTCGGCAGCATCACCAAGTATGTCGCTCACAACTTCGTTTATAATTTCATTCGCTTCATGACGTAAATAGTCCTCACAAAAACTCGCCGATGAAGTACTTGACTCAGACGACTATAAGAAGAAGAGGTTAGAAAACAAAGGGCAACCACAGAAGAAAAGTAAACTTCACACGTCAAACTTTTACCTGTGCAAAGCCCGTAAAATCAAAAACTCGGCAATTAGGAGGCCTGATGTTACGGCATCGTTTATTCACGTCTATAAAAGATTTGTAAGACAGAATCACCAAAAAAGTTTAAGTTCAAAATAATGAGAGCAAAACTTACGAGCAAGGAAATAATCGACATCACAGCCATCACACTCCGCACGAAAACCATAAAACTCAGTAGGCTTGAAAACAAAGTCATCTTTACACATTAACAATGGAATGATGTCTTCGACATCCTACACAGGCTCAACATGAGGAACCTGCGTAGGACAGGCAAATAGTCAAACAACTTCCAAATGTATATCTTAAAAAAGACCATAACGTAGAGCCACTATATCTTAAAACCTCTCATTTCACAAAAGAAAAAACAACTAGAGCCTAAGGATGGCCGCCACTAACATTGCTCGATCCAGCACCACCTCAACCTCTAGCATCAGCCTCCCTCTTCCCCGCTTCCTCCACCTCACTCCGAGCAGTCTCTGCCTCCTTTGCAATTTGTTGACATGAAAAGAGATAAAAGTTAGATATGAAACACAATAGAAAACAAAAAAACTAGTGTAATATCTACCTTCTGTAATTTCTCTCTAGCTTTGTCAAAGCAATGGGCCCGACCACCTTACCACCAATACTGCTCAAGATACTTGTACACAATATTTGTGTAGCCTTTGTCACATTGGTAAGTTCACCCACAGCAGGGAACTTATAGTTGGCATCACCAAGTTGCGCAAACAAAGGATCTTGACTTTGTTTCAACAAATGAAACAAAGCACGAGCAGAGTAATATACCCCAATATCAACTGTGGTCTCGGTAACTCGGGATAAATCTTCACATTGATGACAAAGCTAACTGAAGAAGCTATCACAATCACCAAATGAAGGGTTATGAGGGTGCTACGCTAGCCAGAAAATAAAACTTTTCTGCTTCATGAACCCGGATCTACTGCTAGTTACAGGTTACGGGATTACCACTAGACGCGCAGGTGCAGCGGAAGATGACTCGATGTAGTCGTACGCGTCACAGCAGGCAGTGCAGTTATGTGGTCATCCATCACCTCAATCTTCTTGTGTGGTTCGTCCTTGCGCTCTAAGTGCAGCGCCTCCAAGGTATCCACACGTTCAGGGAAGATGCGTCGCGCCTTGGACTGCTAGGTCCGCGACAGAAACAAAGGGACATCGGTGTGAGGTGGGCAGTAGCTGAATTAGGGTAAACGTTGGGCGCCCCCAGCCCTTCTGGTTATATAGCCCTACTAATGGGCTTTTCCCAGAAAAGGCCCATTAGCATCCCACCTTTGGGGTTTCCACTAATGCCCAACATTTGAGCCCGTTAGCAGTCTCTATTGCATATCTCCAACAATCTCCCACTTGCACTAGAGACAATCTCTAAGCCAAGTTTCAATGCTTCATCCCGTTAAGTGTGTGACCCTATGGGTTCATGTACACATTGACATGGGTCGAGTACTCCTACTCGCCCAATAGTTGACAGCGGCCTCTAGCCACATACAAGTTATTCCCTTTGCCACTCCTATGTGCACGCAAAGATCATATTAGATGAACCACTATAACCACATACAAGTTATTCCCTTTGCCACTCGATATATGGTTCAACTCGTGGGTTAACACTTAACCCAAGCATGGCCATACATTTATTGATCCAATCACTTGAGTGATCAAGTGATATCTCTCTCGCGTAGAGAGGGGCAAATTCCATCTAGATTGTCTATGTCTCATAGCATGGTTCCGACCACCCGAAGACCACCTTTATAACTACCCAGTTATGGAGCAGCATTTGATAGTCCCTAAATAGGCTGTTTCACATTTTGAGTACAATCTCAGGTCTAAGGACATAACGTATATGACATGAATAGAGACTTTCTCATGTCGAGTTAGTCCAGCCTACATGTCTCCCATGTGCCCACATTATTAGTTTTACATCTCCATGTCCATGACTTGTGAAACATAGCCATCAACTAGTACATGTGCTAGTCTAATATTCAAGTGTGTTCTCACAAGAACGCCGATAGGAACAACTTTAGAATAACCATTCAAGTAGTTGAGTTCCACAAATAATTCACATAATTGCTAATCAACACAAGTTGTCTATAATGGATATTCATTGAACACTTTATGCATGTCATAGATACAACTGGAATATCATCATCTCTATGATTACCTCTAAGGCATATTCCCAACAGTCTCCCACTTGCACTAGAGTTAATCTCTTAGATGTCTAATCCTCATAGACCTCATGTGCGCCTCATGCTTAGGCTGTGGAAGAGCTTTTGTCAAAGGATCTGCTACATTCAAATCCGTATGTATTTTGCACAGTTTGATCTCTTCTTGTTTCATAAACTCTCGAATGAGATGAAACTTCTGGAGTACATGTTTGTTCTTTTGGTGATCCCTAGGCTGCTTAGCTTGTGCAATCGCCCCATTGTTATCACAATGTAAATTCAATGGGCCTGATGCATTCGGAAACATACCAAGATCAATGAGGAACCTCCTCAACCAAATACCTTCCTTTGAAGTGCCAGAAGCTGCAATGTACTCAGCTTTTGCTGTAGAATCGGACACCGTCTCCTGCTTGGAACTTTTCCTGCTAACTGCACCACCATTTATTGTGAACACAAAACCTGATTGAGATAGTGAATCATCCCCGTCGGTTTGGAAGCTAGCATTGGTGTAACCATTTACAACGAGCTCCTCCTCACCTCCATAGATTAGGAACACATCCTTAGTCCTTCGTAAGTACTTAAGAATGTTTTTAACCAACGTCCAGTGACTCTCACCAGGATTGGCTTGATACCTGCTCGCAACACTTAGAGCATAGGCTACATTTGGATGAGTACATATCATGGCGTACATGATGGAACCAACTGCTGAAGCGTATGGTACCTACTTATGCGCTTCGCTCAGCATCAGTGGAAGGACACTACTTATCACTGTAGCACACGCCATGTGACACAGGCAACAACCCTTTCTTGGACTATTTCTTGTTGAACCTCTTCAACATCTTGTCAATGTAAGTATCCTGGCTTAATCCTATTAGCCTTCTCGACCTATCTCTATAGATCTTAATGCCCAAGATGTATGTTGCTTCTCCTAAATCCTTCACAGAAAAACTATTATTCAGTGAAGTCTTTACAGATTGCAACATAGGAATGTTGTTTCGAATCAATAGTATGTCATCCACATACAAGATTAGAAACAGAACAGCACTCCCACTTTCCTTCTTGTAAACACAAGGTTCTTCTTCATTCTGACGGAAGCCAAACCCTTTGACTACCTAATCAAAATGAATATTCCAACTCTGAGGTGCTTGCTTTAACCCATAAATAGATTTCTTAAGCTTGCATACCTTTCTAGCATTATTAGGATCAACAAAACCTTCGGGCTGTATCATCCATCTGCCATATCTCATAATCGAAATATGCAACAATTGCTAGAATGATCCGGATAGATTTAAGCATCGCCACTGGCCAGAATGTCTCATCATAGTCAACCCCTTGAACTTGCCGACATGAACATTTCCGTCCATATCCTTCTTCTTCTTGAAGATCCACTTACACTCAATGGGTCTAACCCCATCAGGCGAGTCAACCAAGTTCCAAACTTGATTGTCTCCCATGGAATCTATCTCGGATCTCATGGCACTTTGCCATTTCTCGAAATCTGGATCCATCATAGCTTTCGCATAATCCGCAGGTTCGTCATCGTCTAACAATAACAAATCCCCATGCAATGCACGAAGTCTCACTGATCTTCGTGGGTGAGGTGGTGTCTCCACTGCCACGGGTGTCTCAACTTGCTCTGCTACATTAGCATTACTTGTAGAGTCAGTCCCAACTGGCTCATCTTGAACTTCTTCAAGATATACCTTTTGTCCATTGTTTTCTCTTTTGAGAAACTCTTTCTCTAAGAAAACACCATTTTGAGTAACAAACACTTTGCCCTCTGACCAGTTATAGACATAATACCCTAAAGTTTCCTTCGAATATCCCACAAAAAAGCACTTGTCCAATTTGGGTGTTAGTTTATCTGATATAAGTCGTTTGACATAAACTTCACAACCCCAAATTTTTAGAAAAGACAAACTGGGACTCTTACCAGTCCACATCTCATATGGTGTCTTAACTACGGACTTAGATGGTACCCTATTCAATGTGAAAGCGGCTGTTTCTAGAGCGTATCCCCAAAATGATAAAGGTAGGTCCGACTGGCTCATCATAGACCGAACCATGTACATCAAGGTCCGATTATGTCGCTTAGACACGTCATTTCTCTTAGGCGTTCTGGGTGGTGTAAGCTGTGGAACAATTTCACAACTCTTAAGATCGTTGCTAAACTCATGACTTAGATATTCGCCTCCACGATCAGATCACAAGGCCTTGATCTTCTTGCCACGTTGATTCTCTACTTCATTCTGAAATTCTTTGAACTTCTCAAATGTTTCAGACTTATGCTTCATTAGGTAGACATATCCATATCTACTAAAGTCATTAGTAAAAGTTATGAAGTATTGAAATCCTCCTCTAGCTGTCGTGCTCATTGGTCCACATACATCAGTATGTACAAGTTCCAACAAGTCAGACGCTCTCTCAGGAAATCCTTTGAATGGCGCCTTGGTCATCTTGCCTAGCAAGCAAGCTTCATATGTCTCATATGATTCAAAATCAAACAAAGTTAGAAGACCATCATCTTGGAGCCTCTTCATGCGATTCTCACCTATATGACCCAAACGACAATACCACATATAGGTAGGACTTAACTCATTAAGCTGAGGTCGTTTAGCACTAACATTATAGACAAGTGCATCATCAAGATTTAAAATAAATAACCCATTCACAATGGATGCAAAAGCCACAAACATGTCATTCTTGGAGATAACACAACCATTGTCCTTACTCGCAAAAGAATAATCATCCTTCATCAAACATGAAGGTGATACAATGTTTCGACTTAAGCTAGGAACAAAATAATAATTATTCATTTCCATGATAAATCCTGATGGCAGGTGAAGTTGCATTGTCCCGACGTTCAACGCAGCAACTCTTGCATTGTTGCCCACGTGGAAGTCAACCTCTCCCTTTTTCACGCTTCTACTTCTTATCATTGCCTGCATCATATTGCAAATATGAGTAACCGATCCGGTATCAAATACCCAAGAATTGATATAGGAGTTAGCGAGAAAAATGTCCGTAACATGAACAACAAGGGTACAAGTAGCAGTAATACCTTTACCGCCGCCATCCTTCTCTAAGAACACCAAGTACTCCTTGCAATTCCTTTTCCAGTGACCTTTCCCTTTACAATAAAAGCAATCAGAATTTGCAGATGGTCCAGCCTTAGTAGCAGATGAGTTCAGCTTAGAGATCTCATCTTTAGCCTTTCCCTTCTTGTTGAACTTCCTCTTGAACCAAGGTCTATTCTGGACCGCCAACACTTGGCTACTACTGGCACCTTTCTTGATGTCGGCTTCTGCTGTTTTCAGCATACCACACAGTTCACTCAAGCCTGTCTCCGCCCCATGCATATGGTAGTTTGAGATGAAGTTTCCATAGCTAGGCGAAAGAGACGAGAGGATAAAATCAATAGCCAACTCTTGGCCAATTGGGAAGCCTAGCTTCTCCTACCTTTGAGTGTAACCAACCATCTTCATTATGTGTGGTCCTACTACTACGCCCTCAGCAAGCTTGGTTTCCACAAGCGCCTTAGAGACATTGAACCTTTCAGTCCTGGCCTACGTGTGGACCATCTCCTCAAGCGCCATGAACATATCGTTCGCTGATTGATTGTTATCAAAATGCATCTGCGGATCAGGTTCCATACAAGCAAGCATGAGGCAACTCACTTCAAGATCTGCATCACATGTTTCCTTGTAAAAGGTTTTCTCAGCAGCAGGTGCATTTTCTTCAGGCTCATCTGGTAATGGGGTGTCTAGAATTTCTTCCTTTTTCTTAGCCCTGAGAGCAATTCTCAGGTTGCAAATCCAATCTGTGTAATTTGTTCCATTCAACTTATCTTTTTCAAGAATTGTACGCAAAGAAAATGGTTGATCGGTAAGCAACACCTTGCTAATCATATCTCATATGACTCTTGTTGTTGGGCTAGCATCCCTATGCCGAGCACTCAACCTTTCCATGCTCCAAGATCCCTAACCGTTAGGATGACCTTGTTCAAGTAACCAAACCTTCTTGCTGTAAGTATTCGATATGAACCTGCCTAGTCAAGGAAAAGCAGTGGCACCCTAATTTCATAGACCTACCACCGATTGTACAAGACTTATGACAGCGCAAGGTTTGAACTCAACTTAAACATTACTGAGGGATCGTTCTACTTCACTACCACACTAATGTAGACAAAACATAATAGCAATCAATAAAAGTAGAACAAATAATGAGAATCACATTCACACATAGTGACATGGTATGACCCTTTAATGAATGGTGATCTCCATCTCCATCATCTTGCCCATCAAGGTGATCTCCATCTCCATGATCCTGTGTGCCATCCTTCTTGTGATAAGTCCTCCAAGAACTATCTTATCGCAAGCTATGCTAATTACATAGTCGCAAGATCACAAGATGGCATGCAGGCCAATACATCAATTGGCAACACATATGGCTCCAACCGTGTTTCTTACATGACACGCAGGCCATGAATGAATTACATACAATACACATCGGCCATACCAATCACCTCATACCCTGCAAAAACAAGTTAGGCGTAGAACGATTCTATGCGCTACGACAGGTAGCAACGGCGATTTCTCAAAACCAAACCGGATTACATAGATCGCATCTATGGAATCGCTATGAAAATCTCATCAGATTGATCTCATCAACCTGAATCCGAACCATTCAGAGTCCCTCTATTTTCACTAGATCAATCCCATTGATCTATGCCCAACATGTATGGTCTTACGTGTATCACTTAACTCAGGTGGCGGATTAAACTGACCGGTATGAGTAGATCGTTACACGGCCAATGCATCAAGAGCATAAAAACCGATTGAGTTTCCATCTACCTCCCCGTTTCATAGATTGATCTAATCAAACCGTACAACCAATAATAGCAGATCACATCTACTATCTCTGCATATATCATCTATATGCCAAAATCCGAACCTATAACGAGCAGCTACGGCTCTGATACCACTGAAGGGTTATGAGGGTGCTACGCTAGGCAGAAAATAAAACTTTTCTGCCTCATGAACCTGGATCTACTGCTAGTTATAGGTTACGGGATTACCCCTAGATGTGCAAGTGTAGCGGAAGATGACTCGATGTAGTCGTACGCGTCATAGCAGGCAATGCAATTGTGTGGTCGTCCGTCACCTCAATCTTCTCGCGTGGTTCGTCCTTGCACTCCAAGTCCAGCACCTCCAAGGTATCCACACGTTCGGGGAAGATGCGTCGCGCCTTGGACTGCTAGGTCCGCGAGAGCAATAGAGAGACATCGGTGTTAGGTGGGCGGCGGCTGAATTAGGGTAAACCTTGGGCGCCCCCACCCCTTCTGGTTATATAGCCCTGCTAATGGGCTTTTCCCAGAAAAGGCCCATTAGCATCCCACCTTTGGGGTTTCCACTAATGCCCAATGTTTGAGTCCGTTAGCAGTCTCTAGGGCATATCTCCAACACCAAGCTCCCAACATTTTTCCTCAGGGTGAGCTCCAAACTTGTCATAGCATTCAAAGCAAAGTTCCCGAACCCGGTTGCAATTGTCGAAGAAGGACTTGTCCTGCTCCTACAACTTTTCTCTATACGCTTCATGCTTTCTTTTAACTTTTCTTTATCCTCCATAATCTTCTTGATATCATCCTCTGTTTCTTCAACTTGAGCAAGAGCACTGATAAGCTTGCCTTCCAAAACATTGTGAGCGTCTAGAGCATCAGCTCTCTCCTTTTCTTTCTTGGCAAGTTGCTTCTTCAAATTTTCAATTTCAACCTAATAGTCACGCTCGCAAAGAGCAAAATTTTTCTCTTTCTCCTCTAAACCCATTTGCAGTCCTCTAATTAAGATAGAACCTTTGTACATCATCGATAACCCAGCATCAGCAACTTTGAGTAAGGGTTTCTTGGATATTTCAAGTTCTGCATCAGGGACAGTGAAGGCCTCATCTATACATTTTGACAGTTGAACCTCAGAAGTACGAGGCATCATCTAAAGTTTATCAGCCCCAATACCAATGAATTTGAAACTATCAAGACTCAAGCTTTTCTCTTGACAAAACACCAACCCACGCTTAAGAGCATCAGAAAACTCTCCTTTGCCAGCAGCAGGGATAATAGGAGTAACAAGTTCTTGATTGTTAAACTTGCTCAAGTCGACACTCTTTCGAGGAGAAGATGGTGCATGAGGAAAGATAGTTTCTATAGGAAAAATCAAAAATTAACAAAACAAGATGTTTCAAATCAAAAAGAAATGCGAAGTCACAGTACCTACCGGTGGAAACGCGCTCACCCAAATTGCACTCAACATTCTTTCCACTCTCAGCATGAATGGTAGAACTGGACAAGCGTGCCAAACGATCATCATTGACCACATCAACTTCGCCGACCTCAACTGCAGCTGGGTTCTCAACCGAAGTTGTTTTCTCAGCCTCAACATTTTCTTCGTGAGGACCAGCAACAGGGGCCTTGGCATCGGGCCTTAGTGAAGTAGAGCTAGCAGCTCGTTGAGTCTCCCCCACAAAAGTTTCTTCCCCAATAGTTTCCACTCCAGAAACAACACCACCTTCAACACCAATTGAACCTCTTGCATACAAGATCACATCCTGTACATTTCACAACATATCACTCAGCGGAGTAAGCAACGATGAAGTCAAATTAACAGAAGAAAAAAACAACAGTAATTTTTCTCACCTCCTCTTCAACACGCTGAGACTCGGTAACATCAACATCACCAACAACTTTCGAAGCACCAGCATCCCCTCCTTCAGAACAACCCAAACTAACAACCAAATTCCCCTCCACATCCAAGCTCTGCTCCAGCACTGCATCAAGCTCTTCAGAATCAAGCAAGACAGAAGGACTTTGATTCTTTTTCAATTTCTTAGCAACAGTCTTGCTAGGACCAGCCTTGCGCTTCGCACCCTTAGTAGTCTCCTTCTTCTGGCCTTGCTTCTTCTCGCGGTGGTAAGCAGGAGGAGGCCGTTCACTGTATTCAGCTTGCACAACTTTAAAAACTTTGTTCAAACATTTGTAATCATCACCAAGAATTCTATCAATATTATTTTTCTCACTCAGCACATATTTTTCAAGTAAATCTTCAGCCCGACTCTCAATAGATTTCACAAAATCTTCAGCAGAAGCAAAAGTCAAAGGGCGATGAAAATCATTATCCAGATACTTATAGTTTATACCTCGAACATTCTTGGGATAAAAACATTGAAACGACCACCCTTTTTTCAGTGGCCAAATCCTAGTAGCAGCATACTCTTCCACAAGATCTCTAGAACACTGTAATGAAGCTGTGCACTTGTATGCCTTAACTGCAGTTTTTGAGATCATAGAAGAAGGAAAAGATGGAGAAAACTCAGACTTCTCAACCTCCATCCTAGCAGCCATTGGATATCTTGTCACCATCCTCTTAGTAACAGAATCTCTTTCCTCAACTATGGGCACCTTATGGTAGAACCAATACCTTGACCAGTCCCCAACTCTCCACTTATTCCTTGTCACCAAAGAGATCTGGACAGCGTTGTGAGCAGCCTTAAAACTTGAACAAGCAAAATATTTAGTAATCACTTGCCCTTCAAGCATAAACTCTTTGAATTGAGTATGCATCTCAAAAAGTTCACAAAAAGTAGCAATGTCAGCATTAGCCTCTTGAGATTTGACGGCCCAAACAAAATGAGCCAATCTAACTACACCATTTGGAGTCAAATGGTGCATCTGAATGTTGAAAGCCTTTAACACATCCTCACCAAAGTCCTGGCAAGGGAAGCAAAGACCAGCAGTGAACAAATCTTGATAAACAATGCATTTATTGGGATGTGGCTTCGGTTTAGTCTCCAAAGGATCAGGCACCCTCACTTGATCATGCTCAACAAGCTTCAATCGCACCATTTCATCAAGATCACCTTTTTCAAACAAAGTCTTCCCAAAAGTTAAATTGAAACCTTCGTCATATTTAACCAAATCCACGACAGATGCATCAACGCCATCAAGGCCCTTTTCATTAGAATCCAACTGAGATTTATCTTCCTCAGTCTTGGAACTCTCCTGAGACTGAAGCTGATCTCGCAAATCTCACGAAGACATCTACAAAAACCAAAGATCACAAACACTATTCGACAAAATCATGAAAATGAAAAAGTTAAAGGAACAAACCTTAACGAAGGTGATACACAAACTTCGATCAAAGATCTAAGACCAGGCGAACACAACGGCAAAACATTAAGAAAAGCAATCTCAAACTTTAGAGTTCAAGAAAAATTTTGGCAGAGCTTCCCTTCTTCTAAAAATGACAACCTCAGGGGGAAGGCCTCGCTATTTATAGGCAGTGTCCGGTCAACCGGTCAAAACTAGCCGTTGGATTCAAAATTCAAATAGGCCAACTCCAAAGTTTAGACGACGTTTGTCAAGCAAAGTTTCATATAAACTTCACGGGATTCAGACCTTTGGAGTAGGCCTTCGCCCGTGAGGGGCTCCTATTGGGGAACAACTTTGACTTACAAACATCCTTTCCAAACATTGGAGACAAACATTTCATTACAAAGATTTGAGATGCTAACATGTGCAACGAAGATAACGTAGATACTGCATTGCACGTATTTCCAACTTCGCTTATGTAATTCCGAATGTTTCAAGTTGACTGGCGAAGATGACTTCGCCACACTTTGGATGATCAGAGAAGTCTATGTGGACACTTCGCTGTGAATATCAAACTTCGCACATATGAGTTCACATGTCTTAGGTTATCTGGCGAAGGACGACTTCGCCAGACTCTTAATGACTAGCGAAGCTGACGTGGTGGCTTCGCATAAAAAGTCTATGAGGTTCTCCGCTAAGTCAAGAAATCACGATCAAGTCCAAAGTTGCCTCAGAAGACAAAAAGGAAGAGGGCGAAGTGTGTTTCATCACTTCGCCAATATGCTTTCTAGCTAAATGTATAAGAGGTTCCTTGGCTAATTTTGTAAGATTCCTGGAATGGCGAAGCCAGGGGGTCTATAGATACCCTCTGGAATGTAAGTTTTGGGACAAAATGAAATATAATTGCAGCCCGCACATTGTTTTCACCTCATAATTCACTTCTGTAATTCTATTACCCAACAGGTCCTATCTTGAGAAGCTCATGATTGTCTCTCATCACAATCCAAATGGTAGAGTGTGCTGCAAGCTATGCGGCGTTGGCGATGGTACTATCCATTTCTCTAACTAGTAGGGGCTTTAGTACAGGCACTGCCTCACAAGCAAGAATCTGGATAGTCACCACGTAGCGGTCCCTGGGTCCGTCAGGTCCGATCTCCCTATGGCAGGTCCAGCTGTAGTTCTATCCTGGGATACCAAGCAGTTGGAGTGTCTCTCGCAAAACTTGCGCATAGACATCATGGATTTTGTCATAGAAGGGGATGAACTCGTAGGTCTCTATCTACATTCATGTCCCAGAAATAAAGTCGGAACATCGGCTATGAAGGTAGGCCTTGCATGAAGGAGTATGTAGACAGAATTTTGTAAATGCAAGGAGAGGTCTTTGTCGTTTTCTAGCTCAGGTAAAGAGGTTGTCTGGTATGAACAGAATCATCATCCGACTTTTATCCCGTTGCCCTATGGCACTTAGGTGGCATCGAGGGCGCAGGGCATTAGACGGCAGGGGCCATGCTCAAGGAATTGTACAAACATTGCATCTCAAGCCAAAGTGTAGCAGTTGTGGTGAGTTGTATGATTGCAGGGGTGGTTTCATACATCTCATGAATAAGATAAACATTCCTTCTTTTGGGAGAATCTGTAGGATCACCTTGGTGCAGACCTCGGTTCCTCTAGGATCTACCTGGTTGCAGCACGTCTATTGTAGCTTTCCTCCAAAATTGCAAGCTTCTTTAATTCTTCATGTAGGACTTGGACGTATCTACTCCAGTGCTTGATGATGAGAAGGTACGATCTCGATTCGGTCCAGAAAAGGATAGCAAGTCAATTATAAGAGGTAAGCCTCGCATAGCATTATGCAAGGTCAGTATATAACCGAAAGAAGGGCTGGTTCATCCTATTTTATCGTCCATACCTGTGGGGTCTCATCCTAGGGTCAAGCATGGCTCTGATACTAACTAAAACATCCTCAAATTTTTCACAAAGGGAAAATTCACAGAATGGATAATAATGTGAAATTATAAGCAATCACATTATTATACAAAAGTTGATAATCAAATCCATACATCGAAACTAGATGTGGCAGAACCTCCTAAATTATATGGCCCACACGCACCTATAATTGTCTCAAAGACTTCTGATAGCCATGCATGTGTTTCAGATAACTTAGAAAGCCCTGTCGGGTGCCCTCAAAGGACCCCGATTAAACCACATTTGTCAACTCATACTAGGATCAACAAAGGAGTAGCTACAACATTACAACATTTATGATAAAACATATATCAGAGTGCGGAAGAGTAATAACATTAAGTTTACAAAATATATGAAAAAGTTAACTTTTACAAACTTGACTTTAATTGCGGAAGCGGCGGAAGCAGAGAAGAACTTCAGAAGTCAACTTAAGTAGAGCGCCTAAATCGGGAGGGGACAACCAGATCACGTCGAGCCCACCGACATGAACTTGATTTAAACACCAATTAGCACCTGCAACAGGGGTTCAACAAACACTGAGTACAAAAGTACTCAACAAGACTGACCCGACGAAAAAGAGGGGTGAAGACTCAGGAAATGCAGGCTAGAGGGACAAGGTAAGGCTTGCTGGTGATAAGAAATTTTGCAGAAAAGCTTGAAAGAAAGAAAAGTTGTCTTTTTTAAAAATTACCAACCAACTTCATTATTGATCCTTAATTTTTGTTCGAGTTGTTACTACGATGATGAACACCAATCGAGTCTTCTTCTCTGAGAAGCAACGGCGATTCGAATCCATTTTCATACCCAGCTGGGACCTAGGTGACTGAGCATACCGGAGACTTTAACTCCGAAGCACCCCAGGTGCACTGATATACCGGGATAACAACCTCAGCCGTATATCACCACATGATACATGTGAGCTCTGCGGCCCAGCGTACCGAGATACATGGGAACTTAAACCCCACAGTAAAACACACTATGACACAGATGGGATCTCTGGCCCCACGCTAGGTCACTCCATGGCATACACGGCTCCAACCATCCGTATACCACTTCATGCATGTGGATTTCTAAATTTTCGATATCACCAGTTCACCAACGGACGGGACCTAGGGCATCAACAGACGAGAACACTGAGGGACTCCATTCCCAGTGCAAGTTCGCCGTCCGGACTCGATTTATTACTAATATCAAGATTCCAACAAGAAACCAATCTCATCTTTTTTATTCTTTTGCCGTTGAACAATTAAATAAATAAGCATTGCTAAGCATAACTACTTATCTTCCCAGTAGGTAACAAGGAATAAGGAATAATACAGGTAATGCAATTTGTGGGTTTTCACTCAATTCCTATTACTTAATGCAACATATCAGAGCTGAAGCGGTAAAACTTTTATAAATAGAATAGGGTTTAAATGCATCCAGGGCTTGCCTGTGTTGCAACGGTAGTTAGTTCCCGTCAAGATCACGGGTGTTACGCTTGACACAACTCCAGGATGGACGACACCACATCAAGGATCCGCGACTTCACTTCGATGGGGGATGGCATTTTCCAGAGATCGTGCACCAAGATCCACTCACTCTCGAACAACTACACGTATTTAATAATGCATGTTTTAGCATGATGAACTCTTGACATGATGCACGGTAATGCATTGGTGCAAGCATAACAAGATTAAACAACTAGCTAATTATAAACTATTTTAAAAGCATTACAGAAGATAAATATAAAACTCCATATATTCTAAAATTATATAGTCATATTAGGTGTTAACATGACATAGCAGAATCATATAAAGGTAAAGGAACCACATTTTTCATTTATACATTTTTAGTATAATTATAAACCATTTAGTAAGCAATAAGCAAGATAAATCAAAAGATCAAGCATACGATATCCAATGGCCATAATATTTTTACTGTAACACACACATAGCATAAGAAACATGTCATAAAAATTTCAAGTCAAAAGGAGTCACATAGCATGAGATATGAATTTCCTTCTCTTTAAACATTAAATAAAGGCATAAAACATAGCTAATTATTTTTCTGTAAAATATGGAATGTTTCATATTTTTAATAAAAACTAGGCATTACAAGGAACACAACAAAATTTGGTTCACCAAAAACAGAGTTACGAAACTCCAGATATGAATTTTTGAAGTTTATGAAAATCTGCTACAAACAGGTCCTTTGGGTACTATTCACCTGAGTCTATAGCTGTGTAGTTAGGACCCTGGCTTTAGTTGAATTCAAACCCGAGGTCCTTGGTCACAAATGAAGAACAGAGACGCCGGGAACGGCGATTTTGGGAGGGCAGGGTACTCATTGGTGGCAAGGGAGTAGCGTGGGAGCATTGGGAGGTGGTAACGCGCTCATGGGTCGCCTTGGCTTGGTCCGAGGCGGCCCGTGGCGGCACGGCCACGCGAGCCCGCGGCGAGGCTGCGAGGCGACGTGACTGCTGCGGCTCTCCAGCAAGGAGACAGCCGGAGGAGGGGATGGGGAGGTGCAGCGCAACGAGGGCAAGGCCATGGTGCTCATAGGCGAGGACAAGGAGGCACGGACGTGAGGAACGCGGACGGCTTCGAGCTCGCGGCTATGGCGGCTGTAAACAGAGAAGGGGAAATGGCGGCCGGTGCTAAGCTTATAAAGGGAAAATAGAAGATGGTGGAGTGCCTGGAGTCTTCGCGGGCGTGGCCACGCAGCTACCAGCACGGGAGGTCTCGAAGACACAGCAAAATGGCTCACGGCGACGACGCGGCAGCAAAAACGGACCAGAGCAAAAACGGACCAGCAAAAACGGACCAGAACTCGCGTGGGTTACTGTTCACCAAAATTACAGAACTACCACTCGTCGAAAATTGTAAATTACTTCCAAAAATATATAGAAACTTGAAAATCTCCAAAAATAAAGTTTGCATAACTTTTCAAGAGCTACACTTCTCATTTAAGAAACATTTTCAAATTCTGTCTAGATTTTGAAATATGAATTCAAATTTAAAAAGAATACAAAAAAGGTCAAAACTCTAGAAACAAACATTTGAAATTACTTTTAATTTTTCTAAACAACTTGAAAATCTTCTAATCTATGAAATGTTCAGCTTATCAAACCAAACACTTTTCATAGAGAAAGTTTTCCCAAATTTTAAATAATTTTTGAAATATGAATTTAAATTGAAAAGGGGATAAGTGTTGGAATACTGTATTTTCAAATTTATTCGAAATTATTTTTGGAACTTGAAAAACTTTGAATACCAATATTGTAGCCCTTATCAAGATCTACAAACTATATGTTGAGAGTATCTCAAAATTCCTTATAGATTTTAAAATATAGAAAAAGGGATAAAATAAGGTTTTGAAAATAGTTTTTAAATAGCAATCAACTCATCATTTCATGTATAAAACAAAGCACCACATAAAAGACATTATTAAAACATGAATACATTTATGTCATGATGCTCAATGATTATTTTCATAATGAACTTGATTATAATTTTAATTGCTTACTAACATCTGGGATGTTACACTAGATAAAGGAGTAACATAATTGGGCTTACATCATTCATTACATCACCACATGGCGAATCATCAGAATACAAACTTCTAGAACAGCTATGGAAGTAGAAGAGTATTTATGGAAGGATCTTCATCAACCATCTTGAGCGCAGGCACAAGACCATCTATTCCGTACGTTTCCATTCATCACTATGAAGCAAGTAAATCTGCACACAGCCAGTTGTGTGCAGGCCATGGTCAGCACCGATGAGCTTTAGTGGAAAAGAAACAAGGGATCTGGCAATCCTATAGTTTTGGCTGTGGTTTTCCTATGCATGCAAGCAGTAATCAAGTTTATTTCAAAAGTCAAGTTTTAACTTATTCCCATCCCAAACACACACCTCCATCCACCAACCCATCCATCCCAGATCCATCATCACATCACCACCACCATTGCCATCATGACTCATGCTCAGGTCAACCAGGCCAACTCCAACTCAGCCGGTCTCAGTGACCCGTAGCCCTCAATCTGGCTGGCCAAAAACAACTCTCAGGGGAAGGTAGAACACTCCACTCACTAGTTCAGTGCAAGCAGAACACAGGAAAGGTCCATAGCCGATGAGTCGGCATACGATCAACCATAACACTCTGCAGAGGTTTCACTAATCCATAAGATAGCCATCATAGGTGTGGTACCCACCTAGGCAGATTCTAGACACCTACTGCCATAGAATGATGCCACTCTACCATCCAGCTCTGGATCGCTGAAACTGTGAAGTGAGCATGTATCCACTCCCGAAGAGGATGCCATGCCATGTACCCGCTCCCGAAGAGGGTGTTAGCTCCATCCCATGCATATACCTTCCTAACACTACTTGCCTAGCAGTAGTGGCATCTATCTATCCAAAGGTTTGGCCGTCTCCCCCCATGGGAAGCGAGTGGAAAGCAAGAGATTCCTATGATCTGGTTACCAGCGCAGCAGTTCCTAAGTGTCACCAAGCTGGGATCTCTTCATCAGGGTTTCCATTTAACGTGCTACCACGGCACACTCCTCCTGGCTTCCACCCCTCAGAGGCTTCCACCCAGGACTCTCCATCACATCTAAGTTAGTCCACCATAGACTGTTCCTCATGAGAATGTCCAGATCCATTCCCCGCTCCATAAGCTCGTCGTAGATCCTGGCTCGATTGACTCAACCCTCACCCTACTCCCTGCCGTAAGTTCCATCCCAAACCCAGATACAACATTATCAATTCACATACCCATCTGATCCATCAACACACACCCCAAACCTGGCATCCCTACCAGGCCCTCCCAGGGTTCATCACGTCGCATCAAAATGTAAGCGATTGAAGTACATATATATATAAATAATATAGCACAAATACGTGGCTAACATAACAGTGGGTAAGCAGGTGAAAGGTTATGACAAGGTAGGGGCTATCAAGTAATATTCTACCATGCAAACCTATCTCAGGTGTAAGAATTGCATAAAAGTAAAGCACTAGCAATTCTAGGTATTAGCCATGTCTAATAGGATTTCTAAGAGAAGGTGCTGCCATGACACCTGCGCTATCAATGTCATCATTTAGTAGAACCTCCTCCTTGGTGCTCGTAGCCTCCTCCCTCAGATTGTTTCTCGTTCGACTCTGAAAATGAAACGTAATAGTCACGTAAGCGACTCCTATAGAATAGCACAAAGAACCAAATAAAATTCAAAAGATCCAAATGCACTCAAACATAAGCTCATGACGTAGAGCTTGATTCATAGAAAATTTGGATACTTGGTTCATAATTTTTTGAGCTCGTATGAATTAGTTATGAATTTCCAAAGATTTATATATATATAAAAAGATAAAAGGCTGGATTAATCGGGGCATGACACATGTCAGCCAGAGATAGGTCCATGTGGCAGTAGTGGGTCAGGCTGACGTGGCAACTGTAGCTGACATGGCGGTTGACGTCATCCCTAATAGGTGGGACCGTGCTGACGTCATCGCTGACTGGTGGAGCCAGCTGACGTCAGCATTGACTTAGTCAACGGTCATCAAGCACGGTCAACGATCAACTGACAGGCGGGGTCCACATGATGTCACTACTGACATCATTGTAGACCAGTGGGGTTAGGCTGACATCACAGCTGACGTCAGCGTTGACTTCATCAACATCAACATGGGCCCTTATTGGGCCGTTAACGGGTCGTTATTGGGCCAGACATGGGCCGGGCTTAGCCCGCCACGTGGCACGTTGCTGTGCTACCACGTCACTAACTGGATCCGGTCCGGGCTCAAGGCGGGTCGGGTCCACGGTTGCTAGTTCACGGTGGACTAGCAGCCCACCTGCGCGAGTCCACCCCTCGGTCCACAAAGACAGGGTCCACAGAGTTCATGCTAGGTGCCTCGGCGCACGGTGTTGTGGTCCACGGTGCACTGACGCTCGCTGGGTCCCGTGTGCAGCGGCTCTGGTCCATGAGGACCATGTCCATGTCCATCTTGTCGACTTCATCTTCAATTCCCCTTCTTCTACTCTGCTCCCCGACGGCGTTGGCCGGTGGCATGACGGCGCATCTGGGTGCAGTGATGGTCCTCGGCAAGAACTGGCGTGCGCATAGGCTCAGTGTTGGTTCAGCGAGCAAGCCAAGGTGCAAGATGGCGGCTGCGGAGCTTCCAGTGGTCCTGGCCACTTCAGCGGTGGCATAGCCACGACAGTGCATGGTGACAGTGTGACTGCGAGGTGCTTCGGATCAATTTGAGGTGCGTGTGCAGAATTGGAGTTTCCCAACACCCGACTAACGCACCAGTGGTGACCAATTGCGCAGTGGAGGCCGTGCATGCTTGATGGCACATGGTAGGGCTCTATCTGGCGACGACGACCGGTGGAAGCATGGAGGGCACTCAGGGGGCGATTCTAGACTCGCAAGTGCGATTGGAGTCCTCATACAACTGTTTGGCTAGCCGGCGTCGACCATTCTCCACGGTGGAATCCACTTTTGTGACTGGGCACATGGCGGCGCTCCGACATGGACACGGTGTGCGGCTCGGGCACCAAGGGCTATCCTATGGTCCCATCTTCTACGCATCTTGATGCAGCACGTCATGGCAGAGCTTGTCATCGAGTTCTTGGTCCTTGAAGCGGTCGGAGGCAATGGCGAACAGCGTGGCACGACGGTGCTCTGGGGTGGCACCGCACCGGCATGGCCTCGAGCACAAGGGCTTCCGGGATGGCAACTAGGGGGCTAGCATGCGCTTGATGTGCGACCTGCCAAGGTGAGCATGGATCTGAGGTCCAAGAGGCATTGAGCTCATCTATGGGGCTAGTAAGAGGCTTCGCCGCGGTGGCACATGACCGTGGCGACAAGCATGGTGGTGCGTCCGTTCTGGTGTCCTCCCGACGCCGTGGAGTCCGGGGCCTCGGCTAGTTGTGCGTGCGTGCGTGCATGTGTGTGTCCAAGGAGACCAGTAGGTGCCTCAGCCTATGCGCTCTCAGAGCAGAGCACCATGGCCATAGCATAAGTCTAGGGTTTAGAAGGGGGCTCTCGGTGGCGCTCACCAGCGTGTGAAGAGGATAGGGAGGTGCGGTACAAGTCCTCGCAGCAGCAGCTCATGGCACGGCTCTGGCTCCTCAGTCCCGTCTGCTTCGTAGCGGCAGCAGCTCCGGTGTAGCGGAGCTCCTCCTTCTTCTCCAGCGGCGGCGGACTTCTTCTTCTTCCCCGCCCCCTTCTTCTCCTTTCCTTCCCAAATTCCCTGATTTGGCTGGCTTGGTGCTCGAATTGGTTAACCACTAGTGTGGCGGTGGGTGGTGGGAAGCCCTAGGGCACTAGGGCCTTGCTTTTATAGGAGCGCAACGAGGGCAATGGCACAGCGGTGGTGATCGCGGGCGGCCGGGGGCATTCCTGTTCGGGGGAAGCTTCTGGGAAGGGTGGGCTCCAGCTACCAGCGAGGGTGAGGTAAGGTGCCTTGGTGGCTGAGGGAGAGGGGAACAGACAGCTGGCAAGGTCACGGCGTTCATGAGCTTGAGCAGGAGCGCGCGCGGGCGAGTCATGCCAATCGCATGACCCTGTCGGGCCTTGTCGGTCTAGGTGGCCTTCATCCATTTGTTGGCGTGGTAGGTGGCTGGCACGGACGTCAAGGATGATCGGGGCCAGCTTGGGATTCCTTGATCGCGATGGCGTCATGCTCTGCTTCATGGCTGAGACAGAGGAGGGGACCAAGGGAAAAGGTATGACAAGCGGTGGCTACTGGTGGGGCCCGCTCATCAGCCGCTCAAGGAGTGGAGCTAGGTTCCATGATGGGTCGGCGGGTCGCTTGATGGGCCGGCCTGCTGGTGAGTGGAGAGAGAAGGCTGGCTGGGTCATAGATCATGGGTCAGATTGGTCTTCCACTTGCTCCTTTTCTTTTCTATTTGTTTTCAAAAATACTTTGGGTATATACATGAACACATATATATGTATGATTGTATGTTGCAAGGTACTTCATGGTAAGTATAGAGTCATAGGCCATGTTAGGGTACTATTCCCCTTGTATCATATTTATTTATGATATAAATAAATATTTGTTGGTCTTAAATTAACCATCACGTAAATCCAAGGAAAATCCAAATCACATGTTGAATGCAACATTGATGATTAGCTAATGCATCGTGAGATCAGAGCTAGTGCAACATTGAGATATAACATATGCAACATTGAAAGGTAGCATGGGGTACATGATCTCAAGGTAAGAGGCTTGGTCAAGTTAAAAGTTTTGGTGGAGCATGTGAGGTGGTAGATACAGAGGTTAGCTCGAAGGCTTTGTCTTGAATAAGATAGGTATAGGAGTGCAATATGGGCAAGTCACATGTGCAACATAGAAGATAACATTAATGCAATATGGTGATACCACTAGTGCAACATATGGCAACATCTAGTGATACATTGTTGTGAAACATAGGGGAAAACAAGAGGTGCATTGGATACATGATTCCATTGAAAAGGACTTGAGCAAGGTGAGGATAGTTAGTGGTGCAAGGTAGGTAATGAAGTTAGAGGGAAGCTCTGGAGTTTAGTCCTAAGATTATATTAAGTCACTTGTGATGGTGTTACATGAAAAGTGTAGCACTAACCATATGTGCCAAGTGCAAAAGGGTCGGGTTTCCTACATGACAAGCCATAAACATGGGCATGTTCGAAAAAAATTTGTTGGTTGCATTTTTCGGTGTTTGTAATTTTTAGGGTTGTTACACAAATCACTGATCATCTGCCTTGGATACCCTAGAGAAGGCCACAAACTTGTTGAATGCCCTTACCTGATGGATACCTCCAACATTGACCTCATGAGGCTAGTTGAAGGAATAGAAGATCGCAATGTTTGTAGATCTACCTGTCGATAATTATCAGTCAGGATGAACCTCAATAGGGTGAAAGGTACATAATACCCATGCGTCTAGACTTGGACACAAGTTTGCCTAATGCACCGTGTTTATACATGTTCATCTGGCTTGCATGAGAACTTGGTTTTTAATTAAATATACTTGAGGAGTCTCTTTTGGGCTCTGGGATAAGTCCCAAGACCCCTGGAAAATAGAAGTAAAGGATATAATGCTGGAGTGAATCCTTATTTGATGATTCAACTGGTGTACAACCTAAAAACATGGGTAACCCTCAGGACTACACTATTATGAATAATACAAGACCAACATTCCAATTGTTCCTCGAAAAGTCACCTATCCAACACGATCATTTGGATCTAGTACCCCAAACTGTGGAATAACCGACCTGCCAGAATGACTGTGTCACACCAAATACTTCACCGAGGACATAAGACACAGAGGTTAAATGATGGTGAAGTGTTGACAGGACCATCCTAGCCAAGTTCAGAAAGCTAACTTTAATAGGTCACCTTTTTCCATTAGATTTGAAGATTCCTTACTAAAGGAAATGGTCGTAGACCCGACCAAGAGTTAAGCTATAAAGATCAAGAGTTCCTACGTCTGCAAAGTAAAGGCTGTAGATCATGAAATGCGAGATGCCACTGCAACACAACGTCGAAGCTCCCAAGACACCTCTCAGTGGGGAGGCAAGTGATGACTATGCTTATCAGAGTAGCATAGAGGAAGTGTGGTGGGTCCATAATCCATAGGACCCAGGATTGAAACCTGGCTCCTAATGCACGTTGTCCAAGCAAGAAGACCCAATCCATATTCTTCTACCTGCTAGTCATATGTTGGGATTTTCTGCAACAGCGACCAATCAGCTAATGCTGAAAAGTCTCCTATTGGAACTCTGAAGATCTACTTGGAACCTCCACACCAACACCCAACCGGTGATACTCAATCAAGGATTGAAACAAAGAGAACAAGGAAGCACTACTAACCACTGCAACTCAATGGAGAAACCACATCATGCAATGAAGAACAAGAAGACTGACGTTGAGTGGACATCACTTTATAACTTCACATAGTACTACTCTCCTTAAATCTCGGGGTCGAGATTCCGATAAGGGGGTAGGAACCCTAAAAATTACAAACACCAAAAAATGCAACCAACAAAAATTTTTCAAAACATGCCCATGTTAGTTGTGTGTCATGTAGGAACCCTGGCCCTTTTGCACCTAGTACATATATTAGTGCTACACTAAGTGACATCATCATCATAGACTTAATATAATCTTAAGCCACATGTGATAAGCACCCTTGTCTAGCACCTTTAGTGTCATGAGTCAAGCATCAACGTTGCACATGTGTTTGTCACATGTTGCACTCTTGTACTCATGATACATGTGACGAGGCTCTAGAGTTTCCCTCTCCTCTCCAACACCTATATTGCTCCACTAAATCTCCTCACCTTGCTCAAGCTCTTACATTGGAATCTTGTGTCCAATGCACATCATGCCACCCTCACTGTATCAATAGATGTAGCTATATGTGGCACTAGTTGTATCATCATGTTGCATTCAACTTGTGGTTTGTCTCTTCTTTGGATTTTATGTATTGATTAGTTAAAAATGCTAACAATAGTTATTTATCTAATAAATAAATATCATGGGAATAATACCCAACATAGCCAAGGATCAAGTAAGTCCATTAAACATCTATTTGCAACATGCTACATTTATTATATATATGTGTGTGTGTGTATGAATTATACAAAAGTAGAAAAGGAAAAAGCAAAGGAAAAGAAAACAAATGAGAAAAGACATATCTGGCCCATGACCACGAGCCAGCCCAGCTTGTCCTGCTCTCCCTTCTCCCCCTTTTTGCCCCGCACTGGCCCACCTGGCCCGCCAGCACTTCCCTCTCTTCCTTTCCCTACCCGCAAAGCTACCGCCCCAAACAAGCACCGGCCTTGCCTCGCGTTGCAACAGAGACCTAGCCGCAGCAAATGACAGGTGGACCCCAGTGTGGGACCAAGCTGTCATAGCCCCCACTGGTCCCCTCTCCTCTGCCTTTTTGGCAAGCAGAGCCACGCCACGCGCCAAGCCTCACAACCAGACTAGCCTTCCCCGTGTGGCGACATGGGAGCCAACTGCCCACCTTGGATGCCCACACCATGCAAGCACTATGGGCTGACAGGCCCTGCACAAAACACCTGGGCCGTGAGCGCCTTTCCCTCCCGCGCACACATGCTCTAACGTGCGCGTGCTATCTCCCCGCTGTCCCCACTCTCCCTTGGCCGCCAAGGCTGCTTGCTTCGCCAGTCACTGGCAGTTAGAGCCCATGGCTCGCTGTAGCAATTCATGGAGAACTACAGACCGAATCACCTTGGTCGCTCAATCACACCACCGCCATGCCACCTACCCTCGCTCCACCCATATAAGCATGCCTCGTGCCCTAGGGTTTCCCCAGGACGCGTCGCCATAGCGGTGGCTCCCTATTTCACCTTGCCAAGCCAAGAAACTAGGGAATTTGGAGAGGGAAGGAGGAGAAGAAGGCAGGGAAGGAGCCATCACTGCTAGAGAAGAAGAAGAGGACGGCCGTACCAGAACTGCTGCTGCATCATTAGGATCAAGGAGCAAGGCCCGTATCACAAGTCACTACCTCATCTTCACCGGGGACGCCACCGTTGGATGTGTACTGCACCTCCCTCTCATCTTCACATGCCGGTGAGCACCGCAGTGATCCTATTTTCCATCCTCAACCTGTTGCTTCTGGCCATGGCACCCATACCAGTGTGCGTAGGCCGAGGCCATTACCAGCCGCTTGGACACGCATGCACACACACCACGCACGCACCCTTCCCGGCCCCTTAGTATCCACGGCGTCAGGAGGACACCATCATGTTCCACTGCGGCAAGGACATTTTTTGGCCCCATCACTGAGGCATGCTCTTCTTGGACCTGAGATCCGGACCTACCTTACTGCCATGCAACCGGTGTGCACACTACTGCTGAGAAAGGAGCCCAGAAGACCTCCTAGTTGACACCTTGGCGCCATCAGAGTTTCACTCGCTTACATTTTGGATGCGATGTGATGAACCCCTAGGAGGGTTTGGCTGGGATGCCAGGCTCGATGGATCATTGGATCAGATAGGTTATGTGAGCTATGGTGTTGTATCTGGATTTGGGGTGGAACTTACGGAAGGGTGTAGGGTGAGGGTTGAGTCGATTGAGCTAGGATCTACGATGAGCTTATGGAGAAAGCCTTGCCGATGATGCAACCTGGGCATCTGTGCTTAGTTACCTGTGGCGGGTAAACCCTATTCGAGATGGTGAATCCTTGGGTGTGAGCCCCTGTGCGGAAGACAGCCGAACCCTGGATAGATCGATGCCATTACTATCAGGTGAGCGTGTGTTAGGGAGGTAGGAGCATGTAATTCTCACACCCTTTCGAGACGATCCTGATGCTGTTCAGGAATGGGATCATGAGTCCCCTCACATTATCAGCCATTCTAAGGGTGTTCCAGGGTTGAGAGGTAGGACGGCATCGTTCTATGGCAGTAGACACCTGGAATCTGCCTAGGTGGGTACCACACCGATGATGGCTATCTTGTGGATTAGTGAAACCTCTGCAGAGTGTATGGTTGATCAATCGATACATGTGCCGATTCATCGGCTATGGACCTTTCCTAGGGAGGATGCACCGGACTAGTGAGAGGAGTGTTCTACCTTCCCCTGAGAGTTGATTTCAGCCATGAGCCAGGTTGAGGGCTACGGGCTACTGAGACCAGCCGAGAGGGAGTTGGCCTGGTTGACCTGAGAGAGAGTCATGGTGGTGATGGTGGTGGAGATGTGGTGATGGGTCTGGGATGGATGGGATGGTGGATGGATGTGTGTGTGTGGGGGGATGGGAAAGAGTTAAAACTTGACTATTGTTATAAACATGATTACTGCCTGCATGCATAGGAAAACTACAGCCAAACTATAGGATCACTAGATCCCTTGTTTCTTTTTTCCACTAAAGCTCATCGGTGTTGACCATGGCCTGCACACATCTGGCGGTGTATAGATTTACCTGCTTCACGGTAATGTTGGGATTGTAAGGATTAGAAGGTCTCATGCCTGCACTCAAGATGGTTGTTGGAGATCCTTCCGTGAATGCTCTTCTACTTCCACAGTTGTTCTAGATGATTGTACTCTGATGATTCACCATGTGGCGATGTAATGAATGATGTAAGCCCTATTAATGTACTCCTTTATCTAGTTTTGATGTATGGATTTGATTATTAGCTGTTGTATAATAATGTGATAGCTTATATTTTCACATTATTGTCCGTTCTGTGAATTTTCCCTTCGTGGAAAATTTGAGGATGTTTCACCAAGTAACTCAAAAAGGCCCATTCCAAGAAGGGACCCAAGAAGGCTGCTGCTGTAGAGGATGTCGTAGTTGAAATTGTCCCACTGACAATGATCCCACCTAATGATGGCGTTGCTCCTCACCTCCCCAGCGAGGTGCTTGCTAGCATAGGAGAAGGTTTCCTCTAGATTAAGCATGAGGCAGTCTCTGCCTCACTCATTGAGGTTGATGATATCGATTATTAGTCGCCCTATAGTTTCTGTTGGTGCACCTGCTTGCTCAGACGTGCTTAAAAACCTTTATTTATCTTTTGTTTCTTAACCTAGTGCATGCATTGGCTTCATAACTCTAGTGCTATGTACTGGTTAAACATCATTGTTATCAATCAGTTTGATGTTTATCATTACTTTGCCATCATCAGTTTATCACTGCTTAATGCCTCTATCAATTTATCTTATGATCTGTTGTTGTACCCATGTGCTCACTGCAACTGTTCGTAAAATGTACATCTTGCGATTGCTAGTCTTGTGCAAGGCTAAGCCTAACTCGCTTCCCCGATAGTTTTTTATGGATAACATCTCAATACAAGGAGTAGTAAAATCTTGTTTTGGAATGTGAGGGGGTCAATTCTTAGGATAAATGGGATGGCATTAGAGAAAATTTCAATGAAAGTGCTTGCCATGTCCTATGTCTATAGGAGACAAAAAGAGAGAGAGTTTTGACAAATTTTACATCAAAAAACTTTTTCACAAAAACTTAGATAAGTTTGCCTTTGCTACCTCAGTTGGCGCCTCAGGGGTGTTTGAAGGTGATGTTGTTTAGATAAATTCTTATGCTGTAACTATCAAATAGGTGTCTAGAATGGACAACAATGTTATTCACGTAACCAACATATATGGCCCTGCACACTCTAATCAAAAGATGGCTTTCTCCACCTGGCTGATGAACCTAGACAACTCTAGCTTTTGACAACTGGGTACTGGGTGGAGACTTCAATTTTTACAGATGTCATGAAGATATGAACAAGTCTGGTGGTGATCCTGAAGAGATAAATCTATTCAATAGTGTGATCGTTGACTTGGATCTAGCTAACTTTCAATGGGAGGAGATTCACCTGGAGTAACATGCAGGAAGACACCCTCTTGGTTAAACTAGACTGTGTGTTCACTTTCTCTGATTGGCCACAATCTTTCCTTGCCACCTTTGTTCAACCTGTTGCCAAGCCAATCTCTGACCACATCCCTTATGTTCTTCACATTGGCAATAGTATACCTAAGTACAACACCTTCAAGTTTCAGAGCTTCTCGTTTGACCATCCAGGCTTCATGGAAATAGTTAGTCTTCATTGGAATAATGCTGCTTTTTATGCTAATGCTACCAAGCACCTTCCCTCGAAATTAAAATAGGTCAGGCAAGGACTCAAGTTGTGGAGCAGAAACCTCTCCAACCTTAGTAAGCTGATCTATAATTGTAATTGGGTCCTTTCCCTACTGGATGGTTTAGAAGAGCAGAAAGCCCTTTCCAAACTAGATTCTGCATTCTTAAAATTAGTCAAGAGACATCTAGCCAACCTTCAGGAATCCAAAATAAAATATTAGAGGCAAAGAAATACCACAAGATGGGTCAAATTTTGAGATGAAAATTCTCATTTCTTCCACATCATGGTTACTACTGCACATAAGAGAAAATTCATAGTCTCATTGGTTGATTCAGAAGGAAAACTCCGACCATGATCGGAAAGCCAACCTGCTATGGTTTGTATTCAAGGATAGAATGGGTGTTAGTGAGTTTAGAGGCATCTTTTATGATCTAAACTCCATCCTATTCAGTCAGGACCTACATGACCTATACCATGATTTCAGCGAAGAAGAAATTAGCACTGTCATCAGATGTCTTCCAAATGAACACTCCCTAGGGCCTGATGGTTTCAATGGGCTATTTATAAAAAAATACTAGAACATACTGAAACCAGATTTCACAAAACTGTTCATGGATTTCTACCACCACAACATTGATCTTAGAAGCAGCAACTCTTCAGTCATTGCCCTTATTCCTAGAAGGACAATACATAAATTTTTAGTGACTATAGACCAATTTCAGTGTTGAATTACTCGCTCAAATGTATTACCAAAATGCTATCTAGTAGACTCTAGAGTGTTATTATGCAGCTGATCCACCAGAACCAATATGGATTCATCAAGAGCAGAACTGTCCTAGATTTTCTAGCATGGACCTTTCAATTCCTCCATCTCTATCATAAGTCCAAGAAAGAGGTTGTGATCTTGAAGCTTGATTTTGAAAAGGCTTTTGACAAACTAGAACATCAGTCCATTCTGGATGTGCTCAGAAACAAGGGCTTCTCACCTATATGGATTCAGTGTAATCCAAAATATTTGTTGAGGTAGACCTTTCACTTGAGGTGTCAGATAGGGAGGTCCTCTTTCCCCACTTTTATTAGTCCTTGATGCAGACTTCCTCTAGAGCTTAATCAACAAAGCATTGAAGTTAGGTGTGATGAAGCATCCAATAAGTGATAACTTCCAAGGAGACTTCCCTATTATTCAATATGCGGATGATACCCTGTTGATACTCCTTGGTGATGCTAGAACCCTTTTCAATTTAGAAGGTCTTCTCAGATCCTTCTCTGACTCTAGTGGGCTACATGTCAACTTCTACATGTCCTTTTAAATTGCAGGGGTAAATCTCTGGTAGCCTAGGAGGAAGCTTATAAACCTAGGAATCAAGCAGGCCTAGGCATCATTGACATAGAGAGACAGAATGATGCACATATCCCATGGGTTTCCCTGACCTAGTTAAAGATGTACTCCAACTATCAGACTCCTCCCAAGGTAGAGCCGCAGTGGGATCTTTCTAGTGGAAAGACTTGCTAAAGCTCTTTCCTAAATTTCAAAGTTTGGAAAATGCAGAGTTAACCAAGGTAATTCAGTTCTCTTTTGGGTAGATATATAGATTGACCAACCACTCCTTGATAAGTACCTAGAGTTGTTCTCATTCTCTAGGAAACCCAAGTGTTCAGTCAGATTCTACCACTCTCAACAAAAGGATAGAATTTTCTCTCCAATCCTCACTCCCCAAGGAGCGAGACAGTTGGAGGAAATCAGGATTATATTCCAAATAGAACCTGGGATGAAGAGAACAAGGATGTTTGGTCATACAAGTGGGGATCAGGTATGATCAGCAACACAAAAGCTTATAGAGAGCTGACAGAACCCTCACCTGCTTCTCCCCTTTTCAAATGGCTCTAGGCTTTATCTAACCTGGGCAATCACAAATTCTTCTTTTGGTTCCTTTTAAGAGATGGAATCAACACTCGAAATATCCTGAAAAGGAAGAATATGCATTTGCCAGATTATATTTTTGTGTTGTGTGCAAGAGGAATTGAGGAGACCAACTTTCACTTGTTATTTGGCTGCAACCTTAGCGAAGACTGTTGGAACTCGATTCAAATCACCTGGGATGTCAACCTTCCTCCACTGGATGTGATCCTCAAAGCTAGAGCAGAATTCAATAATCCAATTTTCAGAGAGGTAATCATAACAGCCTACTGGAGCCTTTGGTGCATTAGAAATAAGATCATTTTTAATGGCTCTAAGAGTGTGAACAACTGGAAGAATCACTTCAAAGAAGAGCTAGGCTTAGTCTGTGTCAAGGCCAAGCTGAATAAATGTAATTAGTGCTTGGAGAGATAGCCTTACTTGAGCCTTTTCCTTTCTCCCTTTAGGCATGAGGCCTTGTAACATGCTGTACTCATTCTTCCATTTATTTGAAAAGCAAAAAAATAGGTTGGGGACTCCCCTGCTGACCCGTTCAAAAAATATCTTTCCAAAAGTCCAAAGTAGGCCTGGGATAGGAACTCATGCAAGGGCGCCCAGGGCTGGGCCGGAGCTCACGGGCATCTAGGGCATGGATTCCACATTTGCTGAAATGGAGGTCATAGTTTTACTGGAGACCAAACTAATCATTATTTTAGTATTGTAGAGTTCGAAGAGATCATTTAGGGAAAAGATTTTATATTTTTCTGAAAGGGTCAACAGGGGAGTGCCCTACCTATATTTTTTCATTAATAAAAAAGTTGAAACAAGAGTACGGATACAACAACAGCAAAAGAGGAGCCAAGAAAGAGGGAACACTATAGGGGGACAGAGAAAAAATAAAATTTCTATAGATGATTAGAATTTGTAAACTAAAAAGTATATTTTAGTTTGTGAAACAAATTACAACTTTTATGCTATTTTATACTTTTAGTTTTTGAAAAATATTTCATGCGGCACTCATCTTATTTCTTTTTTTACATAATGGATAGTTTATATCCGGCTTCATCTATTAACCGATAGAATCCAGCAAATTATTATGGAGGTTTGCTAAAGGACACAAACACGGACTGCAAAAACAAGAAGCTTGCAGCCCACCTAATGGAAAGCCAAACGAAATAAGTTCAAGCTAAATATGACCAATGTGTAACAGCCCAAAAATTCGAACTACAAAATTTTTCGACAAAACCTTGAATGATGTGGTGCGACATGTCATCATCTACCCCTTACATATGCATCAACCCTAGCATGTCATGCATGGCATTCACATGTTGCAAATTAATTAATATCTCATAACCATGCTCTATGTTCACATGTTACATTTTAATGTTTCATTTGTTTAATCATCATGTTGCATTAAAAGAGTGAGTTGGATTTTTATTTGGTTTATGTGTTGATTATTAAAAATGACAACATAATATTTATTTTCACAAATAAATATTAAGGGAATAATACCCTAGAAGTATTTGGGCCATGTATGCTCACTATTCTGTTGCACAAAATAAGCACACTATATATATATAAGTATATATAAAAATATATTTGAAAATGAAAAAGGAAAAGAAAAGGAAAAAGAAAAGGAGGAGACAGGCCCGAGCAGCCCCGTCGAACCCCCTGCTCGCCGCTCGACCCTGCGCTCGCCGCTCGACCCCCCCTGCTCGCCGCTCGACCCCCTGCTCGCCGCTCGACCCCGCGCTGCGCGGCCCAACCAGGCCAACGGCCCAGCAAGAGCCGCGCGCGTCCGCGCGCCGCACCGAGCCTCTGTTGCCGATGAGTCGCTGACGATGGGGCCTCGAAGTGGAACCCACGTGTCATCGCGCCCGCTGACGATGGGGCGTCAGCACTGTTCCCCGGCGTCGCTCCTAAGCAACCTCCCTCGACCGCTGGATCCAGTGTCGCCCCGCATCGACGCGCGCCCGCAGGCCACCTGGACCGACCAGCCCGCGTAAAGTTCCCACGGCCGCAGGCAATATTCTCTGCGCGCGCGCGCACCTGCGCTGTCGCCGCAGTGGAACGCTGCCGCCATAAAGAACATCGACACCCAGCGTTACCTAGCCCCATCTCGCTGTTCTCTGGACCCAATTCAAACCCCAGCTGCTGACCTGGACATCCCTTGACCGCTCGATCAAGCAAAGCTGTGATCGGCCGTCCGTCTGCTACCTACCACCGCGTCCGCCCTATAAAGCAAGCACCCCGGCACCCTAGGGTTCCCAGATCGCCGCCACCGCTCTGGTGAAGCCCCATTCCACCTTACCAGCCTCGTTTGGAGAAGAGCTGAAGGGGAAGGAAGGAGTCGGGGAAGAAGAGGACGCCGCCGCCGGAGCTGAGGAGGGAGACCGTCGACTCGGAGCCGCTGCTGCTGCGTCGAGGGCAGGAAGGAGGAGCAGTACCGCGAGCCGGAGCCGCTTGGACTTGTACCGCACCTCCATCCTCTTCGACCGTCGGTGAGCACCGCCATCGCCGCCCTCTCGAACCCTCCGCCGTGCTGTTGGCCATGGCGCTCCGCCATGAGCGCGTAGGCCCAGGTCACTACCGACCTCACTGGACACACCCGCACACACACACGAGACTAGCCGAGCCCCTCGGACCACGGCATCGGGAGGATGCCGGAATGGAAGCCGCCCAGTTCATCGCCGCGCGCCAAGCTCCGCCGTGGCGAGATCACCCAGTCGCCTTTTTGTTGAGCCTCGACCTCTGTTGTTTCCGGATCCGTGCTCGCCTTGATGAGACGGACCTCGTGCACACCCTAGCTCTACGTTTGCCTCACCAGAGCATCGACCCGAACCACCTTGTCGTCGACATGTCAGTACGTCGCCGCTCCAGAACGCCGTCGTTCACCGTCGTTCCTGCCACCATCGACCACCCTCGAGGAGCAGGAAGAAGCCGGGAAGCTCCGCCGTGACGAGCTGCATCGAGTGGGCAAGATGGAGACCGTGGACCCTCTTGGAGTGCTGTTGCCGTGCACCGAGGACCTGTCGAAGCTCCGTCGTGGGAGTTGCTGCCCGCGCGGACTCCGCCGTGTGTTTTGGTCACCGCCAGCACCTCGAGCAGATGTTGCGAGACTCCAACCGTCCATCTACGCCACCAATTGGAGCTGTAGTGACTCGGTGTGAAGTGTACATCGGGCACCGCCGCCATCGAGCCACCGTCTGCCGTCGAGCTCGACGCGGAAGTGAAGCTGTCGCCCTGAAGCCCATCGACGTGACCGTCGTGATGTCCCGAAACCGATGGGCGGGTTAATGGCACCGGAGATCCTTTGTGGCACCAGGAATCGAGGGTTCTTCCGCCGTTGATCGCCGAGGTGGAACTCAGCGTTCGAGCCGATCTCGTCCGAGACGGATCATGCGCTCGAGCTGACCCTCGAGTTCGACCCCTTCGACAACCGACCCTCGAGTTAGAACCTTCGACAACCGACCCTCGAGTTCGACCCGTCAGAGGACCGATCCTCGAGTTTGACACCTCGATGCGCCGACCCTCGAGTCGACACCTCGAGCACTGTCACCCTCGAGCGCTGTCTGACGTAAGGCACGTCGCCGGGACCAAGCCCCCGACTTGATGACCGCCTACGTGTTCGCCTTGACGATCCAAGGACGATGCACGAGTTAGCGAAGTCCTGGAGCAGCCCCTCGCCGGATGTTTAACCTCGCCATCACCGCCCGAGCTCCGCTGTGGGAGAAGAGCAGTCTCTCTGCCTTCGAGCGTACCCCTCGAGCGCATAACCCTCGAGACAGTACCCTCGAGAGTGAGCACCGTTGTGGGAGCAGAGCAGTTTCTCCGTCTTCGAGAGTACCCTCGAGAGCATATCCTCGAGAGCATGCCCCTCGAGACAGTGTCCTTGAGACAGTATCCCGCGAGACCGTAACCCTGAGACCGTGCCCTCGAGACCGTAACCCCCTCGAGGTCTAAACCTCGAGACAGTACCCCTCGAGAGCATACCCCTCGAGATCGTAACCTTGAGACCGTAACCCCTCGAGCCCTTGTTCTTTTCAGAAAATGGTTAAATCTTTGAAAATTCATATCTTTTTCATACGAGCTCAGAAAATTATGATCCACATATCCAAATTTTCTATAAATCGAGCCCTATCTATCTAGGCTATGTTTGAGTGTATTTGGATCTTCTATTTTGCATTCGTTCTTTGTGCTAATCTATAGGGGTCGCTTCCGCGATCGTTAAATCTCGTTACAGGCTCGAGCGAGGACAAGCTTGACGAC
The DNA here is from genome assembly GCA_023333625.1 of Bothriochloa decipiens. Classification (NCBI taxonomy): domain Eukaryota; kingdom Viridiplantae; phylum Streptophyta; class Magnoliopsida; order Poales; family Poaceae; genus Bothriochloa; species Bothriochloa decipiens. The sequence continues at coordinate 2,847,065 of CM041636.1, read as the reverse complement.
AGTGACTACCAGGAGAAGTCCAACAGCTACGTCAGTGAAGGTGCCACACACCACCCAACCTCGTAGATCCCATTACGCATGACAATTATAGTATGGCTAGTGCTTTAAATTCATGTTGCCATAATGCTATGCCTGTGCTAGGACTGCATGATAGAGTATATATTTGATGAGCCCTACCTTGTTGTAAACTATCACCTGCTTACCCGCTGTTATGCTAGCCACTTGCTTATCTGCTATACTTATAATTTCTATACTTCACTCGCTTACATTTTGATGCGACGTGATGAACCCGGGGAAGGCCTGGAGGGTGCCAGGCTGGATGTGTGAGTTGATGTTTCAGATGAGCATGTGAGCTAATGATGTTATATCCGGGTTTGGGGTGGAGCTTACGGCAGGGAGTAGGGCGAGGGTTGAGTCGATCGAGCCGGGATCTGCGACGAGCTTTTGGAGCAAGTCTTGCCAGGGAATGGTTCTGGACATTCCCATGAGAGGAGCCTGTGGCGGGCTAACTGAGATGTGATGGTGGTCCTTGGGTGTGATCCTCGGAAAGGTGGAGCCCAGGATGAAGGTGCCGTGGTAGCACGTTAAAGATAAACCCTGATGAAGATATCCCGGTTTGGTCAAATCTAGGAACTGTTGCGCTGGTATCCGGACCTAGGAATCTCTTGCTTTCCACTCGCTCTCCATGGGGGGGGAGACGGCCGAACCGCTGGATAGGTCGATGCCACTACTACTAGGCGAGAAGTGATAGGAAGGTATATGCATGGGATGGAGCTAACACCCTACCGAGACGATCATGGCACCCCCTTCGGGAGTGGGTACATGGCATGGCATCCTCTTCGAGAGCGGATACATGCTCTCTTCACAGTTCCAGTGATCCAGTGCTGGATGGTAGAGTGGCATCGCCTATGGCAGTAGGCGCCCGGAATATGCCTAGGTGCGCGCGTGCATCGATGATGGTTATCTGGTGGATTAGTGAAACCTCTGCAGAGTGTATGGTTGATCGATCGATACATATGCCGAATCTTCGGCTATGGACCTTTCCTATGTTTCGCATGCACCGGACTAGTGAGTGGAGTGTTCTACCTTCCTCTGAGTGTGTTTTCCGGCCGTGAGCCAGTTTGAGGGCTGCGGGCCGCTGAGGCAAGCCAAGAGGGAGTTGGCTTGTCGACTAGAGTCTGAGAGGGTGTTGGAGATGAGATGAGATGATGCTACAGATATGGATGGAGATAGATGAAGGGAATGGGTTTGTGTTTAAAACTTGTTTATTATACTTTTGTTTTATATACTTGAACATTGCATAGGAAAACCCAGCCTTTATAGGTTCCTTTTGAGATACCCTTATTTTTGCACCCACTTCCACAAAGCAATGCATAGGGTGGGAGTGTGGCCAGTACAAATCATACTGAAAATTTGGTTTTAGGTTCAAGGAGTGAGTACTCATCTGGGGAGTACAGCGATTGAGGGTTTCGTGCCTACGCTCAAGTTGGAGAGAAGAAGATAGCTTCCGCACCTCAAGCTTTTATTGTTATGCTGCATGAACTCTGATTCTGCCCTGTGGCGATGTAATAAGTTATTGTAACTCCCTCTATTTGCACTCTTTTGTTCGATGTATGGATTATGGATTCAACTGTTATCGGGTAATGTGATTTAAATGGTCATATTACACTCCGACACTGTGGATTTTCCTTCGCGGAAATCAAGGTCGTTTCACAATGTGTCTTGAGGACAACCATCTATTGGAATTAAAAAATTACAAAGCTGACATCTCTAGGAGTTGTCCAATTTGGATCAGCTGATCCCGCCAATCATCGTGCCTTTGCAAACTTGGGCGCTGTTGCAGGAAGTGTGTTCCCTGAATAAAAGGTTTTGGTCTACATTTATTAAAACTCACTTCGTTTCTTGTTAATAAATTGCCCAACAAATCGCTATTGTTACTATTAATAACAATGAATTATACTTTTTGCTAGCTATCATTGACCACCTAATGAAAATGTTATTCATATCTATAGGGGAAGAAAAATCAAAAAGTAAATGTACTGCCTGCCATAAGAATTTGACATAAACACAGTATAATTTATGGTTTGTGAAAAATGATAGAAACAACAGTGTCGATCACCAGAAAATGGCAGAAACAACAGTGTCTGTCACCATTTTAGTTACATCTAACTAGGTTATCCTTGGCTAGAATCACTCCTTTTTTCACGTACCATAGAAAGGTTTTAATTTGCATATGTACTTTAATCAGCCAAATATCTTATGACACCCTAACCCTATTGTTAATTAACGTAACGTACATAGACTTGACTGTAAAGTTTTCAGACGCATTCAAATCCCAAACAATGGTATCCCTTTGCTCCAGTAAAATAATAACTTTTAAGGAGGCAACTATTCTATGCCAAGACCTTAAGTTGCACCCACTAAATTATCTCTAAAGGACAATTAACTAATTATCTGTTCTGAAATGATTATTTCTATGGATGACTGAGTTAGTACCTATTTCTCGGGGCTCTTTCCAGCTACAATAGGCGAATACCCTAAGCTTCTCCTGGCTCCTAGTTTATTTGTAGAAAGGAGAGAAAATAAATTCAATTAATAGTGCAGTATACGGTTTAGGTGTTGGAGGAACGCAGCTATAGCACACCTAGCTACAAGATTTATATTGACAATTGGGTCCTGATTCTCAGCGTCTATCAAAAAAATTGTCTGTTCCTGCTAGAGCAGAGACAAAAGAAAAAAAAATACACACCCACAAACTTGAGGGAAGCACCCTCACATCAAAACAGGGACCCTGATCTGAGGGCTCTGCTAGGAGTTGCTCTTATTTAACCGAGTGGAGGTTGGTATGTTAACTGCCCCAAATTTTGATTTTATTTATGGTTGCTGGCCCGCTGATGTAGATATTTTATTTCTATAATTCGTGATGTATGGATGATTGTATGGAAATCCACATACGTCAATATTCCGTGCAAAACACGATGCACGGTCCGTCAAATACTCCGAGATATACTCGGAGATGTTGGAATGTCGTTTTCGGACGACTGGAGCCAAAGCCCACATTTGTTTGTTTTGCCCTTCCGTTATTGGAGTCTTCTGGTCCTTGACTCATCCGGCCAAACTAAAAGGTGCGCATCTCATATATAATGCCAACGACTTGACTTGAATGCTGGATGCAGATAAACATATGCTGATGTTATGAAGAAATAACGAAGGCCATTCGCGAATAGGCGTGCACGTAACGTTCCTGCCCAGCCAGAAAGGGATCTTTTGCTTGTTTTGGGTAACAATTCCTATTTTCAAGAGTCTTCTTGTCCTTGATTATTGACTCACTCGGCAAAGCTGAAAGGTGCACTTCTGATATATGCCAACGACTTAACTGCTGGACACAGGCAAACCATCTGGCTGTGACACAGGCATTCGCGATTCCACGAACAGACGTGCGCGTAACGTTCACGCTTAACCCTGGCTGAACCTCACATGGATTCAGCTAACTATAAATTATTTACAAAATGCAAACAATGCACCCACACTAATCCGTACCAGCTGTGTTAAATTAGTATTCATTGATTCAGTGAAATTTATTGGACCGATCCAGCAAAATTCATTGGCAGCGAATTATAGTGATATGGTGAGTTTCATATGTACTAATAAAATGCCGATGAATTGCAACGAGACTTATGTTGCTCAAGACAATAATAATGAGCTAGCCATGTTTTTTGAATTTAATTGAAATTGGCCCAAATTTAAATTAAACAAATTTCAGGGCACATAATAAATCCTACTCAATTGCAATGCGCTGTAGTTGAATAGGCAGTTGTTCCCATACGCCAATTAATTAGGATATTGGCTCAAAAAGGATACATTGGTATTGTGTGCATCTCTTATGAGTCTCAAAATGGTATAAGTTGAGCCACCCCCATGCTGAGTCATATAATTGAGCAGATAGTAAGAGATGGAAGATTCTTTTCCTCTGTAAGATTTGGTATAACGATAATGATTTTTAGATAAGGTAAAGAAGTATCCGGCTACATCTTCATCAAGGAGGAATAAGACCAACTTATTACAACCCAAGTTATTAGGACAATCACTAAATTTGAAAAAATGAAAATTGTACCCAATTCCAAATTTTGAAGGCCATTTGGGAGGACACAAAGAGGCTCAACGTTGTGATGTATATAAAACACTACAATTGATATTTATCTTTTCTTATGTTTATCAATTCACCATCAGAGATGTTTGTCTATATGGATATATCGCAAGGATTCATCACAGACTCATCACGGACGCAAATTCATGAGCATGAATTTTATACATCTATGATTAGTGATAAGCTGTGCTTATAATGAGAAAACCTGACATATGCAAATTATTGGGGAAAGCATATCAAAGATTCTAGTCAGCCCGATAGTTCTAGCTTTCTTTCATATTTGGAATTTCGAGACAAAATAAGGGACAACATAAAAGACATATATACCCTACTTTAATTTCCTAATTAGACACTATCATCTTTGTGATTAATGGCAATTGGTTGCTAAATGGAAATCATTTAATGCACAACAGGTTTTTGTCCTCTAGAATGCATTGTATTTGGCGACAAATTTTGAATGCTAGAATATTGGAGGAAAGAGGGAATCATTGTATTTACTATAACAAAGCTTAATAGATATACCTCCCGAAAATACTAACTCCATCATGCATTGAGTTCATTATGGTATTCATTGCAATTTTACTTGTTTAGATAAATATTGATAATATTAAGATAAAATTGGTCAGACACAAGTTTATTTGACTTAGGAGATTGAAGTAACTTCTCGTGGACTATGCTAACCTAAACAATGCTAAACTAGAATAGTTCGATGAAAATGAGCATTCTGTTCATGATATATAAAGGAGGCTCCATATGCCAACTGCACCCAAAAAGTGGGTACGTTTCTAGGAGCAATTTAGATGAAAATGATTCAGAGGACATTGACAAAGTTAACCTTTCCTTAGAATAGTCCGTGGGCACACATAAATTTTAAATGTTCTCAAATTATGTCACTCCAGGATAACCTTAATATCAAAATTGTAAAGTTTAAGAATAGCAATTAGGGGTAAAACCATTTGAAGAAGAAAAATTATGTCACACGAAGATAACCATTATATCAAAATTGTGTCAAACAAAGATAACATTGATAATTCTCAGGCTCATCGAAGAAGAGAAATTCCAATTTCTTTGTTGTCGTACTGTAGTATTTTATGACTTCTGATAAAAAATTGTGGAAATAGATGATTAATATAATTGTCCTAAAAAATCATTTCTGTGGAATTAGTTAACTGATATGAGGTTACTTATTTCTGTGACGCAGGGATGATTTTTGGAAAAAACGCCTAAAATATATATTTGAGTACTCAAAAAATCCATTCTATAATATAGTGTTCCGTGCAAAATACGTTGCACAGTTAACTAATTACTCAATGTTTTGGAATATATCATTTTTAAGCGACGAATGGGGCCAACTGACCCCCCGTTCAATCCGTTTGGCAAAACTGAATGGTGCGTTTGACTGTTTTTGGTGATCACTCCATTATTGGAGTCTTCAGCCCCTTTGACTCGTTTCTTTACCAGGTCCAAGGAATGTTCAACTGATCTTACAATTTGGCAACGACTTAACTGCCGGTCTCCTGGTCGTGACACACGACGTAACAACGACCATTCGCGAATAGACGTGTCCGTAACGTTCACGCGGAACCATGATTGAAGTGCAATTGATGAATACTCCCTCCACTTTAAATACTAAGTTTGTTTTAGTTTTTCTAGATTTATTTTTTTCTTTGTATGTAAATGCAACATAAATCCTGATGCATAACAAATACTTTTTTTTTACAGCAAAAACTGTGGGGGAGGTCCCAACAGTATCCTAGGAGCTTTTTATATATATTATTCATAGAAGTCTAAGAGTACTTACACAGGGGTTTAACTGAATGCATCTAACAAAAACAAAAAGTCAAACTATGTTCAATCTAAGTGACTGAAGAGAGCACTGACTTTGAAAATTACAAAGCCATCTCGCTTGACACGGATCTCTTCACACAAAAATCTTGTCGTTGCGCATCTTCTAGATCTCCCAAGCAGCAATAATTGAGGCTTCGGTGAAGAACAAGAAGTTGTGACTTTGTCAAGCTTGGACAAATCGATCTTGGAGGTTTAGTGACTGATCCATACTGAAATTGATCATCGACCAACACTGGACTGCAAATGGACATGTAAAGAAGAGATGCTCGATGGTTTCCTCCTCTCTTGTCCCACACATAACGCAGAGATCATCATTGTGAACATGTATGTTCCTTCTGGTTAGCATCGTTTTTTGTATTGAGCCGATCTACCAAAATGAGCCATGCGAAGAATTTAATTCTAGGCATACATCCAGACTTCCATACCTCCTTGGATATTGGGTGGGCGCCAATGGCCTGCAAGACATGTGAATAAAATTTCTTGGAAGTGTTGTCCCCATTCCATACTGGCATGGTCTAGTTCATTTTCATAACATATATCGAACATTCTGGAGGTGGTCTTGCATCTGTTGGAGCTCCTTATGGGCTTGGTTCCATAGAGGTAGATTGAACTGAGAGTCTAGGTCCTCGGCTTGCATAACATCTAGCACATAAATACCTTCTGATCATGAGAATAATGCCAATCTAGGGAAGTCATGTTGCCGGATACAACCAGGTCATTCATCTTCCTGGAAATATACTGTAGAACACTTTGTATCCTGAAAATCCAAATCAACTTACATTTTAGAATATGCAGATAGAGATGATTATAGATTATTTGTAAAGTCAATGCACGCGCACTAATTTAGTATGATTTAGTATAATTTATTGATTTATTGACCTTTTTTCAATAAAATGTATTGGACCGATTCAATCTCTGAATACGATATATTTGTACTAACTGAAATGTTTCAAAAAACAGGTCCAATGAAGAAGTAAAACGACTTAAAACATGCAACAAAGGAAGTACAATCAATGATGTAGTGACTGTTCCCAAAACGGGCCCTACAATATACTTTCTGACCACGTCAAAAATCAACCATTGTACAGACTCGTGTATGTCTTGTGAATCCCTAATATCGTGTTCCCTGCAAAACATGGTATCCAGTTATATACTCAAAGATATTTGACTTCCATTTTTGTGGCATGAATGGACCCAACTGACCATTTCCACGCAAGATAGAGACCGGCAGTTTGTCATGGAGCCTTCAGTCCAAAAGAACTGTATGGTCCATTGGAGCCTTCAGTCCTATATGCCAAAATGAAAGGTGCAATTCTTTGCCCTTCTGACGACTTTTTGGTCCAGTCTTAACCAGGTTCCTATCAAAACAACTGTATACAAGTATCACTGGCTTAATTAGGCCTTTTACCTCTATCTTTCAAAAATTTTATAAAATTGAAGAGTTGTCGGGATCTCCCCGCAGTATTTGCCTTGAAAAATCATGTTCCTCCGTAATAAACTCAACGGAATATTTTACTTCTTTTATATGGTATTATTATATGCATCAGTAAAATAGTATAATGATCCTTCCCATTAATTTGAATGGTTAAAAATAACATTATTGTTAGGAAGTTCACCATATTATTAGCCCTCAGCTTATGTTGTGAACTCTCTACCCACGGGCAACTTCGTTGCACAGGCCTGCCAACATCAATGGAATATATTCGGATGGGGCTCTCACCCCTTCGGTGATGTTTTAAAAAAAGTTCCTGTGAGGACGTTTCTTATGTTAAATGACCATAAAATTTATGTTTACGCGGCCCACAATTTTTTTTTTTGGAAATGGCCTTTCAAAATATAGTCAGAAATGTTGGAATAGCCAGAAGTGCTGGAAAGTCATTTTTGGGGGGACGACTGGATCCAAGTCACCGTTTGATAGCTGGAAAGGGACCGTCTGAATGTTTGGTGACACATCCATTGGAGTCTTCGGGTCACACTGATAGGTGCACTTCTCATATGTGCCAAGTACTTGTCTACTGTGACACACGACGTAACAAACGCAATTCGTGTCTAATCATGGCTGACCCTCAAACAGTAAAATTGCTGATTTAGTCAATTATATTAGTTATTTACAAAATGCAATCAATACTTGCGTACACGTCCGTGCCAACTGTGCTAATTTCGTTTCGATATAGCAACCAAACGGATGTACACGAACAGTGAACATGTATTGCTGCGCAATGTAGATTTCGTTAGCTTGATGCTCAGTACTCGATATGGTAATACTGATCTAGATATTTATATTAGACTTCATTGAGGTTAGGCCAAACTCAAATTAAACAAATTCCAATGGACATAACAATTGTTAGTTGAATAAAGGGTTAGTCCCCACTACACTAGAACGATTTTTGTTATTATTATTAGACTGGCAAAATTCGACACTACAGAGGTTATAACTTAGTGCCCATGCTATGCATTGCAGTTAAATATGTTTGTAAAAGTATTTATATGGTACGTTTTGGCAAGAAATACGATCCTCCTTTTACAAATCCACATCCAAAAAGCATTTGTACAGGGGCTTCTTGTGTTAGGGTTGTTGATACATGACAGCTCCCCCTTAAAACAAGTGTGACATGGTTTCCTTAAAGCAACCACTGTATGAACTGTTTCCTCATCAGCAAAAAAAAAAAATGTTGATTTTCAAAATCTTCAACCATATTTGAAATCTCAGTTTCCCACTAAATTCCATACCTTAGTTTATTTTTTTCAAATCAACTTCATATGTTGAGAACAAATCTAGTATACATTAAAGTACTAGTAAATACACAATTAATTAACCTAAGCTTTATTTAACAATGAAGAAAAAGGTCATTGGCTCTAAGAGCGAAGAGGCTCATACTTAGGTTGCTTATGTTAGTTGTCTATAAACATTACGGTCACATGTAGGGTACAAAATTTCAGTGAAATTTCACAAATTTTGCTAATTTCAGGGGTGTCCAATAAAAATTCTAAAATTTCATAGCACCCTTATAATGTACTTTATTTTAATGTATATTTCTTGTGATATAATTTCTATTGTTTATGTTACACATTCTTCTCAATATAGGTGTAGTCAAAAATTGTACTATACCTTAATTCTTTATAAAATCTAAAGCAAAACATTTTAGTTTTTTCTTAAAAAAAGATGGAAAAATTTTGGGTGAATTTCGGTTATTTTGGGAATGGCTGAAAAAAGTTCTAATACCAAAATTCCTACTCGCCTTGTGAGTGCCTTGTTTATAATATCAATGATGTAGGGGTGATTTTTTTAATAACACCCCAGAAATATATTTTGACCAATCAAAAATTCACTCTATATAATATTTTGCTCCAATTAATATAAACCCCTACATAGTGTACTGTGCGAAGCACGATACACAGTCCTCAAATTCACTGGAATGTCGTTTTCGGGCGACGAACAGAGTCTCACTTTAGCGAGAAATACACAGGGTGCTGGTTTTGGGTAATCCTTCCATCTTAGTCATCGGTACCTTGACTCTAGCCAGACTGAAAGCTGCACTTCTCTGCAAAGGTGTTAGCGGGGAGTTAACGAGATGTCGCAGGAAACACGACTAATTAACCTTTGACATCTCACATCATAGCATAGAGTTACTGATTTATTAGTATTTAGCCCTGCTTGGCACAAATTCATCAATATCCTCACTAGCATTTGTGAGTTCTTTTTTTTTTTTTTGCCAAATAGACTTTTTGCAAATATGTTCTTGTGCCAAACTCTTTTGTTTTGCTTTCAAAAGGGCATGAAGAAGAGAGGTGAAGTTGAAAAAATAGTTTTTTCAGAGTTCATCCCAGGCCGCCGTGAGAAGAGCCACTGAGACGGTCCGCATGGTTGCCAAACCTGAAGAGGAAGGTGCGCAGCGGCCGGAGCTCGCAGTGTGTGCTGTCATTGAGGCTCGCGGAGGCGTGCGCGGACGATGAAGCTTGTGATGCATATGCTGCCGCCGCAGAAGCCGGGTTCGCGGAGCACACATAGCTGCTAGAGCACGCAACGCACGCACAACTGCTGGAGCGGGGGCTCATGGGGTGTTAGCAGCCTGTGGATCCCGCAATGAATTCGTGCGGTGGAAGTTCAGTGAGGAATCAGATGAGTATAAGAAAAAATAGGAGAGCTGGTTCGAAAAGGATAAGGTGGGATATTTAGTCGTTTCACTCATTTTTGCCAGTTGTTGTGAACTCCGTTGTGAAATAGGATACAAATAAACAGAAGCAGGTCACGGACAAACAGCTTGCGCTTCACCGGTAAAACTATTTTTTGTCCTAAAACCCCCTAAAAAGTAACCTCACTAGTGAAGCTAAGCTGTGTCAAGAGGGGGTTTGTTGCTTATAATTTTGTAGTCCAGTTCACTGTCTGTTGGTCCACTACTGTTTTTACAGCACCACCACCTTTTTTGTTCTTCTTCTATATTGTACCTCATTAGATTAAACCTTGTTAAAATTTGTGCTGGCATGGCTTTTGTTCAGTATGTACAAATCTTGATGTAAGATCATATACATTGAACCAAAGACAGATTTTTGGCGGTCTGCTTTATAGGGAATGTGGCCAAGAATTCATTTTCCTTTCAACCATGATGACCAAAAGGGAGAGGCGACAGTATTACTAGAACCACATATATCGTTTAACGCGTAGACCCATAGGATGCTTCCATGGTCAGTAAGGCCCTGGTCGTCGCTACGGGTCTCTGCTTCCGAAAATAAGGCTATCATCTAAACGTGTGGATCAAGTTGCTACGGCGTTGGCATCTGCAGCAACCTCTATAGATACGGCATCCAGGAACCACACAATGCACAGTGCAAGCTAGCGACGCTAGGAAAATGTAACGCCCTAAATTTTGTATGTTTTTAAAGTAACAAAAAAGATTTAATAATGCTATTTTGTGGGCATTTAACATAGGCAAAATAAATATTTTAATGAAATAAAAATATATTATGCTTAGAAACTTGCTTGTGCATTCATGCTGGTGTATAATTTTGTTGTGTTGGTTGGATTTGAGTGAATCTGAAAAAGAGTTCAATTTCTATTTCAAAATATTTTTAGAAAATCTGGAAAAATAAAATGAAAAGGAGAATTTCTTTCTCCCCTTTCCTCCTGGCCGCATGGCAATCTGGCCTGCTGGCCATCGCTCCCTCCTTGTTTCTTGCCCACGCGGCTGTTTTCCTTCTTAGGCCGACAGGCCAAGGCTCAGACTACACTGGCAGCCGTCTCCCTTCCCTCTCTGGCTGACTAGCGGGACCCACCGGGGCGTCTCCTTTCTTGAGCCAGACTCGGCCACGAGTCGAACCTGACACCGACCCAGGCGCCACTCCTTAGCGCGTCCACGTCCACGCTCGAGTCCCGGTCAAATCCGCATGTCCAGGCGCCTATAAAGCCACCACTATCCCCTATGCCCTCCTTTTCCCATCTACTCGAGCCGCCGCCTCAGTTCGAGCAACAGCAGCCAACGCCAAACCCTAGCGCCGCCGCCATAGAAATTCGGCACGTTCGTCGTCTTTTCATCATTATAAGAAAGTTCTAGCGCTTCTCCATGATCTCCTGAACACTCTTGTGCCCTTACCTTGGATCAATTTTGCTCAACGCGTGCCGCCACCATGTGCAGGGTGCTATCGCCCGCCTCTCGCCGTCGCCCTCCGTCCACGGTTGTTCCCCGCCTCCATTTTCTCCATAGGTGAGCGCGGCTTGTCCGCCTCGTTCAAATGAGACTAGAACCGCTCAATTTGGTGGCCGGAATGGGCCGGTTCACTTCCGCCAGCGAGCTCCTCGCCGCCGTTCATGTCGGCCGCCGCGTCGGCCGTTCTCACCGGCCAGTGCGCCACCACCTGCCGCCCGATCTGCTTTGGACCGTCCATTTTGTATCGGATGGCCAGTAACAGCAGATACCCCTTTGCGGGTTATTTCTTTAAAGAGTCCTTGCAGTTTCATCTATTTACATATCGGTCTCTGGCCGAGTTGATTCATCAGGATTTCTGATTTAATTTATTTCAAATCAAAGTCAAATTTCAAATGTTTATAACTTGTTCATTTTAACTTTGATTGGATCCGTTCAAACCCCGTTAGATTTATAATTGCGTAATCTACACAGTGATGCCACTGTTGATATAGTTTGTAGACTTTATATTTTGAGTTCATATTTAATGCATTTATTTGTTTATAGTAAATCTTTAAAAATTCATATCTTCGCCGTTATAACTCTGTTTTCGGTGAGTATGACGTTTGTGTGATCGTAGCAGTGAGTAGAATAGTTTTATAAACTTTTTATTCTGTTTTGATGAGATTGGTGTACTGTTCCTCTTATAACTTTTTGTTTGCTTCGTGTATGTATGCTCGATTGGATTGCTTGGTGTTGATTGTTAATGACGAGTTCAGACGGTAAGGGTTTTGTTGAGCAAGGCTACTTTGAAGATCAGCAGGACCAACAAGACTTTGTGAATCAAGGCAAGTATAGCATGGATTTATCTATACACTCTAAATAATATTACATTCGCATGTGTCCACTTGATGACCTAAGAGATTATAATGAAATGTTGTTATCTTGATTCCTTGACACCTTTGGGTTGCATTGGGTACCTATGATGCTAGTGCTTAATAAATATCATGATCTCATGACTTGATGAGTATTTATGCCATGAACAGTAATAATGACTTTTAACAACATGAGGGCTAATCTGTAACAGAACCTCTGGGATTTAACATACAACTACGAGGGCTATATGGTTCTGGCTTTAGTTGTCTAGGGGACCTTTTCTAGCTTGTTAGCGGTTCTCATTTTGGCGCAAGAGGGGTGTGTCCGGGTTGGATGTAGTTGGACCCCGTCTATATGTATATAGGCTGTGGTTGTGTGCCATCTAGAAGGGGAGATACTACATTCGTAGGCATCGTAACCTTAGCGGCCCTAACTTGTTAGATGAACTCTTAGGTGGCTTTATATGTTTTACGGTGGCTTGGGAGTTATAAACCCACTTGATTGTAAAACATGACTCGTAGTGAAAGTGTACACCTCTGCGTAGAGTTAGACCGATATATCGTCCGTGCCCTACGGTTAGGGCGGCCTTGGAATCTTTACTTCAATGATGATCTCTTTTGTCGTGTTAACATGTTTATTTTCTTACTGTTATATTCATTATTCATCTATGTTACTGTGGTCATGATAGTTGTGGGAAACACTTGCTACCTTGATGCAATTTAAGTGCTCAAATTTGATTATCTTATAAATCTAAATACAGTCAAACAGTGTCAGCTTAATTGAGCCTCAATAACCCATGATATGCTTATTGAGTAGGTTATGTATTTACGCTTGCTTTACTTTCAATTTTAGAAAATCCTGGATGGGTAACAGATGAAGGTTGTAATGAGAGCTATCGCGATGAATACTAGGCTGGTGTTCACCAGTTGGCGTGTCCCTGTGTTGCAGCTTCCGCAAGATAGTTATCTTAGTTGTTTATTTATGGGCAAGACTGTGATAAATATTTGATTGTTATGTAATAAACAGGGTGATAATAGTTTGTAATTTGTCATCGTATATATGCGACTTATTCCTGGAGCGCATATAAGACTATTTATACATTCTATTTTCATCCTTAAAAGTGAAGTGTGACAAAAAACAACCTACAACTTTCTGCAAACAAGCTTGTGCTAGCACTTGCGGAAAGCTGACATGATGGCCTCGCTGTCTGCTGACACCAACAAGCAGCGACTCAGGGCGTCCACCTTGTCGCTTCTTATCGTTATCTCGTACTGCGTCATGCACTTGGCGCCAGTTTTCACTGGCGGCAGCGACGAGAGTGCGATTTGGCGCCAGTTTTCGCTGGCGGCAGCGACGAGAGTGTGATGAGAGCACGGTACAATAGCTGGGCAGCCAACCACGGGCGCACCCAGACGGACGCTGCCGAGAAGGCACGTTGCTACAAGGTGTTCAAGTCCAACGCCGAGTTCATCGACTCGCACAATGATGCCAGTGCCAAGAGCAATTCGAGCTCTTGGCACTGCCGAGAACTCTACAAGGACGTTTTTACAACATCACCACATTTTTTGTTCTTCTTCTATATTGTACCTTATCATCCATATCCCATAGGACGACACCTGTAAATTAAACCTTGTGATAATTTGTGCTGGCATGGCCTTTGTTCAGGCAAGTTGTGAGCCAAGAGATGGAGATGTAATGGATCATATGTACAAATCTTGAAGTAAGATTAATGGATCATATTCATTGCTAGAAACAAAGAGAGATTTCTAGATTTCTGGAGTCAGCTTTATAGGAAATTAGGAGAAAACCCCACGCATTGATATGGGAATCAACGGTAAAATTATACTACTTATATTTACTAATATGATTAAATAAATACATGTTAGTGGATAATTTTTAACATTTTTACGTGGATAACTAAATATATGTTAGTAAATGATGTGTTTTGCTATAAGAATAACTTGAATGAAACATAATAGCATATGTTAGTTGTATGTGTTGGTGGATGATGATGTAGATACTTTGCACGGCGAGATAGAATGTACTAGTGAGACATTGAATAGATGTTGATGTGGAAATTTTAAATAGCGAGAGAAATAACTAGTGGGGTTTATATTTATAAGAGATATAGACAGATGTGACAAAGAATTCATATTCCTTGCAACTAGGCAGACGAAAGGGAGGCAGTGTTACTAGAGCCACATCGTTTAACAAGTATACCCATACGATGCTTCCGTCTTCAGTAAGCCCTGGTAGTCGTCTCCACGGGCCTGCCTCCAAAAACGAGGCTATCATCTAAACGTGTGGATCAAGCTGCTACGGTGTAGCCATCGTCAACACCCTCTATAAATCCTCCATCCAGGAAGGTACCCACACTATGCACACCGCAACCTAGCAACGCTAGGACAACAACATCAACTTTCTGCTAACATAGCTGTGCTAGCACTTGCGGAAAGCCGCGTCAATCACCACCTTCTACCAGTGCACTTGGTCCTGACATGATGGCCTCGCTGTCTGCTGACACCAGCAAGCAGCAATTCAAAACGTCCACCTTGTCGCTGCTTCTAGTTATCTTGTACTGCGCAGTGAACTTGGCTCCAGTTTTTGCTGGCGGCAGCGACGACAGCGCTATGAGAGCGCGGTACAATAGCTGGGCAGCCAAGCACGGGCGCACCCACACGGACTCCGCCGAGAAGGCTCGTCGGTACGAGTTGTTCAAGTCCAACGCCGAGTTCGTCGACTCGCACAACGCCCTCAGTGCCAAGAGCAATTCGAGCCTGCGCCTGGCGACCAACAAGTTCTCCGACCTCACCGACGAAGAGTTCGAGGCCATGTACACCGCGGGCCTCGGCAGCAAGCGCTTCAAAGGTGCCATTCCGGGGTTCATGCACGGCAGCCTGTCCAACGTGCCTGATAGCTTGGACTGGAGGGCAAAAGGCGCGGTCACTGGCATCAAGAACCAAGACCTATGTGGTGAGCTCTAGCTGTTTTTTGTTGTTTCGTCCGGGCTGTTAGTTTTCACTACAGATCTGTACCGGTCAGAGTTAAGCCTACGGTACACGCACTGCACTTCTCGATACAACAGCATTCGTACTACTATGTCCAGGTTTACTAATAATCTTTTTGATTTTATTTCAAACAGCCTGTTGCTGGGCGTTCTCCGCGGTGGCCGCAGTGGAGGGTATCCACGCGATTAGAACTGGAAACCTTGCTTCTCTCTCGGAGCAGCAGCTGCTGGACTGCTCCACTGGCATGAAAAACCGTGGCTGCAATCAAGGCGACATGGAAGAGGCCTTTCTGTACATCGCGGGGCACGGTGACGTCCCGAGGAAGGGCAGCCTCGCCCCCATCGGCGGCAGCTACTCGAACCAAGGCATCGCCTCTGAGTCGGCCTACCCTTACGAAGCTCAGCAGAGTAACTGCAGTGCGTCAGGAAAACAGGCGGCTGCCACCATCAGAGGCTTCCAGTACGTCCCAGAAAACAGTGAGGCTGCCCTTCTGTTGGCTGTCTCCCAGCAACCTGTCTCGGTGGCGCTCAATGGTAAAGAAAAGGCGTTTAAGCAATATAAAGGTGGAATCTATGGCGCCAATGGTGAGAGCTGCAAAGTTAGCCTCAACCATGCCATGACCGTGGTGGGCTATGGCACGGACGAGAATGGTCACAGGTACTGGCTGATGAAGAACTCTTGGGGAACTAGCTGGGGCGAGGCAGGCTACATGAGGATCTCTAGGGATGTGGCTTCCAACACCGGCTTCTGTGGCCTAGCCGTGCAGGCCTCATACCCCGTTCTGTGATTTATTATCTGTGCTCAATTAATTTACGTTCTGCTGAGATTTACTTTTTATTCTGCATTAAGGTTACTTATTATTTGGGTTCGTCTCTATGCACCCATATATGTTTATGTTCTACAAGTTGAACCAGAAAAGGACAATAAAGAGTTCTGGAATTCCAGCACCAATGAATAATGTCATCAATATTTCAAGACAGATTAAAAGATATAGAATTGTATTTGAGTATTTTCTTTTTACATATATTTGGTGGACTACTTAGGCTTTGTCAAGATTTGACGTGGACAAAATAAGGGTTGTACAATACGGAGTAAATTACTATTTTCTGGAGCTAATAAGGCTGTTCATAAAAGGAGGCCCCACGTTACCCCCACAAATACATGTACCTTGGAGGGGTATTGTTTTAAAGAGTCTCCCTCTATAAAATGACCTATAAAAGGGGGAGAGTCAACCCCATGTAAACTTAGTGGAGGAACATTTATGAGACCCATGTTCTACTAGGCCCAGCACCTTGTGTTCACCTTGGTGACTTCCCTAAGGACAAATCTTTGGCCTACGCCTGAACACCTGTGCCTCATTTTCTATCTTGTTAATTAGGGACTCATCCCCAACGCCAACCAAAATTAGGTTTGATTTCTCAAATTTAAAATTCAAATTTTTAAAGTTACCATCAATAGAGAAACAATCAAAAAAGTTGTAAATCTTGAAAAACTATACAACTTTGTTGTTGACAGTTTTTCATTTCAAATCATCTATCCAACGAAATTTATGTGTGAATTTTGTCATAGTTGAAATTAAAATTCTTGAAATGATTTTGGATATATAAATGACAAAAACCAATGTTGTAGAACCCGAAAACTTATATAACTTCATATCTAACATCTTTTCATTTGAAGTTTAGGGTCCCAAATAGTCATTTCAAAACCAGATGAACATAAAATGAGAAAGACGTATATCCTAGATGGACACATGTGTCTAACAGGTGGAGTGCTCAGGGTACAAACATGTGTAGATGGACGTCGTGGTTTTGAGTGCTGTTGGAGGCAAATAGGACCTTTTAGCAAGAAAAATTGCGACATTTTGCTATCAAAATATGTTTTTTGCTATTCTCAGCCTTTCTTTGTTCCCGTTGTTGGATTTCTTGGAAATCTCGTCACGTTCTAGAATCAAGATAGATGAGCCCACCTCACCATGTCCTTTTGGTTGTGTTGGTTCCAATCTAGTTCTGATGAGGATTTTGAACCGGCATTGATTCTCTTTCTGATAGTAGTGTATATTAGCTCTAACGCTATGAACGTACCCCTGATGAATATGAAAGTAATGATCATAATTAGGAAACAGCAAAAAACACAAACTCCATCGCTATGACCATAGGATGCGTTTCGTTCAGGGGATGGGACGAGCCAGCGCCAATTCAGTTTCGTTGGGAGGCTTGTGGAGTGGATCATCCCACCTATTGCATATCCTATAAATATTCCTATGAAACGGCGGCAGGCTCATCCCTGAAAATTTACCAGGAAGAGTCATCACAGCTTGCCCGTCCTCACCTTCTGTTCCCATTTATCATGCTAGACACGGCAGATATGATCGCAGTGCGGATGCCGATCAGAAGCTGCATAGGACGCCAGGATCCATGGGCCATGGCGCAACTAAGGAGGGCTCATGTGGGCAGGGAGCTCTGGTTTGGGTGCCGGGCTCCGACTTGCACCGATGACCTCGATGAGCTAGATGGCAGGACGACCGGGTAGGCGAGCTGCAGCTGGATGGCTGCCTCGTCGTGTTCCATACTGCAAAGCATGGACGACATTCATGCTGTATACTATCAAGGGCACTGAGTAATTACTGAGATAGTGGTTAGGTTCTTCTTTTTCGAGGGTAAGGCCAAGTTACCACCCCAGTATTACTCAATGATTGTCTAATCTTTTTTTGTTTTTATTTTCTTAATCTTCTGGGCGCAATAATTTTGTCCGCTTGTTCATATTAGATTCAAGTAGGAACAACACCTTCTGTTATCATGAAGAAATTACTTGTCTCTTTTCAGAACATTTCTTTAAATAATAAATCCAAGGGAAGTGTTCTCTAAAAATGCACCCAGAGCATGCCCAAGTGTTCTTTAAAAATGCACTCCAAGCAGGCGCGGTAGGCTACGTACGACCTACACATAGGGTTGCCAACAAGTCTTTTTTTCATAGACATGAATCTCGAAGCAAAATTGATCTTTAATGTTTGCATGTGTCCACAATCAATTATGAATGTCATTCCTAGATACAGTTTTGTAGCTAGTTGATACAAAAAAAACCAATCACGAATAAGATGGGTATGATTATTATACTTTTTTTTGGAATCATCAACATAAATTGTATAGTTGTGTTTTGCGGTGGTGGTTGACAAAAAAATTTTACAAAAATATTTATTAAAATAAAATAGCATATGTGTTAAGTATGTTGTATCCGTAGGCTACCCTCAGTGGGGATTTCATGACTCAGTTACCAACACACTTATATTTTAAAAACAGTGTATAAAAGTTTCATCCCGATAAGCTCTCTCTACTCTCGTAAAACGATCATCATCAGTTGATTTGTAGCGATGGTTGTGTTAGGGCAGCTGAGCCCAGATGCCCCTACAGACCATCGACAAACGTCCCTACGAACTCCACCGGCGTAATGAAGATTAATGCTTACATGCATTTTTACTACATGTAAGCGCTATAGTAAAAAAATAATTGCATGTACAAAAAGTTATTTGTATTTGCTGTCATCCAGTTTAGTTTATCATACCAAACCACGTGCCAATAGAATCAAGGAGTTGCAAAGCATGGACGACGTTCATGCTGTATGTCTAACAAAGGTGCTGACTGGTTCCACTTTCCTCGTCGACCCGTACAGGACCCGGTAAAGCATTCGAATTTTTCGATGGTGCCAAAAGGGACAACACATGTCCCGGAAACCAGAGAAAGCTCCGTTGAATTCGTCCGCTCTACATTACTTGAGCCAAATTTCTACTACTAGTGACAACTATTGAAGCGGAGTAGCATTTTCTAGCAATCGCAGTCTCGTCTTTAAAATTTACAGTTCGAACGTCATATATATACAGTAGTTGTGCTTTGTCCCTCTTTCGAGCTAGCGGCCTTGCCCAATATTGATGAGTTCATGATCCAACCATACATGTCAGGCATGTCGTCGCCCAGCAAAAGATTCCTCCTTCGTTTCAGTACCATTTTGCTGCTACTTGTCATGTGCAGCGGCGGAACGGCATCCACCGGCCACTCCGGAAGCAGCGGGAAGAGTATGTGCCCACCAATTTTTTCTGCTGTGTTCCCCATATGAAATCGGAACAAATAATTGAGAAACTAAACAATGTTAAACCAAAAACCTATCAAAAGAAAACATTAGATTAGGTCGGCCATTACAAGTTTTGTATTAACTAGGCGAACATCAAGGTCTCTAAGGAATTATAAATTTTGAATTTCAAAATTTATAAAAGTATAACACATATTTGGGACTCTATACAACTTCAAATAAAAAATGTTTCAACAGCAAAGTCATATGTTGTATTGAGAACTCCAACTTCTATATGGATCGACCATGTCAACATCTGAATTGCTTGAAAATTTTAATTCTAAATTCTAGAATCTGTGAACTGACAACAACAATTTCAGACCCTAGATTGTTTCAAAAAAACTTTTGAAATAAAAAGTTGTAGATCACATTGAGGACCATAATTTTGATATAAAGTTTTCCTTTATACAAGTTATATGAACAAACTATGAAAAAATTTGGATGTCACTGTTTAAAAGTTATATGAACAAATGACATGTGGGAGAAGATGGCAACTTGCGTTAGGAAGGTTGCT
>CM041636.1:2791789-2821935 GCA_023333625.1 Bothriochloa decipiens | reverse complement strand
CAAGATAATAATGTGAGGAGAGGCAGAGAAAGGCCAAAGTTGACATGAGAGGAGGCAATAAAAAGAGATTTGAAAGAATGGGATATACCTAGAGATCTGTGTCTGAATAGAAGTGCTTGAAAATTGGCTATCGACGTGCCTGAACCGTGACCGAGGGTGGTTTGTTGGGTTTTAAATCTAGCCTACCCCAACTTGCTTGGGACTGACAGGCTTGGTTGTTGTTGTTGTTTTGGACGTTTGAATACATTGTGTAACTGTATGAAGCGAGTACCTCTCTGCTTCTAGATATTACAAGTAGCTCTCTTTTCTTTTATACTTGTACTATATTTATTATATATATGTATATATATAATATAATACTTGGCCTTGTTAGAAATGAAGTGGCCAACCATTGATACAGTAAAGTGTAAACCTGGTGAAGAATAGTTCCTTATTTCAACGGTACGACCACCTCAAAGCAGTGCGCTCGTATGCACTGAGCTTACGATTTGCTCTGAATGACACACTTGTGCCTCTTGATATATAGCTTTTCTATTTCGTCTTTCCCATAATCTTGACCATGCAATAATCGCCAGTTGATACAAGGGAGCCAAAAGGAAACAACAGTCATGCCTGTATTCACTAACATCATGGAAACATTTTTTTTTCTTAACCTGTGGCACAGGCAAGACACATATTTGAAGTAAATTATGAAATTTCATATGGTTGGCTCTTATTTCTGCAGATCTTCCCGTTGGTCCACCGCCATCCCACTCCCCGTACATTCCGTCGTCAGTGTCTCTTCATTATCGTTGCGTGCAGCAGAGGTGCTCTATAGGAGCCCGAGGAGGGTACAACTAAGCCCCTATATCCTCAAACCAAAAAAAGCGAATAATGAGAAGAAGATTTTCTTACTATGCCCTCCTATACTTCTGAAAGGGGGTAATCACACGGAATTGTAATTTAGGGTAAAGTGTTCGATAAATGCATTTTGTACATGCATGCCACGATGCCTTTACCAACACCTTCAAGCAGTCTGCTGTATTTTTCGTTCAAAACTTTCCAATACAATTATGATTTTTTAATTTTCTCTTGGCCTGTGTTGTACCCTATCAAATGCACACTACTACAAATGCAGCTTTTAAACTTAGTTTTTTAAGATGGTTTCCAGTATAAAAGTTTGTTACTGTAAAGTTGTATAACTTTGAAGCTATAACTTTTGTTTTAACCGTTTCTCTATCAAGGTTATTTTAAAAATTCAAATTTCAATACCTCATTCTTAAGTTTCGCTGCTCAGTTGTCCCTACAAATAGGGCTGTTTTGAGATATTTGGATTGCATGAACAGCCTTTGATCGTCATTTGGGTTCATACGCAATATCGATTCATCTTAGAACGATAGTTGGATGCTATTAATAATTAGTCATCTAGTACATTGCCTATGATTTAAATATATGCAGAGTGGTAGTGCCTTTCTCTGTCCGGCTGAAGCTTTCTCCAAACAATGAGGACCCGCGCTCTTCTAATCCTGTGCAGTACAGTGGTTATAAAATTGAAGGGTAAAACTAGGTTACTCAAAAAGAAAATGGGTTACCCTTACGAACAATCCGGGGCTAAATGTCCCAACCAGGACTAAAGCCCATCTTGAGAAAGAAAAAAAATAAATAAAATTTTATAGACCACGTTTGGAGTGTGAGATTTGAAACCAAGTCTTCTTACCTTGTGCACAGTTACTAACCAACTCAGCTGCACCCTGCATCTGCAAAGTCTTGGTCGCTCTTCTTTTGAATTGAAGCGTAGGAGACCTTTAATCCCATGGTCAGAGACCTTTAGTCCGGGTTGGTCCAAGCAGGACTAAAAGATCGCCCTTAGCCCCATTTCGTATTGGTTGGAGAACCTTAAGTGTGGTTGGTAACACCAACCGTGGGTGTAACTAACTAGGACAATATATAGGGTCTTCAGTGTTGTGAAAGGGACTAATACTCCTTTTAGTCCCGTACTTCTTCCATGAGCTCAGGACCGCATATTCTCCTTCCTCCAAAAGTTTGGCAATAAAGTTTGGCTCCAATTCCTGTATTCCAAACATGGTTGTGTCGTTCCTTTTCTTTCCACTTTTCCTTCGTTTCACCTAGATTACAAACGGTGCCGTTGTGGTTATGTTTGCTACTTTATGCATGGAACACAACACGCTTTCACATGAACATATAACAAAAGACTCACCCAGTCATAAAAAATGTTATTTTTGACTTTCAGACTTCTTCAATTTTTTAAATAAATAGTATCAATTTTATTATGACTTACCATTAGAGATACTTTATCAATCATTTATTTATTTATTTTATAATTTACATAAAACTTTTGAATAAGTCAAACCCTCAAACACGATGTAAAACCGTCACTTTTCTTACGACTGAGGGAGTATATAGCTAGTGTATTGTCAGGTCACCTCCATAAGTACACGACATCGACGTCTTGGTGCTTACTCCACCCATTGTCTGCATGCAGCCATAATCCTGGACGCCGATGCACGCGTCGGTCGCGAGTTCCACCGCCGGTGGCTGTGGACGCGGCGGGTAAGGCAGTCGTGGAGACCTCTTGTCATCGACCCAAATGCAATCGCCGCCGATGAACCACCACAAACTCGAAGATGGCCTCCGCCAATGGCCCCGTCGATCCACCGGCCCTGGAGCGACGCCGCGCCTCGGCGCCAGATGCCGAGGGTTGGCAGCGGGTGCTCCCACAGCGCCCGCAGTAGGAGGAGGCCCGGCCCACGTCAGCCGGCAGAAGGGGCGCGCCGACCAACCGGGGAGGGCCGCGCCCACGCGACGTCCTGTCCTGCGGAGGTTGGTGGGCCTCTGCTTCAACTGCCTCGACCACGGCCACATCGCGGCTCAGTGTCGTTCCCCGTCATGCTGCCTCCATTGCTGCTATGCCGGACATTAGGCCAAGGCGTGCACGGTGGCATCGGGCGTCCGTGCGCCGCCCCACAGGACACCGGTGCGTGGTTACAGTCGGATGCCCTCTGCGGGCCGCAACTCGGCAGAGTCCAAGTTGCCGAGGGTGACACCAAAGTCGTCCCACCTCCGCAGAGGCAGCTGCCGTCCGCACCGTCTTCGTCGTCAACTACATCGCCGCCACTTTGTCCACCTATGGATGACGTGAGTCGCCCTAAGGTCGAGGCCGCCATCGTCAAGAGTGTCGTTGCCCAGAGACCGTTGCCCCTATTGTTCTTCTCACGCTTACCGACACAACCGCGCTGGACGAGATCCTAGCGCACCTTGCTTCAAAATTTGAGGTGACCATGTGGGTGGCCGGAGGTCATAAGGGTCAGCAGGCACAGGTGGCCCCCCAACCCGTGGCGGACACTTCGCCAGCAGGGATTTCGATCCCATGGATGAAGAGGCGGAGGCAGGCTGGACTGTGGCAGAGGTTGCACCGGTTGTCATGGGCTCCATCGAGTACGGCCTCGGTGCGGCAGCTACTGACACCTCGCTCGGCATGGTGACCATCGACGACGACCTGGACTCGGGTCCCTCCGGCTATGTGGCTGTGGTGCTGGTGGGCGGCACCGACGGGGACGGCACCAGCGTGAACGCCCGTGATGCCTCCCCACTGTCCCTAGCTGCCATGGAGCCCCTGGCGCCCGTGTACGCCCATGACGACTCCCCGTCGTCCCCAGCCGCCACTGCCCCATGCGTTGTCAAGCCGTCGAGCTCCTACCGATCGACAACACTGGTGGGCTCCTTGTTACTAACATGGGCACCGACGTCGATGCCATTGAGGCCCCAGCGGAGGGCACCGCGGTGGGGCACGCCAATCCGGATGGAAAGGCCTCTGAACAAGTGCCCGACAACGTTGAATCTGTCGACGACTTCATCAACTCCTTCATGAAGTTGTTGCCACCGTCGCTGCTCTCCACACCGACCTTGCGGATTACTAAGGCGGGTCCCAACGAAGACACGCTGGAATGGCTGCCCATGCGTAGTGCCCACTGGCCGGCTCAACAAGCCGGAAGCGCAGGAAAGGATGGTCCTCATGAGGAACCTCGGCTACGAGGTCGAGACGCAACGCCCCAATGCAGCAACGTTCAAAGAGTTTCATGAGGCGGCGTTCCAGGTGGCTCTATCGGGGCAAGCAGAAGAGGCGATGCAGGCTTTCTTGCACGGGAGGAAGAAGCCGGTGCGGTTGGCCGCTGGAGACGGCTAGCCATGTGCATCATCGGTTGCTATTGTCGTAAAATTCAGTCATTATGTAGCATATAACTTGATATCTAATAGCTAGGTAGGTTCGTTTGGTCATGTTCTTGACGTGGGCGTCTCACCGCCATCACTAGCTTCACTCTTTGTACCTTTAAACTTTATTTCTCTTAATAAAAAATAGATAAAGTCCCAGTGCGAAAAAAAAAATCCTGAAAGCCGAGTCGTGGTCGTCATAGCCTGATTAGCCTCGTCAGTCCAAGGAAGCAGCTAAGCAGGTAAGACCCGATGAGTCGTCGTCTTGTCAATCGGTCGGTCTACTAACAGTACATTCAGCCATGACTTTTCAGCCAAGGGAACTGGCGGGCAAGCAGCTGCCATAGCGTCAATAGTACTGCACGCTGGCAGCGTCCAACTTAAGATGTTCTTTTCTATTGTCCTCTGATCCCTCCATGTCTGCCTGCATTATTTAGTTTTGAGCAATGCATGCCTGTTCTGAACTCAGGCAGTCTAGTGTTATTTTGACATGTTAACTTGGTCTGATTCCACTTTGCTAAGGATGAATACGAAATTTCCTTCCGTCATCTAAAAATGTGCGCCACTGCTACTACCTCCGGCTTCAGTACGGTATATATTTTTTTCTGTTCATTAACAATGTCCTCTATATGTTACGTTGTTGATGAACTCATCTTTTTAGAACATGCATCTTTTTGTTTCCCACATCCTAGTATTTGCTAACTCCCAACACTTCTCCCTCACGAAGAAGGCAGACATCGGCAAAAAACCACGCTCCAAGGTTAGGATACCATACCGTTGGAGACTGTTTTTTTTATTTTGCTAAAATTTTATGGATTGTGGGATAGCAAACTGGTTGAGCTGCTCTTCTAGACTCTGTAGCAAAGTATCAACCACCGCCATGTGCAGATACCAGGATGAGCCGCCCATGTCCTTGGGCATATATCCAGTAACCCGGCCTGTCGTTGCTCCACAGGATGCATCGTGGACTTTTCTTGCTTCGGGCTATGGGCCATTGCATATACGAGGGATCTGGAACATGGAGGACCTCAGATGGATATATTTTAATTCTTTTATACAACGTGTCGTTGTGTTGAAGTGTTGTGACTGTAGACCATGATGAGGCCAGAGGCACTGACACGTGTTTCCCTGGTCAGGGGAGAACCAAGATTCACGCAGAGCGGCTCCTCGTGATCTGTATATTTTGAGCATGACGATAAGAATGAGCCCTTTTATTTTATTTAATAAGAAAAGAATGGGCCGGCGCTTTTATTTCATCCACGCGCACGCATATTTTGGCTACGAATATTTGTAATCGGGAGCTTAGCTGTTAGAATTTATATAAATAATTCTCTAATTTTATATAAGAAAAGACATACGAAAATCTATAATTGGGAGATTGAATTTGAAAATCCTAACATAATAAATTATTATTTTTCTCTTCTCGCTACTACGCTACCGTCATAGTCTCTCCATCCCGACTATCAGCGTGCACAGACGGTCGAGAGAGCAGGTCTCCGGAACCCTAGTCTTTGCGATCCTGCACCGGAAGAAGGCGAATAAGGTTTTCGGGAAGCGCTCTCCGCATGACTGCTCCCAAATCCTCCACGATGGCTCGTCTTCCGAATGTCACCGCAGGCTATCGTCATCTGTGTCTTCACCACCAAGTACATCTACATCGGCAGGTATAAACCTATCTAGTGTACGAGTTGGGTTTGCATTAGTTATCATGTTCATGCTATGCGATATCATGATCTGTCTTACTAGTATATGTGATATAGTGATCTGTCATGCTAGTAATCTTTACATGCTAAATCTAGTTTGTCGATTTGTCATGATCTCTGTTCTGCTTTTAATTATGGAAATTACCTAATTTTTTAATAATCCAAAAACCTTATTATAGGATTTTTCTTGATTTAAGTATGGCTTTTTTCTCTGATGTGTTGAGACTAGAAAAGTTTTTTATTGCATATTTTAGAGGTGTCGAGATAAGGCCACACTCTGACTAGAGGCTAAAGTGTTCTAGATTAGTTTTAGCTCATTTGAGGGAAATATCTTTGAAGAAAATCAGAGAAGATTCCAAGAAGATAACACTATTCTTAGAAGAACAATCTTGAACAATAAACCTTCCAATGCCAAGATAGTAACTATCTACGAGAAGAAGAAAACCGAAGCAGAGTCGCCTTGCTTCACTTGTGGAGAGCTCAGTCACTTTTCCAATGTGAAAAAGAAGAATGTCAATCTCTGACTATTAGCCATCCAAATGAGTAGTATGGTAATATTCGTACCGTACTTTTAGTGTTTCATTCACCAAGTTGGTGGGTTGTTACAGGTCCTAATATTCATGTGTGTGTTGACATATCTCTATCTCTATTTTCTTCTTATCATAGGGCTTCAAGGTTCCTCTGTTTTGATGGAAAATGGGTCACATGCTTCTGTTTATGGTATTGGCACAGTAGATCAGAAGTTTACTTTGGGAAAAAATTGTGCAGCGCAAGAACGTGCAGCATGTTCCTAATATTTGCAAGAACCTTGTTAGCGCCTCCCTTCTTTTGAGAGATGGCTTTAAGGTAGTGTTAGAGTCCAATAAAGTTGTAATATCTAAGCATGGATAATTTATTGGTAAAGGCTATGATTGTGGAGGTTTGTTTCATTTATCTTTATCAGATTTTGGTAACAAGTTAAATAATTAGGCAATTTCCAAATTAATTTCTACATTAAAACAAGAATATAAATCATGACAAATAGATGAACTAGATTAAGCATGTTTAAATTACTAGCATGATAGAATAGTATATCGCATATACTAATATGACTTAAATCACATAGCATGACCATGATATTTAGTGTAAATATAACTAATACACGAGATAGATTGGATAGTATGAACATGAAGATTAGATCTAGAGTATTGTACCTGCTAGATGTAGAAGTACTTGGTGGTGGAGATGCAGATGAAGATGTCGCAAGATTAAGTTCGTCGAAGGCTAGCTCGATGTCATAATCGTCGAAGGCATGGTCAAGATCATTGATGTCGATGAGCGGTAGTAGAAGACTTCGCTTGAGTTGATGACGAATACGCCGGGATGTAGAGCCACCTGACTTGGATGGAAGATGACCCATCATGAAGGTGGAGCAGTCACGCGAAGAACACTTTCCAAAAACCTTATTCACCTTCTCCTATTGCAGGATCGCAAAGACGAAGGTTTCGGAGACCTGCTCTCCTAGTCGTCGGCGCATGCTGAAGATTGGGATGGAGAAACTACAACGGTAGTGCAATAACGAGAAGAGGAAAATACTATTTTACTACATTAGGATTTTCTAATTGAAATTCCCAATTTTAGTTT
This sequence comes from Bothriochloa decipiens, assembly GCA_023333625.1. Classification (NCBI taxonomy): domain Eukaryota; kingdom Viridiplantae; phylum Streptophyta; class Magnoliopsida; order Poales; family Poaceae; genus Bothriochloa; species Bothriochloa decipiens. The sequence goes on along the minus strand of CM041636.1, from coordinate 2,814,400 downwards.
TGGTTTGTCTTTTCCCAGGAAGATCGGTACGTATATATGTGGAGGAAATCCCCTATCTCTACATCAACTATCAATATGGTACTAATTGATGTTGTACCTCCCACCTCTACTCATGGACTTAAATATTAAAGCCCATTAGGGAACACATGTATTGGGCCTTTGAGATTTAATAGAATTTCTCATATGGAGTTGGGAAATTATCCATATAAATTCTAACAATCCCCCACCAGATCTCAAATGCCCAGTATAGATATTTTCCTTCTCTCTCGCTACTGTTTATACATTAGTATTTCAGCAGAGACTGTTAAGTTGAACATCCACCTAGAGCTTCAAGTTACACCTATTCACAACTTGAACAATGGACTAAAATTCAAACTAGTACCTGGCTACCAGTAGCCTTCCCCGTGGGTGAAGCATATACGTCATACTCCGTGGTCTCTTCATGAGCTTACTGGAGACCACCCAAGTCTCATAGACTATGACGTTTAACAGTCAAAACTCATATAGGTATGTTCTTTCAAGAGTGCTCTGTAGGATAGCACCTTCCCTTGTTAAAGCCAACAGACTATATTAAGGCATTAGCTAACCTGCCATACAGTGCCTTAACACTTTTGAGAGTACTGCATCTTCACTTAGAGAGGGTTATTATTATACTCTCCTCAGTCTACCAATAGCTTGTTCTTACTAGATCCTTAGTCACGGCATCTTTGATCAAAAAGGTTAGGTTCCTACTACTGTAAACTCACATGGGTCTCATACCCATCTCCCTTGATGCGATTTTTATCACGTTCCATGATAGCCCTTTAGAAAGAATTGATTCCATCTCACTACGAACAACTTCTTTCCAATCATCTACATCTGGAGATGCATATGCCTATGTGATAGAAGTGGGAGTATTGTCCACAAGGTACACACTGAAATCATCTGCAAAGGATTTTGCAATCCTTTCGTCTCTTGTTCCTCATAGGATGACTCAATAGGATGCTCGATAGGTATAGTAAAATCAGGCGATGCTATGGTGAGCATATCCTAGAAAGACACAATGCACTGTCTTTGGCCCGAGCTTACGCTTCTTAGAAATTGGAACATTGACTTTCGCCAAACATCCCCACATGCCCAAGTATGAAAGTAATGGTTTCCTTCCAACCCAATGCTCATATGGAGTTGTCTCTTTATTTCTATTTGGAATTCTATTAAGGATATGACTCGCAGTCAATAAAGCTTCCCCCCACCATGCCTTAGATAGACCAGCTATGTCTAACATGGCGTTCACCAAGTCAGCAACGTGCGATTTTTCCTCTCGGCAATCCCGTTTGATTTTTCAAATGAGGCGTCCTTTCATGAATAATACCATATTCCGCACAAAAATCATCAAATGATGTAGGAAAATATTCACCACCATGATCTGACCTTAGACGTTTAATTTTTCTCTCTAGTTGATTTTCCAACTTCAGCCTTATAGATTTTAAAGTAGTCTAGTGCTTCATCTTTAGTTTTCAGCAAGTAAACATAGCAAAATCTAGTTGCATCATCAATTAAAGTCATGAAATATCTCTTTTCACCTTTTGTCAACACATTCATCTCACAGAGGTCAGAATGTTTAAGTTCTAGAGGTGCCAAGTGTCTCTCTTTCGCTGTCTTGTGAGACTTTCGAGGTTGCTTAGATTGCACACAACTATGCACTTAGAACCTTTGGCAATAGTGAAATCTAGAATTAAACTCAAGCTAGACAATCGTCACATCAAACAAAGTTTACATGACATAAACAAGAATGCCAAATACTCGAACTATCATTAACGGTGCCACAAATATGATTCACTATCTTATTACAAAAATCTGCCAAAGATAAGTGGAACAAGCCTCCGCAATCATAGCCTTTACAAATAAATTGTCCATGTTTAGACATAACTACTTTATTGGACTCTAATACTACCTTAAACCCATCTCTCAACAAAAGGGAGGCACTAACAAGATTCTTACGAATAGTAGGGACATGCTGCACATTCTTTAGTTGCACGATCTTTCCTGAAGTAAACATTAGATCTACCATGCCAACACCATGAACAGACGCATGTGACCCATTTCCCATCAGAACGCTGGAACCTTGGAGGCTCTGATAAGAAGAAAACAGAGAGATGTTTGCACACACATGAATATTAGCACCTGTATCAAGCCACTAACTTGGTGATTGAAACACTGATAGTACAGTAGGAAAATTACCATACCTGTCATCGGTTTTGCTAGAAGTCACAAGGTTGACCTTCTTTTCTCTTTCTTGTTCGCTCATTCCAGACAGTCTTTAGCAAAATGATCAAGCACGCCACAAGTGAAGCAAGGCATCTTCGCTTTGTCTTTTTTTCTTCTTCTTGAAGGCAGTAGTTGGTTTGGCACTGAAAGACTTAAAAAATTTTTTGTTCTTGCCATGGTTTCTCTGGACAAAGTGGGAACTAGCTCTTTCCTCGTTCCCCTTCTCAGTGTTTTCTTTAGCCCGAGCCTTCTCTTCAACATCAAGAGATGATAAAAGGTTTTCAAATGTTATTTTCTGTCTCTTGTGTTTAAGGATTGTGGAGATGTTCCTCCATGAAGAAGGCAACTTTGCAATTATGCACCGTGCCACAAATTCATCAGGTATAACACACTTAATGTCGGTGTTTCGACCCCCGAGGGTTAACACCAACAAGTAATATTCACAATTGCGTGCTCCCTTAATCTGGTGGGTGATGCAAGAAGGACACGGCAATTTATCCTAGTTCAGGCAAAGAAGGCCCTATGTCCAGCGGGGGGAGGATAGTTCGTGTTATCTTGCACCGAAGTGCTAGTACAGGGGAAAATACAAGCAGGTGTGAGGAGCGTGAGCTAGAGCTTGGGCGTTTCGGGCACCTAGCTCTCTACTTTACACTGTCTCACGGTATTGTTTTGTGATCTAAAGCCTTAGCATTTCTATGCTCTAGATCCTCTCGTTCCTTCTCTAACGTCCTGGCGCCTCCTTTTATAGGTGAAGGAGGGGCACAGGAGTACATATATTTAGAGTTCACATGGCTGGTGACGTATGACGTTGAGGCCGATCACGTCGGTGCTGCTGTAGAGATGTACGTCGGTATGGGAGCTCCTACAGCCGTAACATCGGGAGTTGTTGAAGTGCAGCCCGGAGTCGTTGGAGTCCCACTAGAGGGTTCGTCCGACGAAGTCGAGGGGAGGCGGTCGAGGACCTGGCTCGAGTCGAGGGGGTCGAGTCGGGAGGGTCGAGCCTCATCAGATAAGGTCGAATCCCAGGAAATGCGGGAAACGTACTAATTTATGCGTCTCGAGGGGGCGCTGGACGGGGCACAGTGCTCGGCATGGCGCAACAGTGAAGTACGACCCCCGGGATTCCGGGGCATGGGCGGTAAAAGCAAGATTTGACTGCTACACCCACAACTGTTACCGTAACTGTGGCCATACGGTTAGGCGGGGGTAGGTAAAACACATTAAATGTGCCCGGATCCATACAGGAGAGTTGGTAGCCGAGGGGTGCACTGTCCTCGAGGACTGCCGATTCGCGCGAACGAAGTTCCATCCTCGAGGGCAGGCTCGTTCACCGGGCGAAGTTCCGTCCTTGAGGGGTCGCCCGAATTGTATCCTCGAGTGTACAGTCCCAGTCCGCTCGGTAGCCCCTCAAGCAGGCTTTGGCTTTGGGCCATCATAGCCCGTTCATGGGTCAACCCAATATTCCTTAGCCTGCGGGCCTTCAAACGTTAATCATGGGAGGTCACTGGAGGGTTCATGTTGCTGATTTTGCAGGGTTTAGTCTGGTAAACCAAGGGTTTGGGGTACCCATTTCCTGGGTAACGACAGTAGCCCCCGAGCCCCTGTGCGAGTGATGGCACTCGGGCAGGGGGTCAAGAATCGGAAACGGGACGTGATTTGGATCTTTCCGTGGGGGTAGCCCCCGAGGCCTCATAGGAGTCGGAAGACTCCTGTGAGGGCTTTATTTGTCTTTGGTCGAGGGGTGCTTGTCCAGTTGGGTACAGGCCTAAACTGGAGTCGCAGCGCTTTACCGAGGGGTGCGTCGGGACGCCGAGCCCCCGGGGGATTTTTGACCCTCTTTTGTCGAGGGGTGCCGGGCACAGTCGAGCTCCTGAGCCTCGTGTGGCTGGGGCGTTGCCAGCCTTGGCATTCATCTCATGAGTCCTTTTGATCGGACGTGAGGCGAGAAGCGTTGGACTACCCTCGGTAGGGCGAGCTGCGAAGTTCTTAGTGAGCTGGTAACGGGAAAATCCAAGTGAGAGCCCGTTCCTCATTTGATAGAGGTCGGCTGGTGGCCCGGAGGCGGTCTCATTAGAGCAAAACGCATGGTCTTACGGATACCGATTCCATTCGATAGGTCTCGGCGGCTATGCCTCCCTTCGGGGGGATTCCATAAAGTCCATAGCATTTCACCTTGGATATGTCCAAAGGGGTCTCGAGAGTTCGTTCTCGAGCAAGGCCTCGTGTTGGCTCCCCCTTGGTCACCCCTGACTCGGGTGCTCGAGGGCGGCTGTCGAACCCTGATCGAGGGCCAGCCTTCGCTCCCTCGAGGCTTGTTGTAGGGCCGGAGCCTGCTTACCTTCTCCTGAAAGAGTTCGCTGATAAGTCATGCTTATTTTTCTTACTGTTAGACGGGCCTTTTGAGGAGGAAGCTAAAATGATGCGGTAGTGGAGATCGTGGTAGGCCCGAGCAACGGCTTTTTGCCAGAGGTGTGATGCGTGTATCCGGTCGAGGATCGAGGGGGGAACGGTTAGGTACGCGCATTAATTGCGGGAAGTTGCCTTTTCCCTGCCGCCGGACTCCGCCCGTTGCTCTTCTCGAGTGTAAAAATGGAGGGGGACAGGCGCTGTTCGCCCCCACCTTTGCCATCCTCCCGAATTCCTGGTTTCCTGTGCGCGTGAGGGTAGAAACTTAGAGCACGAAATCGCAATTGGGAACCTTCCCGGTCATCCGTCCACCGAGGAGATTCGTGTTGTTGCTGCCGCCACCGCGTCCACCGAGCGGATCCGTGCTGCCGCTGCTGCCATGGGCCCCATCCTCCAGCCCGCTGAACCCTGGCGCCCGTCAACCGTGACGCGGCAAAGCCTGAACGAGCTGGTGGGAGAAGGACTTCTCTGCCCCGTCACTGATCTGAATCGGCCGAAGTGGATTGCGCCGCCGAGGAACCACCAAGAGCCAAACCCACCGGAGGGCTATGTGGTGAGCTTCCTCAAATATCATCGACATGGGTTCGGTGTACCCCCGAGCGAGTTCATGCAGGGGTTGACAAACTTCTACGGTGTCGAGCTCCAACATTTCTCCCCCAACGCCATCTCCAATGCCGCCATCTTCGCAGCCGTCTGCGAGGGCTACCTTGAGATGGTGCCACATTGGGAGCTGTGGCTCCATCTTTACAAGGGGAGTGGTTCGCCTCCCCGGTGGCACCAGGCGTAAGGCAAGTCATCAGAGCAGGCTGCCTCAACTTCGTGTTGAAGACCAGAAAGTCGGAGGAGCCGCGGGAGTATATCCCCACCGGGTTGATGTCCGACCATTCCTAGTGGGACGAGCAATGGTTCTACCTTCGCAACGACGGAGGCTACCTCCCGCCATACACCGGGTGGCTTATCACCGAGCGTCCATTCAACTGGCTGCACGGTGTCACTGGAGATCTTCGGCGTCGACTTCGTCCCCTCGTCGCCACGATGAAGGCCCTTCTAGAGGCGGGCCTGACGGCAGGTGTGGTGGTCTCGGCCTTCCACAGTCGACGGGTGCTCCCTCTGATGGAGCGCCCACTGCGGTTGGACGAGATGCTCCCCTCCGCGGTGCCCGAGGTTCTCGAGAGGTGCCAAATGTTCGGCATGAAGCCGTCCGCCGTGGAAGTCATTGCGTAGGTAAAGGGGATGGTCGCGGGCTCGTTCAAGGCAGAGGACGTCAACCGCCTCTCCATGCGACTGGAGGAGGGTTGCCTTGACTTGGTGAATGCCCCGACCCGTGCCTTTCGCGTTTTCATTCCGTCCCCTTCTCTTGTCCCTGTGACTAAACGTTTTCGTGTAGGGGAGAATCGACTACCGGAGATGGAGGCCCCCGCTAAGGGAGGATGCTCCCGATCGTCAGGTAAGACGCTTCAACGCCTAGCAAGAAAAGTTGCGTAAGGACAAAGAGGCGAAGAAGAAGGCCAAGAAGCTCCATGAGCGCGAAAGGCTTGCGAGGCGGCGCGCTCAGCAGAGGCGCGACAGGCTCCCGGAGGAGGAGTCTCCCTCGTCCGAGGGAGATGAAGATGATGTTGACGACGACGGCGATGACGTAGAGGGGGTGGCGGGGCATCTCGAGCGCATCTGTTGGGTTCCTCCCATGCTGACCGCCCCTTGGTGCAGGAGGAGGCGGTGGAGCAGCGCGCACCCCAGCCGGTGACGTCAGCCTCGGAGCATCGGCGTGGGAAAAGGTGGGCTGATGCCTCGATTCGAGGGGGTTCACCCCCTCCTATCATACTCGAGGTGGGACCCCACCCACTTCGACCCGGGATACCCGATCCTGGTCATCGGCGCGGGCGGAGCAATGCCGTGCTCAGGAAGCCCCGTCGGAGCAGGGAGGCGCGGCGACCCCACCGATGGCTCCGAGCAGCCTCAGCCCCAGGAAGGGCTCGGCTTCGGGAGGGGTGTCGAGATCTGCTGGCGGTTCGAGGGGGATTCGAAAGGCCTCTATCCCCTTCGGGTAAGTGTTGTTGATTCAATTCTTTTTCGTTACATCCTCATCGTGTAGTTTAATGAGCCTTTTGACGTCCTGCTTCCCATCTAGGCCCAAGCGCCAAATCGAGGAGGCGTCTCTTGCACAGGCTAAGCGGCTCAAGGTGGACGCAGCTGCGAAGATGGAGGCCCCAGTCACAGGTGCGACGTCGAGGCCCTTGGCTCCGTGGGAAGCCAAGTGGTTGTCCTCAGCCCTCGGAGCTATGGCGCGCGGTAGGCTAATGGGTTCTGCTCTTGCTACAGGGTCGAGCGTCTTGGGGGCCATGATGGGCAGCGACTCTGAGCCAGGGAGGGCGCAAGAGGGAGGAAGCACCTCCTTGACGTCGTCATCCGCGGTCCTCGAGCTCAGCCCGGTGCCAGGGGGCCGAGCCCCGACGTCGGGAGCTTTTGCTCCTGGCCGACCGGAGGCCTCGATCCCTGCACCCAAGGCGGGAGCCCCCGAGGGCCACGAGATGGGAAAGGAGGTAGCCGTCGTCGACCTTGAGGGTGAGGAGACCACAGCCCTTCCCCCCTCGATGGCAGAGCGGAGACTGCTCGGACGTCGATGGCCAGCGGGGCTACGCGAGCTCGAGGCGCAGAGGAAGCAGGAGCAGGGGGCCATGCAAGAAGTAAAGCTGCCGTGGTCGCAGCGGGAGGGGGAGGAAGAGCCGCAGGAGCGGCGGGAAGAGGAGGAGAAATCCAGGGGCCAGCCCCACCATCATCAGGTGCAGCAGACGCCGCAGGGGGACACGGCGCCACTGGACCTGCCGGCGCAGCAGCCGCCCGAGACGCCAAAGACAGAGGTGACTTCGGGACTGCCCAAGCAATGGGTGTTCGTGATCACTCTGGACGAGCTGCTGGCCGAACAAGAAATGGTGTCGAAGGCGTCGACGGTCCCGCGGCTGCCGGGGGTACAATTGGAGGAGGCCTCGGTACCGAGCCCACCGAGAAATGCGTCGATGGTGGACCTGCTAGCGCCACAGGACGTGGAGTTAGGGGAAGCGATGGCCTCGATGCCTCCGCTGCCTCCGAAGGCACCAGAAGCAGCGTCGAGCCGGCCGCTGCAACCGTCGACGGAGTAGCAGGAGGAGACGACGGCTTCTGGCTTGCCGAGGAGGTCGACTTCCAACCCTGGGCTAAGGGATGCCGACGCCGTGTCAGAGTTCTGCACCCCGGCGGAGTTGGCTGAGCGTTACGGCGTCCCACGTGATGTGGTGGACGAGATCGAGTCCTTGGCGCAAACCAAGGTCAAGATGGTCCGTCCACATTGGGGCAAGGAGCGCATCATACTCTGGGAGCTTGGCGACTCTAGCACTCCGGGGATCGCAATGGACGACCCGGCGGAAGTCAGGTGCTGGGAGGACGCGGAGCGGTCCCAGGCGTGGCTGCAGCACTTGCTGAAGCTGGGCGTCAAGCTTGCCGAAGGCCTCGACCGAAATCTCGCGGTGAGTCCCTGTGTAGACCATGTGTTGTTTCTCGAGTTCTTCCATATGGAATGCCTTAACCCTCGATTTCCTATCTCCAGGCGGTGCGGAAGCGTTCCTACTCCAAGTCATACTTCCTCCACGAAACGCTCAACAGCCGGGAGGAAGTGCTCCACCAACTCGAAGCCAGTCGATCTGCCCAGGGCAGGGTGGCCGAGATTGAGGAGAAGCTAAAGCGGACCAGGGGGAAGGCTGCCAAATCCAAAGAGGAGGCCGCCCGGGTGAAGGAGGACGCCGAGGCTGCTCGAGGGGAAGCCACCCAACTCAAGGAGGAGCTCAGGCGCGCCAAGGAGGAAGTTGACGCGGCCAAGGCCGAAGCGGAGAGGGCCTAGGGCGAGAGCATCTGAGCCCAGGAGCACGTCAAGCTACTCGTGGGGGAGGCTCAAGGCTTCGTGGAGTGTATCCGCTCGCTCGAGGCCAATCTCGCTGAAGTCTCTACGGCGCACAACACCCTCTCCACCCTAGTCCAAGAGGAGAAAAGCTGATTCGCTAGCCTGGAAACCCAGCTCAAGGCGATGAAGGCTACTCTCCAAGAGAAGGAGCAGGCCATCATCTTGGCTGGTGGCACCCTCGAGACCCTCTGCTACGAGAAGACGGAGGTGACCCGGGCCTTCAAGGAGGCCCAGCGGGAGCGAGACGAGGCTCGGTGGGAGTGCGACGCCGTACTGGGGGATCACTACGCCCTCGAGACTCGCTGTGCCAGTGAGTTCCTTGAAGAGCTTTTGATCTTTTTTTTCCTTTCCGTATGTTTTGTCTAACTCTTGTTTTGTCTTTCAGGCCTCGAGACCGAGCTGCGCGCTACCCAAACCGCCACCAAGGCGCTGCGGGAGAGCCTCGTGGCGGAGGGGGCGCTTTTCGGCTGGCTCCGGGTTGCCCTCGATAGGCTCTGCGCCTCTTGGGAGGTCGGGCCCGTCGAGGGTGCTAAAGAAGACATCCCGGGTGCCACGCTCGTCGACCGGATCTACTACCTCGATGCCACCCTTCGTGATCGCGTGCGGGAGGCTCTTCATACCGGCGTGAAGTGAGCACTGGCAGTGGTCTCCTCCGGCTTCATCTTCGACATGGACGTGGTCGCCCAAGGCTTCATTCCCGATATCTCGAAGACTGACGCCGAGAATGAGGAGTGATGCCGAGGGCTCATCAATGACGCCGAGAGGTCGGGGGGAGCGCTGGTGAAGTTGTTCAAGGACGAAGTCCTCCCCCCGCGGATGAAGGGTACCTCGTCGAGGAGGGCGGCGACAGAGCGGGCCTCTAGGGCAAGGCTGGGCGAAGATGCCCATGTAATAAGTTAGTTTTTTGTAACTTATATTCAATGTGGCTTCGAAAGCCTTTTTGAGCATTTATGCATCTATCGTAATGCAATTTGTCATTTTACTTTGAAGCCTTCTCTGCTTTCTTTCACCTAGACTTTGCTTTTTGGACTAAGTTCTCGATGCATGCTCGTATCCCTCGAGGGGGTGAGCGAGTGGAGGTACCATATCCCGGAGGCATAGGAGAGCTCCTGGCTCGACAGCCCTCGACCCTCTAGGGAGTTCAAGGCATTTTCTACTTAGTCACGAAGCGTATCGAGGCGTGAGAAAGAAGAGGCGCTCGAGTTTTGATCGCCTGACTTTTGCTTTTTGACTAAGTGTTCGACGCAGGCTCGTATCCCTCGAGGGGGGAGTGAGTGGAGGTACCATAGCCCAGAGGCGTAGGAGAGCTCCTAGCTCGACAGCCCTCGACCCCTAGGGAGTTCGAGGCGTTTTCAACTTAGTTGCAAAGCGAAAGGAGACGCTCGAAAAAAATCGTTCGTATTTTTAGGAACTTAGGGGGTTCCCCCCCCCCCCGTTAGCCCCCGAGGGAGGCTCGACTCTGACAAGACAGGGTCGAGGCTACCTCTTGCATGTACAATTACAAGTTTGAACTTATAATCAAAAGTACTCCTTATATTTGCCATGCGAAAATGTACAAAACATGCGAGAATGTACAAGGGCATCGGTGCCCTAAGGGTAGAAACAACGTAGCTGTTCGATGTTCCACGTGTTGGTGAAGGTTTCGCCCTTGTTGTTCGCTAGCTTGTACGTCCTAGGCTTTAGCACCTCAGCTATGGTGTATGGGCCTTCCCATGGTGGGGTCAGCTTGTGACGTCCCTTGTTGCTCTGTCGTCGACGTAGGACGAGGTCTCCAACTTGGAAGTCCCTCGGGCGCAGGTGCTTGTCGTGGTAGCGGTGAAGTTTCTGCTGATACCTCGCGGAGTGAATTAGTGCCATGTCTCGAGCCTCCTCGAGCTGGTCGATGGCATTTGCGAGGGCTTCTTTGTTGCTTTGCTCGTTGTACGCCTTTAGTCGAGGGGAACCATACTCGAGGTCACTGGGGAGGACGGCCTTGGACCCATAGACCAAGAAGAATGGGGTGAACCCCGTGGCTCGACTAGGTGTTGTCCTTAAGCTCCATAGGACCTCGCAGCCCATTTTTTCTATGCGTGCTGAGGCGGTTGAGGATCCTTGGCTTGAGGCCCTGCAAAATCATGCCATTGGCGTGCTCGACCTGGCCGTTAGTTCGAGGATGCGCAACCGCGGACCAATTCACACGGATGTGATGGCGATCGTAGAAATCCAAGAACTTCTTGCCGGTGAACCGTGTGCCGTTGTCAGTGATGATTACGTTTGGGACCCCGAAGTGATGGATGATGTCGGTGAAGAACTCGACCGCCCTCTCAGAGGGGATGTTGCCGATAGGCCGGGCCTCGATCCACTTGGTAAACTTGTCGATGGCAACGAGCAGGTGCGTGTACCCTTTGGTTGTCCTCTTGAGAGGCCCCAAAAGATCGAGCCCCCAGACCGCGAACGGCCAGGTTATGGGGATCATTTGTAGGGCGTGAGCTGGGAGGTGCGTCTGCTTGGCATAAAATTGACAACCTTTGCACGAGCGGACAATGTTTGTGGCGTCGAAAACGGTGGTCAGCCAGTAGAAACCCTGTCGAAAGGCATTGCCTATGAGGGTCCTTGGCGCTGCGTGATGGCCGCAGGCCCCGAGTGTATGTCCTTGAGGAGCCTCCTGCCCTCTTCGATAGTAATGCAGCGCTGAAGAACGCCTGAGGAGCTTCGCCTGTAGAGTTCCTTGCCATCGCCGTAGATGACGTAAGACTTGGCCCATCGCGCGATCCGGCAAGCTTTGGTCCGGTCCTCCGGAAGCTCTCCTCGAATGAGGCAGTTGAGGAAAGGGACTCGCCAATCCGGCAGTGAGCTCGACGGAGGAGGAGTTCCCTGGATCTCCATAACCTAGGCCCCGGTCGAGGGGGGCCCTAGTCGAGGTCATGGGGTGGAGCTTCGAGGACGCGATGCAAGCCCCCGAGCCCAAATCGATGGAGGGCCCGAAGAGGTCCCTCGAGAATATGTCCGGAGGGACTGTACCTCGAGTTGATACAATTTTTGCAAGCTCATCCATGGCTTTGTTGTATCGTCGAGCAATATGACTAAGCTCGAGGCCGTGGAACTTGTCTTCCAACTTGCGCACTTCGTTGCAGTAGGCTTCCATCTTGGTGTCATGGCAGTTCAAGGCCTTCATCACTTGGTCGATGATTAGTTGCGAGTCGCCTCGAACGTCAAGGCGTCGGACTCTGAGTTCAAGGGCAACTCATAATCCAGTGATGAGAGCTGCGTACTCTGTGACGTTATTAGAAGCAACAAAGTGGATGTGAATGACGTAGCGCATGTGGACTCCGAGGGGTGAGATGAAGAGCAAGCCTGCGCCTGCTCCTGTCTTCATGAGCGACCCATCGATGTACATTGTCCACAGCTCAGCTTGGATTTGAACTGGCGGCAACTGAGTGTCGGTCCACTCAACGACGAAATCCGCCAGCGCTTGGGACTTGATGGCCTTCTGCGGTGCATAGGTTATGGTCTTGCCCATGAGCTTGACCGACCACTTAGCAATTCTTCCAGCGGCCTCCCGGTTATGGATGATTTCCCCCAAGGGGAACAAAGATACCACGGTAACCGGGTGGCTGAGGAAGTAGTGCTGGAGCTTGCGACGTGTAAGGACGATGGCGTAGAGCAGCTTTCGCACCTGTGGGTAGCGGATTTTCATTTCCGAAAGCACTTCGCTGACGAAGTAAACCGGCCGCTAGACGGGCAAGGCGTGCCCTTCCTCTTGCCTCCCAACCACTATGGCCGCGCTGACCACCTGAGTGGTTGCGGTGACATAGAGGAGGAGGGGCTCGGGCGGTTCAGTCGACGTCGCTGGTCTAGGAGGGACGAGAATCGTGGTGGATGTCAGCATGCGTTTGAGTTCGTCGAGAGCCTCCTCGGCCTCCGCGGTCCATGTGAATCGCTAGGATTTTTTCAAGAGGCGGTACAGAGGCATGGCCTTCTCCCCTAAACGTGAGATGAAACGGCTGAGGGCCGCGAGGCAGCCCATGACCTTCTGCACGCCCTTGAGATCCCGAATCAGCCCCATTCGCATGATGGCCGCCACCTTCTCGGGATTGGCCTCGATCCCGCACTCGGAGATGATGTATCCGAGGAGCATGCCCCGAGGCACTCCGAAGACACATTTCTCGGGGTTGAGTTTTATGTTTTTGGCTCGAAGGCACCCGAACGTGATTTCGAGGTCATGGATGAGGTTGTCCACTCTTCTGGACTTGACCACGATGTCATCGACATAGGCCTCGACCGTGTCACCTATGTGTTCGCCGAAGACATGGAGCACGCACCGCTGATACATTGCCCTGGTGTTTCGAAGGCCGAAGGGCATGGTGACGTAGCAGTACATGACAAAAGGTGTGATGAAGGAAGTCACGAGCTGGTCGAACTCTTTCATCTTGATTTGGTGGTAGCCGGAATAAGCATTGAGGAACGAGAGGGTTTCACATCCCGCGGTAGAGTCAACAATTTGATCAATGCATGGTAAAGGAAACAAAAATTTGGGACACGCTTTTTTTAAACTAGTATAGTCAATACACATCCGCATTTTTCCATTCTTTTTCTTAACTAACATGGGATTAGCTAACCATTTGGGGTGATGGACCTCCTTGATGAATCCAGCCGCCAAAAGCTTGTGCACCTCTTCGCCGATGATCCTGCACTTCTCCTCGTCGAAGCGGCGCAGGTGTTGCTTCACCGGTCTGGACCCGGCCCGGATCTTCAAGGCGTGCTCGGCGACTTCCCTCGGTATGCCCGGCATATCGGAAGGACTCCACACAAACATATCGGCGTTCGCACAGATAAAGTTGACGAGCATGGCTTCCTATTTGCCCTCGAGGTTGGCACTAATCGTTACCACCTTCTCGCCGGGGCAGCTTTCTTGGTGTCTTGTGCTGGCTCAAAGTTGCCGGCGTGTCGCTTGGGATCTGGCACCTCGTCGGCGTGGCGCTCGAGGGTCGCGGCTATCATGGCATTTTGCTTGACGGCCTCTCCATACTCAACGCATTCGATGTCGCAGTCGTATGCGTGCTCGTAGGAGGAGGCAATGGTGATGACGCCCTTGGGTCCTGGCATCTTGAGCTTGAGGTAGGTGTAGTTCGGGAGCGCCATGAATCGCGTGTAGCCCGGTCGGCCGATGATAGCATGATACGTTCCATGGAACCCGACCACCTCGAAGGTGAGGGTCTCTTTCCTGAAGTTGGCAGGGGTGCCAAAGCAAACAGGAAGGTCGATACGGCCGACGGGAAGGGCCTTCTTCCCTGGCACGACGCCATGGAATCCCCCGGCATTGGGTCAGAGTTGGCACCTCTTGACTCCTAGGAGGTCGAGGGTCTCAAGGTAGATGACGTTCAGGCTGCTGCCGCCATCCATGAGGACCTTCGAGAGGCAGGTGTTCATGATGATTGAGTCGACGATGAGCAGATAGGCCCCGGGTTTGGGGACACGATCCGGATGGTCATTGTGGTCAAACGTGATGGGCGCGTCAGACCAGTCGAGGTAGTGAGGTGTCGCGACTCGGATGGAGAAGACTTCTCGATGCTCCCTCTTGCGTTGTCGAGGCGTGAGCTGGGTCGAGGGGCCCCCGTAGATCATGTAGCAGTCATAGACTTCGTGGAATTTTCCGTCTTCCCCGTTGTCTCCCTCACCACCGCCTTGGTCTTTCTTATCGTCACCTTTCTTCACGCCCACTTGCTCAAAGTGCTTTCAAAGCATGCGGCAGTCCTTAAGCTTGTGCTTCGCTCCGTCCTTGTGATAAGGGCAGGGCTCTTCGAGCATTTTGTCGAAGATGGCGCCCTCGGGGGGACCTCGAGGTCTCTTGCGTTCGGTTGCTGCGATGAGATCATCTTCTGCCTCCCGCTTGCCTTGCTAATTTTTCTTCTTCTTGTTGTTTCTCTTCGACCCTTTGCTTGAGCCTCCCGCATCGGCTGCCGGCGCCTTTCCCTTGTCCTTCCCATCACTGAAGAAGGCGCCCACCACCTCTTCACTGGCTACGTATTTGGCGACCACATCCATGAGGTCGTCGACAGTGTCAGGGCGGTTACGCCCCAACTCGTGAACTAGGTCCTTGTAGGTTGTACCCGCAACGAACGCTAGAATGACGTCGAGATCAGAGATGTGGGGTAGTTCAGTGCAGAGCTTGGAGAATCATTGAGCAAAGTCATGGAGAGACTCCCCTGGTTTCTGCTTGCAGTTGTGCAGTTCCCAGGAGTTCCCGGGACGCACGTAGGTACCTTTGAAGTTCCCCTTGAAGATCCAGACAAGGTCGACCCAGCCACGAATCTGGTCAGGGGGAAGCTCCTCGAGCCACCTACGTGCGGTGTCGGACAGGAACAGGGGAAGGTGATGTATGATCACACGATCGTCACATGCCCTGCCCGCCTGACAAGCCAGTTGAAAGTCAGCTAGCCAGAGCTCGGGTTTGGTTTCGTCGTTGTATTTGATGATGCTCGTGGGGGTCCAAACTTGTCGGGCAGCTGGGTGCAGCGGATCGTCTTGCTGAAGACTCGGGGACCCGATGGCTCCAGGGCCCGTCGGTCTTCGTCGCTGTCGTAACGCCCTCCACAATGGGTGCTGTACCCTCGATCCTCGGCATCCCCGTGCTTGTGTCTGCGGTTCTCGACGATGTCAAGGCGCTCGTCGCAGGGAGCGCGGTCGTCGTTGATACGTTCTCGGGCCGCCCCCAGATCAACCCAGCTCTCCCTTTCGGGCCGAGAGGGCTCGACCTGAGGTTCGAAGGCTGCCCCTCAACGCCTCGAGGCTGAGCTCTCGGCTTGTTGAATTGCAGCAACTTGGAGGAGATCCTCGACCTCGCGTTGTATCCACCGAGCTTGCGAGTTGGATGGCGCGGGCATATTGCGAAGGAGCATAGCCGCCGCGACAATGTTCTGGCTTGCTCAGGGATAACGGTTGGCGGGTTGCTCAGGTGCCCCAGCCTCGCTGATCTGTCGGTTGACCTCTCGGGCCCTGGCTCGGGCTCTACCGCTGGGCGGTCGCCACTCTTGCTCGAGGGTTAGCTCGAGCAGGCCCAATCATTCCTGCTCATCAGCGAGCTTAGCCTGCAACTCCCGAATTTGTGCCAACTATGGGTCCTGCTCGCCAGGACAGGGGCACGCCTCTCGGGGTGCGTCTGGTTGTTGGTCCTCTGCTCTGGGGAGAGCACCTCCAGCCGCAGTGGTAGTTGCCTCGGCCACTGGATCGATGGTGTCCTGATCGGAATCGACATCACCATCGATGTGGAGGCACTCGCGGGTAGGATCCCAATGATCAGAGTCAGAGTCGGGGTTGCCACAGTAGAAAATGGGGAATTGTCCCCGCGCCTCCTCCTGCAGCTGCCGTCGGAGTGTGCCGACGGCGTACCTCCGAGGGCCGGGCGCTCTCGCGAAGGCCAATCCCTCGGAGGCTGGTGTGACAGTCCCCATGTCCGTCATTGCACGGAGAAGGGCACCTGGGCAGTCCTCTACCGTGCTCATGTTGGAGTGGGTTGCTGTCGAGATCGTCGTCGTGGGATTGTTGAAGTCGAACGAAGGCCACCGCCGATGCTCGAACAGCTCGTGCGGAAGCGGGTTCGATCATGCGGGGACTTCATCGCGCTCCCTCGATGAGCGTACTATGAAGGTGGAGTCGGGGTTGTGGTGGGGTCCTGCCGGTTCGCCCTCTACTTCTAAACTCATGTCAGACAATCCCCCAATAAGGGGCTCCTCATCTCCGGTCAGGGGTGAGGAGACAGCGGCGGGAACCATCCTCGACTTAGGTTGATGGCAACGACGGTGTCGATCGTGCCTCCTTCTGGATGTGGAAGCATGGTGGTGAGACCGGCGAGTGGCCCCCGATGAGCGTGGGGGCGTACTGTGACCTCTGTTTGGGGCACTGATCAAGAGCAGGGTCATGTCATAGCCCTGGCCGAGGGATATGAACTCTAGGCTCCCAAACCAGATCACCGTAGCGCACGGAAGTGGTGAAACAAAGTCGCCCATCCGAAAAAATGGCGGGAAATCATTAGTGACATGCGGTTCCCCTACCTGGCGTGCCAACTATTGGTGTTTCGACCCCCGGGGGTTAACACCAACAAGTAATATTTGCAATTGCGTGCTCCCTTAATCTGGTGGGTGATGCAAGAAGGACATGGCGATTTATCCTGGTTCGGGCAAAGAAGGCCCTACGTCCAGCGGGGGGAGGATAGTGCGTGTCATCTTGCACCGAAGTGCTAGTACAGGGGAAAATACAAGCAGGTGTGAGGAGCGTGAGCTGGAATTTGGGCGTTTCAGGCGCCTAGCTCTCTACTTACACTGTCTCACGGTATTGTTTTGTGATCTAAAGCCTTAGCGTTTCTATGCTCTAGATCCTCTCGTTCCTTCTCTAACGTCCTGGCGCCTCCTTTTATATGTGAAGGAGGGGCACAGGAGTACATATATTTAGAGTTCACATGGCTGGTGATGTATGACGTTGAGGCCGATCACGTCGGTGCTGCTGTAGAGATGTACGTCGGTATGGGAGTTCCTGCAGCCGTCGCGTCAGGGACTTGTTGAAGTGCAGCCCAGAGTCGTTGGAGTCCCGTTCGAGGGTTCGTCCGATGAAGTCGAGGGGCAGTGGTCGAGGACCTGGCTCGAGTTGAGGGGGTCGAGTCGAGAGGGTCGAGCCTCATTAGATAAGGTCAAATCCCAGGAAATGTGGGAAACATACTGATTTATGCGTCTCGAGGGGGCGCTCGACGGGGCACAGTGCTCGGCATGGTGCAACAGTGAAGTACGACCCGCAGGATTCCGGGGCATGGGCGGTAAAAGCAAGATTTGACCGCCACATCCACAACTGTTATCGTAACTGTGGCCATACGGTTAGGCGGGGGTAGGTAAAACGCATTAAATGCGCCCGGATCCGTACAGGAGAGTCGATAGCCGAGGGGTGCACTGTCCTCGAGGACTGCCCATTCGCACGAACGAAGTTCCGTCCTCGTGGGCAGGCTCGTTCGCCGGGCAAACTTCCGTCCTCGAGGGGTCAGCCGAATTGTACCCTCGAGTGTACAGTCCCAGTCCACTCGGTAGCCCCTCGAGCAGGCTTTGGCTTTGGGCCGTCATAGCCTGTTCGTGGGTCAACCCAATATGCCTTAGCCTGCAGGCCTTCGAACGTTAATCATGGGAGGTCACTGGAGGGTTCGTGTTGCTGATTTTGCGGGGTTTAGTCCGGTAAACCAAGGGTTTGGGGTACCCATTTCCTGGGTAACGACACCTTATAGATTTGTTTAGCCATGCGCTGCACCTCATGAGCTTGCTCGACTATAGATTTGTTTGCAACCATCTTATAGTCATGAAAATTCTCCATGAGATACAGCTCCTTGCCTGCATCTGAAGCACCATAGGTAGTGTTCAAATAATCCCACAGAACCTTTACGTCTCTCATGTGCATTGTGGCATCATATAAATGATCTGCCAATGCATTACGCACAGATCCCACAAAGATTTCTTCGGCTTCCTAGAATTTTATCCTATCTTCATCGGATATATTTCCCTCGGGCAGCCATCTTTGACCTAGAACACTTTCATGATAGTAAGCCAATCTGTGACATTTATAGACCACCTCTTAAAGTGTGCACCAGAAAACTTTTTTGGCTTCAACGCGTCAACGAAACTAGTCATAGGTAATTCTAGAAACCTATAATAAGGTTTTTAGATTATTAAATAATTAGACAATTTCCATATTAATTTCTAAATTGACACTAGAATATAAATCATGACAAATAGATGAACTATATTAAGTATGTTTAAATTACTAGCATGATAGAATAGTATATCGCATATACTAATATGACTTAAAACACATAGCAAGATCAGGATATCTAGTGTAAACATAACTAATACACTAGATAGATTGGATAGTATAAACATGAAGATTAGATCAAGAATATTATACCTGCTAGCTGTAGAAGTACTTGGTGGTGGAGATGCAGACGAAGATGTTGCAAGATTAAGGTCATAGAAGGTGAGCTCGATGTTGTAGTCATCGAAGGCGTGGTCGAGATCGTTGACATCAATGAGCGACGGAGGAAGACTTCGCTTGAGTTGACGATGAATACGTCGGGATGTAGCGCCACTTAACTTGGATGGTAGATGACCCGTCATGAAGGTTGGAGCAGTCACATGAAGAACGCTTCCAAAAAACCTTATTCGCCTTCTCCCGTTGTAGGATCACAAAGACGAGGGTTTCGGAGACCTGCTCTCCCAGTCGCCGGTGCACGCTGACGACTGGGATGGAGAAACTACAGCGGTAGCGCAATAGCGAGAAGAGGAGATTACTATTTTACTATGTTAGGATTTTCTAATTGAAATTTGCAATTGTAGTTTTGGTGTGTCTTTTCCCAGGAGGATCGATACATATATATGTGGAGGAAATCCCCTTTCTCTATATCAACTAGCAATATGGTACTAATTGATGTTGTACCTACCACCTCTACTCATGGACTTAAATATTAAAGCCCATTAGGGAATTCATGTATTGGGCCTTTGAGATTTAATAGAATTTCTCATGTGGAATTGGGGAATTATCAACATAAATTCTATCAATTCTGCTGGGGCTGCGGGCTCCGCTGGGAGACACTTCTCCACCATCACATTTGTGGCACAATGAGTGATAGTTCAAGTGTATGGCATTCTCGCTTATGTCGTATAAACTTTAGATTGATGTCATAATTGTCTAGCATGAGCTTAATTCCATATTTCATTATTGCCGAAGGTTCTAAGTGTCGTAGTTGTGTGCAATCTAAGCAACCTTGAAAGCTGTAACACTCCAAAATTTGCATATTTTTAAAATAGCCAAAATGATTTAATTTGTGCATTTGTGTGAGCATAAAACACAGGAAATAATAATTTTTATGAAAATAAAATTCATCATAGGCCAAGAAGCATGTATGTGCATTCATGCTGCTACATAATTTTTGTTGCGATGTTTGGTTCTTGTCGAATTTGATTGGATTTCAAAATCCTTTTGAAAATCTACTTGAAAAATTGTGTATAAAATGAATTCCTTTTCCCTCCCTCCTTCTGCCTTTCTGGCCCGAATGGCCTAGCCGGCCTGTCTCCTCTCCCCTCACTGTTTGGCCCACTCGGCCCACTCCTCTTCTCTCTCTCAAATCGGCCGAAGGCCTGCCTCCTTCCCTTTCTCTTTGGCCCAATGGCCACTTCCTTCTCTAAGGCCCGCTCGGCTTTTCCCTTGGGCTGGCCCACCAACAGCGCAAGCAAGCCAGGAGGCCATCTGTGTTCCTCTCCTTCTCCTCCTGCGCGGCTAATGACCAGGCCCCACCTCTTGAGTCGCTGACAAACGGGACCCGTAGCACAGTGTCATCCTCTTCCTCCAGCTCGAGTCCAACTCAGCCGCGTGAGTCCGCGTCCACCACGCCTCACGCCCTTGCGTGCGTTCCATGCAGCTGCCTGCTGCGTGTCTGCATCGCCCGTCCGCAACCGCTTTGTCGAGCTTGCGCAACTGCAAACCCTAGCCGCCGCCTAGCTCGAGTTTGAGTTCGCCGATTCGACGCTGCACTTCATCCGTAAGCAAGACACCGGGCTCATCCTCGAAGCTGCAAAGTTGCAATGTTCTTTTTGCCTATTTTTCATGCACTCATTTGCTCATTGCGTGTTGCCGTACCTCACAGGAAGCTCACCGCCGCCGTCGTACGTCGCCAGCTTGCTCTGGCCTACTCCAGTCTCCATCTTCACATCAGGTGAGATCGCGTTGAGCTCCGCGTTCGATTGGTATCGATCCCGAGTCAATTCAAGGCCTCTAGTGCTGGTTTTCATGAGCACCAGCGAACCCATCTCATCGCCAGCCATGTCCTCCACCGTGTCTTTCTTCTTCCTCGGTCGGCCGATTTCCCCCTCCTTCATGTTTCTAATCCGAGCCATCCAATCTAGATCCAACGGCTCTGATTCTTCGTATAGCTATTTTATAGGAAACCCCCTGTAGTTTTTTATATTTAATTAAGAGTCCTCAGCCAGATGGAAAATCTTGATTTTCTAGATTTATTTTTTAATTCAAAAATCCTGTTTATTTGCACTTTAGTCCCTGGTTTTATTTTGCTCATAACTTCTTCGTTTTAACTCCAATTTTGATCCGTTCAAGTTGCGTTAGGTTCGTAATTTCATGATCTACATGTTAGTATTACTGTTAGATTTATTTTTAGTCTTTGTAAACTGAGCTTTATTTTAATCTATTATTTTACAATAGGAAATCTTCTAAAATTTGTAACTTTGTCGTTATAGCTCTGAATTTGATGATCTTTACGTCTGTGTGATCGTAGTGATGAGTAGATTAGTTTTATAAACTCTTTTCAATCTATTTTATTGATATGGTGTACTTTTCTAATTGAATCTATTTGTTTGCTCATGTATGATTGCTCGATGCTTGTGTTTGCTGATTGTTGATCGGATCTAGAGAGTGAGCCGCTCGTTGAAGAAAAAGAGTACTTCAACTACCAGGATTAGCAGGTTCATCCGGAGGGCTTTGACCAAGGCAATTATAGTTAGGACCATCCTTGTTACCTATTTACTATACACACTAAAATCATATGCATGTGTCGCTTTGCTACCCTATTAAGGATTCCTAGCTTTGGACACCTGTTTACCTTGTTAACTGCGGATGTTGCATATGGGTAGTTTGTGCTAGTGCTTCATAACCATGATCTCGTAACTTGATTAACGACTATGCAACTAATGTTTAAAATATGGTTTTCAATAAGATCCAAACTGTAAGTGATCATCGGGACATAACGTGTAGCTGCGGGGGCTATATGGTTCTAGCTCTAGTTGTTCATAGGACCTTTTCTAGCAAGTTAGAGGAACTGCGAGTTGGGTATAGGGCTGCCTCTTCATTATGTGTTGTAACTAGGATGTGCCATTCTGGGAGAGGGGTTTTCTATATTCGATGACCCTGTGGCCCTGGCTTGTTAGACGAACCTATGAGTGGCTTTATATGGTTTTCAGTGTGTTGGGAGTCATGACCTTGGACATTTGGAAATCATGACCCGTAGTGAAAGTGTATACCTCTGCGCAGAGTTTAAACCGATATATCATCCATGCTCACGGTAAGAGCAGCCTTGGAGACTTTTATGGAATAGATCATAAATGTAAATGGAGCTACATGTTAATGTTATTTTTCATCATATTCTTAATCATGTTTACCTGATCATGTGGTTATGGGAATTGCTACTACCTTGATGCTAATTGCTAAAATAAGACATCCACTAAAAGCTAAATGCAGTTAAATCGTGTCAACCTTTTTGAGCTTTATGAACGCCTTCTATGCTTGCTAAGTACGTATGTACTTACACTTGTTTTATTTCAATTCTTAGAAAATCTCGGATAGGTAACAGATCAAGATTGGAGTGAGAGTTATCGACATGACTACTAGCTTGTCTCAACCAGTTGATGTGTCCCTGTGGAGGAGCTGTCATCTGGAGATATCTTAGTTATGTCTTATTTTTGTTAAAGACTATATGTTCTATTTCGTGCGTTATGTAATAAACTCTGATTTGGTACTATTTAATATTTTTCAACTTGTGTGTGCGACATCCTAGGGTGAACATAAGGCTTTTATATATCTTATTTTTGTCCTTAAAAATGAGATATGACAAAAAGCCTCACAAGGCAGCGGAGGAAAGACACTTGGCACATCTAGAACTCATACATTCTGATCTTTGTGAGATGAATGGTGTGTTGACCAAAGGTGGAAAGAGATATTTCATGACTTTAGTTGATGATGCAACTAGATTTTGTTATGTTTATTTGCTAAAAACTAAAGATGAAGCATTAGACTACTTTAAAATCTATAAGGATGAAGTTGAAAGTTCAACTAGAGAGAAAGATTAAATGTCTAAGGTCACACCATGGTGGTGAGTATTTTCTTGCATCATTTGATGAATTCTGTGCAGAACATAGTATTATTCATGAGAGGACACCTCCCTATTCGCCCGAATCAAATGGGATTGCTGTAACACCTCTGGTGTTATATTAACTAAAACATGCCATGTCATC
>CM041636.1:2728361-2756789 GCA_023333625.1 Bothriochloa decipiens | reverse complement strand
TCAATGCAAATACTTAGTTTATGCTTTATGTACTTGAGGTGTAAACTGTGTTTACACTAGTGTCAAGCATAGTGTATGTCTAAGTCCAACACTAAAAATGATTTCCATATTTGAAATTAAATTTGGATTCCAAAGCTTATTTCTGGGTCTGGCTATTCAAATTTAAATTCAAATTAGAAATGCTATAAAAGGTTTTTCAAAAGTCAACTTGGTCAACCAAGGGTGTCATTGGGTCAATGACCTAAAAATGTCCTTGGATGATGTTTGTGATCACTAATAACTGTCACACCCCACTTTTAAGGATAAAAGTAGAATGCATAAATAACCTTATATGTGCCCCAGAACAGTCGCACATATAGGATGACAAATTACAAAGAGTATCATCACCCTGTTTATTACATAGCGTACCAATATTTATTACAGAGTATTACGCATAAACAACAAAATCTAAGATAACATTATTGCGGAAGCTCCCACAGAGACATGTGTACTGGTGAACACCAAGCCTAGTACTCATCCCGATAGCTCTCACTCCAACCTTCATCTGTTACCCATCCGGGATTTTCCAAAATTGAAAGTAAAGCAAGCGTAAGTACACAATCGTACTCAACAAGCATAACATGGGTTAATGAGGCTCAAATAAGCTGAGACGGTTTGACTGCATTTAGCTTTTATATGTTAATCAAGTTGATCAATTAAGCAGCATCAAGGTGGCAAGTGTTTCCCAAAACCCTCATGATCAATGTAACATAAATGAATAGTAAACATAACAGCAAATGTATGAACAATTTAACATGACAAGAGAGATCATCATTAGTGTAAGGAGTTCCAAGGCCGCTCGTGTCCTTGAGCAAGGCTAGTATACCAGTTTATTAAACTCTGCGCAGAGGTGTACACTTTCACTGTGAGCCATGAATTGCCCTTTCGCCCGAGGAGATTAGCCTCTTAGCCCACTACCAAGGAGGACCGGCAGGGTTCACTATGAAGCCTTTCAAAGGTTCATCTAACAAGTTAGGGCCACTGAGGTTTCTGTGCCCTACGGATGTAGTATCCCCCTTCTGATGGCACATGACCGCAGCCTATACTCATACAGACAGAGGTCCAACTACACCCAACCCGAAACACACCCCCCTTGCGCCATAAAGGGAACCGCTAACATGCTAGAAAAGGTCCTCATACTGAGCTAAAACCAGAGCCATATAGCCCTCACAGTTGTACTGTAAATCCCGGAAGGTACGTTACTGATTAATCCTCAGGTGGTTAAAAGTCATTTTTACTGTTCATGTCACAAATACTCATCAAGCCACAAGATCATGATATCATTAAGCGCTAGCATCATTGCTACCCAATGCACCCGAGAGGTTCAAGGAATCAGGATATCAAAGCTAGTTATAATCTCTAGGTCATCAAACAGACACATGCATATGAATTGTTATTTATAGTGGATAGGTAACAAGGATGGTCCATGCTATACTTGCCTTGATTCACAAAGTCCTGCTGATCCTACTGATCCTCAAAGTAGCTTTGCTCAGCAAAAACCTCACCGTCTGAACTCGACATTAACAATCAACACTAGACAACCCGATCGAGCATACATACACAAAGCAAACAAAGAACTATTAGAGGAACAGCACATCAATGTTATCAAAATAGAATAAAAAGGTTATAAAACTATTCTACTCGATTCTACGATCGCGCAGACGTCAAGTTCACCGAAATCAGAATTATAACGGTGAAGTTATGGATTTTCAAAGATTTCCTATAGATAAATAAATACATTAAATATAGGCTAAAAATATAAAGTTTCCAAAATATTTCAAAAGTAGCACCACTACGTAGATTATGAAATTATAAATCTAACAAAATTTAAACGGACCAAATCGGAGTTAAAACGTGAAAGTTATAAGCTTTTAAAAATAATGGCAAAACTGTAAATAACTGTTGGGTGGCGGATTCGTAATTACCATCATCTTCCACCTCTGGCTGTTGAAGATCGTGGCCATGGCAGCCATGGCACCGCTGCACCAGCGCCGGAGGCAAGGGGCCTCGGCCCTGGCCTGCTGGACGGACGGTGGCGTCCGGCTACGGCCTGCTACGGCCTGCGGCGACTTGTTACTGCCGGCAGCGGCCTGTCACGGCCGGCTGCGGCCGACGGCGGCCCGATATGGCCGGCAGCGGTGGCCAGATGCGGCCGGTAGCGGCCAGAAGCGGCGTGCGGGAGATTGAGGGCCACGGCTCTCGGCCGGGACTTGGCCGACCGGCAGCGGCCGACTGTGGCCGGCGGAGGCTGGCTGTGGCCGTCGGCGGCTGGCTGTGGCCGGCGGCAACTGGCATTGGCCGGCGGCGGCTGGCTGTGGCCGGCTAGGGTTGGCTGCGTCCGGCTAGGGTTGGCTGTGTGCGGCTAGGGTTGGCTAAGTGGCCATGGCTGACCCTCTTTATAGCCGACGGGGAACCGGTTGGGCCAAAACCGCTGGGCTTGGCCCGTTGGGCTGGCTGCGGCGACGTATGGCCGCTGGTGGTCGGGCTGGCTGGCTGTGGCCAGCCAAATTTGGCCATGGCCGGCTGTAATTGGCCGGGCTTGGCCAGGGATGGCCAGAGAGGGCCCAAGGTGGCCGGGGAAGGCTATGACTGCTAGTGGCTGCTGTGGCCAAGCTAGTGCTGGCTATAGCCGGCTGAAGTTGACCGTGGCCGGCTGAGAGTGGCCACATGTGGCTGTAGCTGGCTGTGGTTGGCCAGATGAGGCTAGGTGAGACTAGGAGAGACCCAAGCTAGGTAGGAGCTGGCCAAAGCAAGCTAGGATGCCTTGAGGATTGCAAAGGGTTGCTAGACCGGACTACTGCTGGCCTTACTATGCGGCTGATGGCCAAGTTTGTTCACTGGTGGCCGGCTGCGGCTACTGCTAGCCTGGCCGGGGTGGCCATGGCCGGCTAGGGCTGGCCAGTTAAGGCTAGGATAGGCCAGAGCAAGCCAGGTTGGGCCAGGATAGACTAGGGTAAGCTAGGGATGTCTAGAGACTGAACTAGGCCTGCTAGAGCTAGGTAGAGGATGGTGTCTTACTAGAGCGATGGTCAACACTATAGAGGGAAAGGAAAGGCTCTCTCTCTCTCTATCTATGCAAGAGAAAGGGTTTTCTGAAAACGTTTTCTAAAACCTTCTTGAGGCAAACTTGGGTTTTCAAAGCTTTATTTTCAACATGAAAAGAACCTAGCCGTGTCTTGCTCGGGTTTTAGAAATTCTTTTTCAAACACCAGCAAAACAAAACAAGGCACCAACCATAAACCCATCTTTATTATCTTCGTAAAAGTTATAAAGCCACACTTTTCATCATTTCATAATGATAACAAAAGAATAAAGTCTTGGCTAATTTTAAAGAAATTAGTAAATCCTTTAGTTTATTTAGTGTTTTCGGTTCACATCCCAAAATTGAAATTTTGGGGTGTGACAATAACCAACCAATTAAGTTAGAAACCAAATTGAGTTTAAATTCTATTTCAAAAAAACCCTTTATTTCAAAACCTAGTTTTATCCCCTTTTCTCTAATTCAAAATCTATAAAGAATTTGGGGATACTCTAAAAAGACAGTTTGTAGATCTTGACAAGAGTTACAAAGTTGGTATATAAAGTTTTTCAAGTTTCCAGAAGGAATTTCAAATTAATTTGAAAATAATTCAAAAACTATACATAATTTTGGAAAATTTTGTATATGAAAAAGATTTGGTTTCAAAAGTTAAACATTTCATAGTTTTGAAGATTTTCAAGTTTTATTGAAAAATCAAAAGTAATTTCAACTGCTTGTTTCTAGGGTTTTATTCCCTTTCCAAATATGAATTCAAATTTCAAAATCTAGATAGAATTTGAGGATGCCAGTTAAAGGAAAATTGTAGCTCTTGAAAAGTTATGAAAATGATGTTTTTGGAGATTTTCAAGTTCTTATATAAATTTTGAAGTAATTTGTATTTTAAAATGAATGGCATTTTTGTAATTAACTCGAATAGTACCTAACCCTATCGGCGATCGCCATGGCCGGCTTCTCATCGCGCGCCGCCGACCACCGCCGCACCCTCTCGACCGCTAGAGCGCTCATGAATGCGAGAAACTTCATCGGCTTCGTGTCACCAGTCCATCCATCGACCTTGCCCTATAAATACCGTCGCCGTGGCCGAGTTCTTCTTCTTTCTTCCTCCCGCCGCCGTCGCCGACGACCTCGCTCCGCCGTTGAAATTCACCACCGACGCTTCATCTCTGTCCAATTGCGCTTGCCATTAGCTCCGCCACATCCTCACGGTCATCTTGGGACAGTTAGTGCTTGCTCTTCTCGCTTGTGCCACCCACA
Source organism: Bothriochloa decipiens (assembly GCA_023333625.1). Taxonomy (NCBI): domain Eukaryota; kingdom Viridiplantae; phylum Streptophyta; class Magnoliopsida; order Poales; family Poaceae; genus Bothriochloa; species Bothriochloa decipiens. Next base: position 2,752,456 of record CM041636.1, on the reverse strand, counting down.
CGCCGCCTTCTTCTCCACGGCTGGCCAGCCGAGCCGCCGTGCCATCTCCGCCGTTTGCCGCCGCCGGAGGCGAATATATTTTACCTTTGACCCTGCTACCATGTTCTCCGTGTCATCTTGCACCTGATGTGCACCTTGGTTTGAGCAGCGCATCGCCGGAAACCGCCGTGACGCCGTCTTGCCATCGGAGCGCCGCCGCCGCCATCAGCACCGCCGACCGCAGCTCAGCCCAGTCACTCCGAGCCTCCATTAACGTGCGCATCAGCACCGGGGTGAGCTCCTGCAGCTGTTTGCATCATCAATTTCATCAAGCTCGCATCGTAGCTGCCGGCCACCGTGGCTCGCTGCCGGCACGGCCATGCCGCTCCGCCGTGCGCGTTGCTACTTTGGCTAGGGACCCGGAGATGGTGCCATGTAGTTGCCAAACTCGTCCGTTTGAGTACCCTACACATGCTAGTAACCTCGCCATCGCCGGAAAATGCTCCGGTGAGCTCTCCCGCTGGGCTGCCGCTCCGCCGCGCCGCCATGGGCGTCGGCGTGGGTGCCGCCGCCGCTCAGCCGCGCCGTTAGCCACCTCAATCGACGCGCCGTGTCGAGATGAGCCCGTAGGAGCAAATCGTGTCGCCAGAGACCTCACCGTCGGCGAGGAATCGACTGTCAACCGCCGCGCCGCCGTCGGTCAGCACGGGGGTACTGTGCCGATTTTCTTTTTCTATTTTCAGAAAATGATTTAAATGCTATTTTTTTTTGAAAAATCATAGTAATTCATATATAGCTCCAAAAATTCTGAAAATTTTTGTGAGTGTTCCTTATGATGTCATCTACCTAGGAAAAATATGAAATGCCAAATTTGAATAATTTTTGCATATGTTAAAATTAGCCCTTCTAATTGAAAAATGGACATTCCATGATTTTTAATAAATAAAATAATTGGCTTTTAATTCTGAAATTTGTTTTGCCATTTAATTAAGCTAAGAGCTTTCTAAAATAAAATTTTGGGCTTAATTTGATAATTTTAATTTTTATGCCTTTATTTAATCCTTTTAAATAATTAATTAAACCCTTTAGTTTAATCTAATCATTATAGGATTTGGTTGACTTTGGGATTGATTGATGACCTTGGGTCATTAACCCTAATGACCTTTGACACTTTAATTAAATGTTTGCGCTTATCTTAATCATGTCATTAGGGCTTAATTAACGTTATTTTATGTGTTTAATTAACCTCTTAAATGGCGTAGTTAACCCTAATGAGTTTTATAAGCGAAGTTTTGTTAGCTTGCAACTTTATCGTGAAGAAAAGTTGTACTCAAGCCCTTAATCTGGTCATGCATCCATCGAGCATCATGTTTACTATTCCATCATGTTGAAGCATATTAAATAGCGAATAGTTTCCGTTAACGGAGTGTAACGTTATCGCCCAGATCCGAAGGACGAGCAGATTCAAGGATCGGGAGTTGACCCAGAGTTCGAGACCGTCTACCTCGAACATCAAGGCAAGCCCCGGATGAACTTAAACCCTATTCTATTTATAAAAGTTTTACCGCTTCAGCTATGATATGTTGCATTAAGTAATAGGAGTTGAGTGGAAACCCACAAATTTACATTACCTGTCTTATTTCCTTATACCTTGTTACCTGCTTGGAAGATAAGTAGTAATGCTTAGCCCTGCTTATCTATTTAAATGTTCAAAGTTAAAAGAATGAAAAAGATGAGATTGGTTTTCTTATTGAAATCTTGATATTAGTAATAAATCGAGTCCGGACGACGAACTTGCATTGGGAATGGAGTCCCTCTGTAGTGTTTCCGTCTGTTGATGCCCTAGGTCCCGTCCGTTGGTGAACTGTCGATAATCGAGAAATTAGAAATCCACATGCATGAAGTGGTATACGGATGGTTGGAGCCGTGTATATCATGGAGTGACCTAGCGTGGGGCCAGAGATCCCATCTGTGTCATAGTGTGTTTTACTGTGGGGTTTAAGTTCCCATGTATCTTGGTACGCTGGGCCGCAGAGCTAACGGGTGCCATGTGGTGATATACGGCTGCGGTTGTTATCCCGGTATATCGGTTACCTGGGGTGCATCGGAGTTAAAGTCTCTGGTATTCCAGTGACCTAGGTCCCAGCTGGGTATGAAAGTGGATTCGAATCGCCGTTGCTTCTCGGAGAAGTAGACTCGATCACTGTTCATCATCGTAGTAACAACTTGAACAAAAAAATTAAGGATCAATAATGAAGTTGGATGATAATGGGAGCTAGCCCAAGCAACTTCTCTTTCTACAAAGCTTTTCCGCAAAATTTCTTATCTCCTACAGACCTCATTTTGTCCCTCTAGCCTGCATTTCTTGAGTCTCCACCCTTCTCTTTCGTCGGGTCAGTCTTGTTGAGTACTTTTGTACTCAGGGTTTGTTGAACCCTTGTTGCAGGTGAGCCTCATGGGCAGGAGTGTTTCGCATCCTGTTGCATGACAGTCGTCGAGGAAAGCGACGACGAGTAAAGAGGTTTAGCTCTTGGGCAGAGCTTACTATTTGGTTTTGTAATAAGGCTACCTACTGCTACTCCACTACTATTATGGTTAGTATAGTTTAAACTTATGGTTGTAAATATTTGAAACTCAGAGGTTTGTAAACTTATGTTATTGTAAGTCTTCTGCTGTTTTACTCTGTTGTATATTATTTATATCAACTGTTGTAATACTGCAATGTCTCTCTTCAATGATTGATCCTGCTTGGAAAATCATGGATGATTCGGGATTTACCTGACAGACTTTTTAAATTGTATGGAACACAGTCATGGTTATTTGGAGTTTGTTTAGACAATAATCATGCGTGTGGGCCATATGATTTAGGAGGTTCTGCCACAATTGCTGGGAGGAAAAACTGCATGTTGACTGACTTGGTGAATGCCATGTTGGATATAGCTGGTCTATCTAAGGCATGGTGGGGGGAAGAGTTATTGACTGCTAGTCATGTCTTGAATAGAATTCCAAACAGAAATAAAGAGACAACTCCATATGAGCATTGGGTTGGAAGGAAACCATCACTTTCATACGTGCGCATGTGGGGATGTTTGGCGAAAGTCGACGTTCAAATTTCTAAGAAGTGTAAGCTTGGGCCGAAGACAATGGATTGTGTCTTTCTAGGATATGCTCATTATAGCATTGCCTATAGATTTTTAGTAGTAAAATCTAAAGTTCCCGATATGCATGTTGATACAATCTTTGAATCTTGTGATGCTACATTTTTTGAGAACATATTCCCTATAAAAGATATTCGTAGCAATGCTAAATTTTCTACTGAATTAGCTCCTAATTTTACTATACCTATCGAGCATCCTATTGAGTCATTTGGACAACCACCTAAAGAAGTCCTTGAGGAGGATGACAATGAAGTTCCTATGAGGAACAAGAGATGAAGGATTGCAAAATCCTTTGGTGATGATTTCATTGTGTACCTTGTGGACAATACTCTCACTTATATCACAGAGGCATATGCATCTCCAGATGCACATGATTGGAAAGAAGTTGTTCGTAGTGAGATGGACTTGATTCTTTCTAATAGAACTTAGGAGTTATATGAGCTACCATTTGGGTGTAAACCTATTGGGTGCAAGTGGTTGTTCAAGAAGAAGCTTAGACCTGATGGTACTATTGACAAGTACAAGGCTCGGCTTGTGGATAAGGGTTATACCCAGAAGGAAGGCGAGGATTTCTTTGATACTTATTCACCTATTGCTAGAATGACCACTATTCGAGTACTACTTTCCTTGGCTACCTCATATGGCCTTCTCGTTCATCAAATGGACATGAAGACAGCTTTCCTTAATGGAGAGTTGGATGAGGAGACTTACATGGAACAGCCTGATGGATTTGTAATAAAAGGTGAAGAGCAGAAAGTGTGCAAGTTATTGAAATCATTGTATGGCTTGAAACAAGAACCTAAACAATGGCATGAGAAGTTTGACTCCACTTTAACTAGTGTGGGCTTTGCTATTAACTAGGCTGATAGGTGTGTGTATTATTGACATGCTGGGGGCCAGTCTGTTATTTTGTGCTTATATGTTGATGATATTCTAATTTTTGAATCAAACATTGACGTGATCAATGAAGTCAAGTCATTCTTGTCTAAGAGTTTTGACATGAAAGATCTAGGAGAGGCTGATGTGATTCTGAACATCAAGCCAATTAAGGAAGAGAGTGGGATTACTTTGTTGCAATCTCACTATGTTGAGAAGCTTTTGAGCTGATTTGGCTTCATGGATTGCAAGCCTTCTCTAACACCTTATGATCCTAGTGTGAATTTGAGAAAGAATAAGAGAATTGCTAGAGATCAATTGAGATATTCTCAGATCATTGGTTCACTCATGTATTTAGCTAGCACAACCAGACCAGATATCTCTTTTGCTGTGAGAAAGTTGAGCAGGTACATGTCCAACCCGGGTGATGATCATTAGCATGCACTTGAAAGGGTCTTGTGTTATCTTAAAGGTACAATGAGTTTTGGGATTCACTATTCTTGGCACCCAGCTGTACTAGAGGGATATAGTGATGCAAACTGGGTTTCTGATACTAATCAAATCTACGCCACTAGTGAGTATGTATTTACTCTTGGAGGTGGTGCAGTGTCATGAAGATCTTGTAAACAAACTATTTTGACTAAATCAACCATAGAAGCAGAACTTACTGCTTTGGATACAGCATCTGCAGAGGCAGAGTGGCTGCGTGAGCTTTTCCTGACTTCCCAGTGGTAGAGAAACCAATACTGGCAATCCTTATGAACTCTGATAATCAAACAGTGATCACTAAAGTGAATAGTGCTAAGGATAATGCAAAGTCAACAAGACACGTTAAAAGATATTTGAAGACTATCGGGAAGTTGAGAAACTCCAGAGTAATAATTGTGGCTTATGTCCAAACAGATAAAAACCTGGCAGATCCCTTTACTAAAGAGCTATCATGGAATGTGATAGAAATTGCATCAAGGTTAGATGGATATGAGACACATGTGAGTTTACAGTAGTAGTAACCAAACCTTTTTGATCGGAGATCCCGTGACTAAGGATCTGGGAAGAATAAGCTATTGGTAAACTGAGAAGAGTATAATAATAACCCTCTCTAAGTGAAGATGCAATACTCTTAAAAGCGTTGAGACACTATATGGTAGGTTGGCTAGTGCCTTAATATGTTCTATTGGCTTTAACAAGCGAAGATGCTGTCCTATAGAGCATTCTTGAAAGAACATACCTATATAAGTTTTGACTGTTAAATGTCGCAGTCTATGAGACTTGGGTTGTATCTAGTAAGCTCATGAAGAGACCAGGGAGTATGACGCATATGCTCTAGCCATGGGGAAGGCTACTGGCGGCCCGGTACTAGTTTGACTTTTAGTAAAACTCATTCACACAAAACTTAACAATCTCTGCTGAAATACTAGTATATAAACAATAGTGAGAGAGAAGGAAAATATCTATACTGGGCATTTGAGATCTGGTTGTTGGCGCTCCTTAGCAACTAATTTACAACATCATTTTATTACTAAAACAAATAGAAGGTAGGGCTTTTATCTAATCTTTCCATGAGTTTTTGTTGTATATGTGACTTGCAGGTCTGATACGTGGAAATGCACAAAATATACAAGAAAAGCAAACTTTGGAAAACACAATTAGAAAAGGCGCAAAGCAAGGGCAAAGAAGGAAGCCCACCTCAAACACAGAACTGGGCCCATTCGTAACCACGGGGAAGGTCCAGACCCAGGGAGCAACCGACCACCCCAAGGACGTCGCCAGCGGGCCCAACCAGGGACTGGCCACCCCTGGTGGGGCCTCCCAGGCCCTGCCTTCTCAGATGGTGCTTGAGTTGGTTCCCTCAAGGTGGTGTCACCTCCTTTTGATTGAGGAGACGCCCGAACCGTCCTATGGAGCTATAAATTGGTGTGCCCACTCCCTCCATCAACATAACTGGATACAATAAAGAAGAAGTAGAAGTGGTGCCACATTTTTCCATTAGTTTAGCCTCTAGCTAGACTAGTCTAGGGTTTGTGAGAGAGAGGTAAGAGTTGGAGAAGTAGAAGCAGGGTCAAAGCAATTCTACCTTCGGGTGGATGAAGTGCCAGACCTATCGGCTCTCGCTCCAACTTGTACCTCTACAACCATCTTGCTACTTGAAGTCAGAGGTTTGTGCTACATTTTGGTTTTGATTCATTAAGTAAGTTACTTTCATAAAGCTACTTGTTTGTGGGATCGTTGCTTGTCCTTTGGACGGGTGCTCTAGTAAGAGTACTCCTGATAGAGACGTAAGTTCCTGGCCATCGCTAGAGTAGTAGTCACCTTCGTAGACGTGGTGTCTAAGTTGGAGTCTACCTTCGTATGTTTCTAGCATTCCCCCACGTTCGGCCGAGGAATAGCGCTGATACTGATATCGCTTGGCAGAGCAAGTGTGTCAGTGGGCCTGAAGCAAGCAAGTAGTGGGAAGGTTATCATCACTTAGTGTTTATAGCCTTAGTGTATCCTCTCCACCTAAGTTATCCCTCCTACCTTTTCTAGGGCCAACTAGTTAAGAGTCTGCTAACATAGACCATTCCTTTGGGAAAATACGATACCCTGAATACTTCCGGGTGAAGTGCTAAGACGGTACTTCTGTGCGCTTACAGAATTTTTTGCTGACGCTAAGAAGTGCCAAAAAGCATTTCTGGTGCTGTTGCTAGGGAACGGTCATCGTTTCTAGTCTCTGAACCTAGTCGCCCGTGTATCCTTTGTTTTTACCTTTCTTTTCTTTTACTTTTGTTGTTCCAATGGAGCAACCCACCATTTTCAAACTTTCTGCTCCCAAGGGAGAGTTTGTTGAACCTCCACAATCTGCAAAGCTAATCACAGCTTTGAGTTACAAACTCCGCTCAACTTTTATAGCTATGGTTCAGGAACAGGCCTTCTCAGGGTCAGATTATGAAAACCCATGTCACCACCTAAGGGAGTTTGAGCAGCTCTGTGCATGCCTAACCATTGCAGGCATGTCACATGAAACAGTTGGTGGAAATTTTTTCCTTTCTGTCTTAATGTGAGACCAAAACAATGATACACCCTTAACATAGGGAAGGTAGCTGGTGATTGGGAATAATTGTGAAACAAGATTTGTGTAGCATTCTTCCCTCTATCCCGAATTGCTGCCCTGCGCCAAGAGATTCTCAACTTCCAACAACATGAGAAGGAGTCCATAGGTGCAGCTTGGGAAAGATTTACAATTCTAATGAAGTCTGGCCTAGACTTGTCTATTCCCAACCATGTGCTCTTGTAGCACTTTTGGTTAGGGATTAGCAAGGAATCTGCCCTACAGCTTGACACAGCCGCCGGAGTTTCATTCACACACAAAACCATAGCTGAAGGAGAAGCTCTTCTAGATCGTATTCTAGAGAACACTCCTCCGCTAGAACCCCTCCGTGTAGAACTGGAACTGTGCCATGAGGAAGTCTCTTCGGCTGAGGCCAAACCAATATAACCAATAGAAACAGCCTCGCCCAAACCAGAAGGTCTGAAGGAAGGTCCCCAACCTTTAGATCTTCCATGCTTCAATGACAATTTCTTCGATGATTACGGGAATGTCTCGAAGTATGTATGCAAAAGAAACACCCATATCCCTGTCACTCCAAAACCTTGCCCTGACTCTTTAAAAGAATTCGTTAGGGAGTTGATAGCTATCATGAGTGATGAATGGATGAATGAAAGGGAGTCTTCATCTGAAGTAATTTAGATTCACTCCCCTTCATGAACCATCCGTTGCAAAATCCAAGAGGATTGGGTGGAGATGTTGTACAACCCTATGGTAGGAACAAATCTGATGTCCACAACCTTTGCATGCACTCAACTGAGTGACAAGCATTTTGCTCCTACGACCATGTCCCTGAGAAATAGCTCACGTGCCTATCAATTAGGGAAAGGGTTGGTTCACAACATCAATATTCAGCACGAAGATGTCGTCTTAACTTTAGATTTTCACATCTTTGATGATGTAAACTTCAGTGTACTAATCGGGCATCCCTTGGATAAATTTCTCTCTAATGCAACCAGCATAGGGGAGTTGAACATAAAGCTGGGGAGGAATGCTTATTCCATACCTTTCACTCAAGCTAAAAACTCAATGGCAGAAACTCTCCCCCATCCAACCTTTCCAGAGGAGGTTATATCGGTTTCACCTTTTGAGCCTTCTGAGTCATCCTTAGAGAAAGATGTTAACTTCTTTATAGAAGAAGAGGATGACATAGGAGAAACCTTCATAAACAGGAAGTGCTGACTCCACCTCTCCATTGAGCTAAAAACCCTGCCTGAAGGACTACGTTATGTTTTTCTAAATGGCAATAATAGCACTCCCGTCATCATTAGTGATGAGCTTTCTAACGAAGAGACATCCAGACTTATTGCTGTTCTAGGAAAACATAGGACAGTCTTCGGGTATTCATTGCAAGATCTTAAGGGGATTAGCCCAACACTCTATACCCATCGCATCCCTATTGACCTTGTGAGCACACTTCACGCAAACCGCAGCATAGGCTCAACAATGCGATGCGGGAAGTCATGAAGAAGGAAGTCATCAAACTTCTTCACGCTGGGATCATTTATCCCGTGCCACACAGTGACTGGGTTAGTCCCATCCAGGTGGTTCCCAAGAAAGGAGGAATGAAAATATTTGAAAACGCATACGCTAGCAAGACTCTAATAGGACCTCAGCTTAACTATGCCACGACTGAGAAAGAGCTCCTCGCAGTGGTCTTCGCTATCGATAAGTTTAGATCTTACTTGGTGGGAGCAAAGATAATTGTTTATACTGATCATGCTTCTCTAAAATATCTGCTCACCAAGAAATATGCTAAACCTCACTTGATCCACTAGATCTTGTTATTACAAGAGTTTGATCTTGAAATAAAAGACAAAAAAGGAGTAGAAAATACTGTTGCTGACCATCTTTCGCGTATGCAAGTCACTAACATGTAACGGGAGATCAATGACTTCTTACGCGACGACATGCTCCTCATGGTCACCGACACAAACCCGTGGTGCGCAAATATTGTGAATTATATGGTTTTAGGGTTCCAGGCAAATCCGAGAAGAAGCTAGAATATGAAAGTAGATGACACTTGTGGAATGAATCCTACATGTGCTGGGTTTGTGCTGGTAGACTGTTGAGAAGATGCGTGCCAATTGCCGAAGGTGCACAAATCATCAAAAAGTGTCATGTAGCAGCATATGGAGGCCGTTATGGAGTCTTTCGCACACAAGCCAAAATCTAGAATGCATATTCTACTGGCCAACAATGTATAACGACACCATAGAATTCATCAGAAGGTGTCGAAAGTGTCAGCTACAAGGCAACATCAGCTCCCGCAATGCCATGTCCCTTGATCTCAACCGCCAAATTGAAGTCTTTGATGTTTGGGGCATTGAATTCATGGGACCCTTCCAAAAGTTGAGAGACTGTGAGCACATCCTTATGGTAGTTGACTGTGTGTCAAAATGGGTCAAAGCACTACCCTACCGAGCAGCAGATGCAAAACATGCAAGGAAGATGTTCCATGAAGTGATCTTCCCTCACTTTGGAACACCACAAATGGTGATAAGTGACGGGGCTCACACTTCATAGACAAAGCTTTTAGAGCATTCCTGCGGGAGCTAGGAGCCAAGCACAACGTAGCTACTCCTTATCATTCCCAAACCAGTGGAAAAGCCGAGACTTCGAACAAGCAAATTAAAAACATTCTTTAGAAAACGGTGAACAATATGGGAAAACGATGGAAGGACAAACTACCTGATGCACTCTGGGCATACAGGACAGCTTACAAGATCCCCATCGGGATGTCACCCTATCAGCTGGTCTATGGAAAAAGTTGCCATTTCCTGTTGAGCTTGAACATAGAGCTCACTGGGCAATAAAAATCTGGAATATGGATCTCAAGACAGCTGGTAAAAATAGGCAGAAACAAGTCACAGAGCTAGAAGAATGGCGAGAAAAAGCCTATCAAAGTGCCGAGCTCTACAAAGAACGAACAAAGAGATGGCATGATCGAAGAATCCAGCACAAAGAATTCAAATCAGGCTACAAAGTTCTGCTCTTTAATTCAAGAGTCAAACTATCTGGGAAAGGCAAACTCAGAAGCAAATGGGACGGACCATACACTGTCATTGACGTGTCATCACATGGAGCAATCACGATTGAAGACGATGATGGCAACATCCACAAGGCAAACGGTCAGTGTCTTAAGGTATTTCTTGAACCCGAACCTAATTTCATTGATAAAATAAATATAGTATCTGTTAAAGAGTTTACTAAAAACATATAAAAATATTTATTTATTGCATTTATGTTTTCTTGTTATTTCTATAAATAAAAATAAATATATGCATTGCATTTATGATATGTCTAAAATACCCCTATGCTCTTTCCCTTCATTTACATGAATCTTTTTTTGATCATAGGCATATTTTCCCATAAATGCATGATAGTGTAATCTTGAGCATTTTTGTATAAAATATCACTCATATCACACTCTATCACACATGTAATCGCACTGATTCACCATGCATCAAACTTAATCACAATCGGGATAGGGATCTACATAGTCAGCAAAGCGTCTGGCAGAAAACCAGAGGCTGATAGGTGGACCCAGAGGACCAACCACCCTCGGGACCGGCCGCCCCCCTAGCTGGCCCAATCAGTGCCGATCTTTTTCGTACCTCCCTCTGATCGCTCCAGCATCACGTCATTAGTTACGATCAGTTTGTTTCCTCAACAAAAACCGTGGTAGAACCTATATAAACATCCAAAGGGCCTCTCCTCTCTTCACACCAAACCATTCTCTTCTCCCTCTTGCAAAGTTTGCTAAGCTCTCCCATTTACAAGCTTTGACCATGTCTAGCTATGCCCTCTCACTGATCCAAGCTCCAGGTTCCATAGCCTACCTGGACATTGCCCCCTACCAAGAGAGTTCTTTTGTGAGGGAAGAAGCCCGTGCTGTGGGGGAGAAGCCCCTTGTAATTTTACCACCCCCTAGCAATGACTTTAGCAATGTGTCAAGCATGAAGTCTATTGGTATAAATTAAGTGCAACTGAAATATAAAGGATTCCACAAGCGCACAGAAAATACCATTGTAGCATTTTACCGAGAGTGTCCAGGTGTCGTTATTTATATTTTACCACAGGGAACCATGGGTTAAAGAATCTGATAACTCACCATCATGTATTTACTAACTTAGTAAACCAACTAGACGAGAGCAGGGGGTAAATGATATAAGATATATGAATGGAAGCACACATAGAAGCATTCTATGATAAATGAGTAGCTAACTAAAGTGAGAGGACAATGGGAGAGATCAAGGTTCCTATATACTTCTCTAGTACTTGGGTTCTAAAGTAACAGGGGATGGATAGATATAGCAATCACACAATAGCACTTTGGGACACCAGAGCACTAGCCACGGAAAGGGATGAGAAGGGGGCTAGGAAGGTCCGGCTATGGTCCTACAACACCAACCCGAACAAGGTGGAATACGTCGGCCATCAGGACTGTCACGATCCTGGGGCTACCACAACAATCTGTAGGATTGGGTGCAATCTCAGGTAACCTCTAGTCTAGACACCATGTCTACACTATCAATTACTACTCTAATTATCCAGGATAACTAGAGCACTCAATGCGAGCGAAGATCCCATGCTAAGGCATAACAACTATACTAAGCAATCGAATGAAAGGCATAGAAGTAAATAGAGAAGATAAATATATTAAAGCATAAGTCTTGGAAAGAGAAGATACAAAGATATACCAAATCCCTAAAGTCTTCTCCAGAACCGGAGCGCAGCTCCGCTCTCCCTAACTCTCATCTAGATCTAGTATACTACATTGGAAAGTCTAGCCCTAATTCTCTAGAGATGAGAGATCATCCTTTCGAGGGACGCCTCTACATCTCCACAATGAATAATGAATAATGAATTAGCATTTCTCTCAGGGATAAGGGCCTTGCTTATATAGCCCCCTAGGATGCACCATGGCCATTAGATCAAACCGACCTTAATCAATGACTTAGATTGGACCTCAAAGGCAGTGGGAGCACAATCCGCAAGCCTGGACCTGATTGGTCTAGGTCAGTAGGTGCCCGCCCAAAGATTGTGGGTGGTCGCCCGGCCACCAAGCTAGCTCAGGCTCATCTTTGGTGCGCTCATAGATATCGTCGTTAGCTTTCTAAATCATCCTGGATCACCCCAAACGGAGTTTGTATGTGTCCTAGGCATCTGTTTTACTCCAGACTGCTCCTCAAGCTCATTAGCAATCTTCTGGAAGGTGTAACTTTGTCGTCCGGACTCCGATTTGGGTGAATCAGAACTCCATCTGATGTGCCTCGATAAGCTCTATGCAATGGTTCACCTTATTTCATCATTTGATATACTTCTATCTGATGATTCTTGTACTTTTCCACTTTAACCCCTGCAAAATATGGATTCACCAAAACTCATGGAATTCTGTTAGTGTAACCCCTATATCTAGATGGTATTTATATTTAAGTCCTTTTCATGTTTAGTTGATGGTTAAAATTTGATATTAACTACCATCAACAAGCTCCCCCAAGCTTAACCTTTGCTCATCCCTAAGGAAAGCTAAACTCAGCAAACCATCAGGAGTTGCTACGATGCTTTCACGCCTCAAAAGTACACGTGCGTTCAAACAAGAACTCTCCTCTGGATTAGAGTCAACCATCCTGACTTTCAAACTTACCCATATTACCTTCAACCATGGGGCTTATAGCCTTCACTTGGGTCTTGAGTCAATTGAAAGACAGAACGATCAAGTCAAGCACTATGTCTCGAGTTCTTCGATCAACATTTATTCTAGAGTTTTTGTAAGTTTTCAAAATAAAACTCAGAGATTCCTTTGTATGACTCTCTCAGGTCTCTCATATGTGGTATTTGTGGATCCTCACCAGGGCAACAAAGGTGTTTTTCCTTCTCTTAGAATATGTGGTACTTTTGGAATAAGACAGAGTAACATTTTGCCTCATCTCTCACCCTATAATTAATAAAATTATGTGGAGTTCATAGGTGGGAAAGAAATAGCTCATACTTACAATACATATGTTGCCTAGTCCAACCATGGATCCAGAGGGACTCGTCATACAATCAAATCAAGATGTGCATGTGTGGATGCAAAAGAGTGAACAAAAAAATGGTAGAGAATATATGTGGAAGGTAGAAGGAGTGAAAGCCTAATTCTACAATGGTCCTTTACAAAGGATAACTTCTCTCACCTTGGAACTTTGAACGAATTGGAAAAGAATTGGGCTTTGCTTTCTGTCTCTTTTTTTCATCACACTATTTTTTTCACTTCTTTTTTTCATTTTTTTCTTCTCTCTTTTTTTCTCTTCTTTTTTTAAAAGCCCAGAATATATTGCAATGAAACTATTCAAAGGAAGGGTGATAATAAGAACTTGGAGCATTTATTTTGGAACTTGGGTAGCAAACAAGGAAAACCTATAGGAAATATTTTTGGTGTTCACTTTTAGTGTAGGAGTAGAACATTTTTGGGTGGATCTAAATGGGTGAATATGGTGATGCGTACTTCTAGGGTAGAAGTAGCAAGGGGAGCATAGTGTGTCTGATCTTGATTTTAACCACATGAAAAGCTCCTAAGGGTCAACACAACTGGACCAAACTCAATGCACACAAGCAGTAAATAATTGTGGAAGTTTTCCTATTCTAGCAAGCATGCATATATGGCTGTGGTAGGAATTTAAGCTCTCGTCATACAGGAACTCATCATGTGGCATTTTTATGTTTTTCAAAAGATAAATCTCTAGAACTCTAGTGTTACTAGGAACAAGATAAACAGCAGCTCAAACCTTCTCATATCATATCCGTCAATTACTTAGACTTAGATCAAGCATTCACGACCCACAAGTTTCAAGTTCAGAGCAAATCTTAGGCCAAAACAATTTTATCCAAAACTCGGAAGAGTTTGAGGCTGAAAACTTGGTACTTGAATGGAATTATGATAGATCAACTATTCATCATTTCAATGCAAAGAGATTTTCTTCAGAATTCATTTCATTAACCGACAGCACTTTGCACACTATAACTTTTTTATTTCAAAATTAAAGATCACATACGACATATAGCTATAAAAGAAATCTTTATTTGGTTTTATGGTTATGTATCTTTTTATTGTTTTTGAACAAAGCAAACTCAAAACTAGTAATTATAGAGTGAAAGAAATACATAGCTGGATACATGGGGGATGCTCTCCCCCATGCTGGTTGTTGACGTAGTCGTTCATTCTTTAAGTGTAACAAACTTGCAGTAGGGTTGTACTTCCTCTTGTGGAGTGTCTATGATGCAGACTGTTAGGACAGCAGTCCAACAGTGGACAGAACATTCACTTGCTTGTCAGCTCTGCTTGATCCTTGAAATCCAAGTTTACCTCCCTGGCGAGGGTTCGATGATTTGAGACATTCTTCCTCCTTTCTTTCATTATGTCCAGCATGCTGGAGTGATGAGGGCGTCAGAGGAGAAAGGGCATTGTTGGATCATCTTTAGAGGAATCAACAACCTTCCTCCCCCAAGCTTGAACTTTTCTGACACTTGACACTGTTGGATAGGGCTCTTGAGTTTAGGTCCCTTTAGCAAAGACCTCTCCTTGAATTCTGGTCTCCTTCGAACCATCTGATCTAGGAGTTGAGCACGTGGAGGGTTACACGCTCTTCTTCATCAACCTTTCTTGATTTTCTTGAGTCTTGGTTTGATGAGTTAATGTTTGTTGGAGATGTAGACTAGAGTTCCTCCTTGATGGTCTTTGTCCTCTAGTGGCATGGCGTTGAGTTGATCTATTAAATGATATGCCAGCCTTCTTAATGTTCAAGGGAGGAACTTCATCCAGAATTGAATGAAAGCTTCATCTCCAATGACACAAGAGCATCATCTTGCAATTGTGGTTGTTCATGGTCCTTTGGATCTAAGTTGACAATCTATCATTGCTCGATGTATGACGTAAGATGGTGTCTTCAAGGTCAATGAGAGCAGGTCTCTGATTGACTAATATGAGGTGAGTTGCACCCTGCTTCCATTGGCATCCTAGCTTGAGTTTTGGCAAGACTCAATGCTATGATGTCTTTACTTTTCCTCATGGCAAGTCACATTGTTCATCCACTTTCTTTGGTTCAGTGCTCTCGATGTAAATCTTCTGTAGGGCACTCGTCTCCTTTTTATTCCATTACTGAAGTGGTGTCTTGGTAAGTTCATGCCAAGCCATGAATAGACATAGCTTATACTCATTTTTCCAGCAAAATGTTAGTGGGCACATACCCGAAGGATTGCAATAATTTCAAAATATGGGTTGCCACAATTTAATTGAGTTTCATCTATGCCAATGAAGGGATAGCTTTTTAGGAACATTTTAGCATGGATTCTTTTTATCATGTTTTGCAAAAATTATTTTTCATGGCACTCTAACATGGTTCAAGGCAAAGGTAACTTGCAGCAAAAGACAATGTGAGTGATATTTCATACTTACAGTTCTTCCTCCGATGATGGATGGGAGTTGTGTCTTTTGTGCAAAGTTGTTGAAGTTCATCATATGCCTTGCTTCTTCTCTAAAGTGAGTTCATCTCTCTTGACTTACCCAAGTTGAATTTGAGAGTTTTTCCTACAGGGGTTAGTCCAAGAGAATAACCAATATCAACTAGAGCATATCTTTAGTTCAATAACCAAACTAGACTCCGTGTCTAATTTAATTAAGGAAGGCATTTTAACCTAAGCACCACGCTTAATTTAAAAGCCTTTGGAAACACTCTAGATGTATTTCCAAACCAAAGCATACTATATCAGACAAAGGCAACAATAAAACACTTCTGAGATTTACTCAAATAGAGAAGAAAGAGCATGATCATGGTGAGAGTTCTTTTTAGATGCACACGACATGGATGCAGGCAAGGAACAAAACATGCAATGGGTTTGAGAAAACATAAACTAAACAAAGTGGAGAGGATGCATGGATGAATTAAAGTAAACATGAAGTGGAATGATGTTAAAACCTAAACTAAATGGAGCACATGGAATATTGAAGCAAACATGCAATGGGATGCAAGAATTTAAAAGATAACTACTCATAAATTTAAAGTCCATGAGCAAGACTGTCTCACCTTGTTGGGTGATGAAATCACACAAGTGAAATATGAGGTGAAAACAATATGCGAGTTGCAATCATATTTCATTCTGTCACAAAAGTTACACCCCAAGGGGTATTTATAGACCCCCTGGCTTCGCCATAATAGCAAAATCTTACAAAATCAGATATAATGTTCCCTATACATTCAGCTAGAAAAACAACTCAACGAAGTGGTGAAACACACTTCGTCCTTATCTTTTTGTCTTCTTAAACTGCTTCAGACTTGATCATAATTTCTTGACCAGCAGTTAACTTCACCAATTTACCGTGCAAAGCCGCCTTGTCAACTTTGCCGATCTCTGAAAGTCTAGCGAAGTCATCTTTGCCTGAAACATGTGACAACACATGTGCGAATTCCAAAATAATTATAGCAAAGTATTCACGTCATCTTTGCCGAATACTATACTGTTGCAAATATTCATGGTAAAAAGTTTGTCTCAGCTCCAAAGTTTGAGATGGAAGTTTGTATGTCAAAGTTGTTCCCCAACAACAGCCCCTCGCGGGCGAAGGCCTACTCCAAAGGTCTGAATCCCGCGAAGTTTATATGAAACTTTTCCTAACAAACGCCGTCCAAACTTTGGAGTTGGCCTGTTTGAATTTTGAATCTAATGGCTAGTTTTGACTGGTTGACAGAGCTTTGCCTATAAATAGTGAGGCCCCCTCCCCTAAGGCTGTCGTTTTCAGAAGAGGGGAAGCTCTGCCAAAATTTTTCTTGACATTTGTTGCTTTTGTTCATCTTTTCTTGAGCTCTTAGGTGAAGTGTGTTTGACAACTTTGGCGAGGTTTGTTTCATTTATCTTTTATGCTTTGTGATCTTGTCTGGGTTGTTTTGATTTTTTAATTTTATAGATGCCTTCACGAGACTTACAAGATCATGTTCAATCTCAAGAGAGCTCAAAAGTTGATGATGATAGTTTACCTATGGATTCTGACAAAGAAAGTTTGATGATGTTGATGCGTCTGTCAAAGATTTGATCAAGGATGAAGAGGGTTTTACCTTGACTTTTGGTAAAACTTTGTTTGAGAAGAGTCATCTTGATGAAATGGTTCACTTGAAGATTGTTGAGCGTGATCAAGTGTGGGTGCCTGATCCTACAGAGACCAATCCAAAGCCATATCCGATGAATGTATTATTTATAAGGATTTGTTTACTGCTGGTTGGCTTAGTTTGTTTGGGCTGTGAAGTCCTAGGAAGCTAACATTGATATTGTCGCTTTTTGTGAGTTGTTTGAGATGCATACTCAATTCAAAGAGTTTATACTTGATGGTCAAGTGGTTACTAAGTACTTCACTTGTTCTAGTTTCAAGTTAGCTCGTAATGTTGTTTAAATATCTCCAGCAACGCAAAACAAGTAGGGGAAAGGTGAATGGTCCAGGTATTGGTTCTACCACAAAGTTCCTATGGTTGAAGAAAGAGATCTTGTTACAAAGAAAATGGTTAAGAAATATCCCTTGGCTGCCAAGATGGAAATTGAGAAATGTAAGTTGTCTCCATCCTTTCCTTCCTGTATGATCTTAAAGATTACGGTGAAAGTTTAAAATATACTGCTTTACTGCAATGTGCAAGAGATCTTGTTGAGGAATATGCTGTGCCAGAATTTGGCCATTGAAGAAGGGGTGGTCTATCCAGCGGTTTCATTTGAAGAAAGTTCGAGGTATCAATTACAAGTACCCGGATAATGACTTCCATTGTCCTAGGACGTTTGCTATAGACAAAGACTTCGTGAAGTCTATGGAAAGCTGTGCTGAAGATTTGCTTGGGAAGTATGTTTTGAGTGAGAAAAATAACATTGACAAAATACTTGGTGATAAGTACAAACATTTGAACAGGGTTTTTGAAGTTGCTAACATAGAGTATGGTGAGAGGCCCCCACCTGCCTATGCTCATGATAGGAAGTAGAGTAAAAAGAAGGAACAGGAGACAGTCGCTAAGGCTGGCAAACGTAAGGCTGCTGGCGGTGTTAGCAAAGTTGTTGCTAAAAAGCTAAAAAAGAATCAAAGTCCTTGTTTATTGGATGTAGAAGATATTGAAGCTGTTCTTGAGCAAAGTTTGGATACAGAGGGGAATGTGGTTATAGGTTCAGGTGATGCTAGTAAAGATGGTGCTGGTGCTTCGAAGAGAGCTGATGATGTTGTTCTTGTCGAAGACGAGGTGAAAGAAATTGTTAAGGCATTTTCTTTTGATGAGTTAGCTTATTTTTTGCTTACTCTGTGGAATGATAAATTGTAGGATTTGCAAGGCCGGAATTTGCCTACTGGGAGTTGTGTTTGTGTTGAAAATGTTGTTATTTCTGAAATGGCAACTATCACTACAAGGATTTTACCCTAAAGCCATGCCCAAAAGTAGTTGCAATATGGGTGTTTTGGTTGCAATACGTAAGAAATGCTTCGAGGATCATTTCGTTGGGAGTCGTGGCATTTATATATGTTGCATTAGGTTATTGCAACTTAACTTTGATGCGTTGCCATACTATGCCTATCGCAACGGGCATAAAAAGCAAATGCCACGCACAACATGGTTGCAAGAGGAAATATTGCAACCAAAAGCATCGTTGCATTAGTAACTGTTGCCACGACACTTGTTGTGGCAATAGAATATATTGCCACCAAACACTACGTTGCAACAACGTGCCAATATTGCAGCACCATTCCTTCGTTGTAATAAAACTAATTGCCACATAGTGCATTTCATGGCAATAGAATCTTCTACAACAGAATTTTTTTTGTGGCTATATCTGTAATTGCATCGCATAATGTTTCATTGCAATAAACTTTGTTGCCATGTAAATTTTTTTGGTTGCACATGAGTGGTATTGCAACGACACATTTGTTGTGGCTTCTAAGTGTTATGGCATCTCACATCGAACGTTGCAGTATTGTTTATTGCGTCAAACATGCATTTCAGCCTATTGCCATGAGGTGATCTTTGTCGCTACACCTATTTCATTTGATATTTTTATATTATTTATTGTTGCAGCATAGATATAGCCAAAAGAAAAGAATTCAATCATAAACACACATATGAGATAAAATCCTTCAATAACTAGAAAAATGTCTAAGCCAAAATAAACATGTTTGTAAATAAAATGTCTTCTCAAATTACAAATCTTGAACTATGTTTGCAATAAAAAAGAAATTGTTCTTCATTCACTCAAAGTAACTCTTCACTTGTTCATCTCATGATGTTCTCCATCAGCACACGCCGCTGGCATATTCCATAGTACTATAATAATTTTAGATGTCCATGTTTTCCTGTATTTTATAATAGGAACATAATTAGCCAATGTACAGTATGCAATGAAATTCGGTAATATGTAGTACAAAAACATAGTTCAGCAATGAAATAAAGTCAATTGTAGTGCTTACAACATAGCATCTATGACTCAAACACCATTTCCAATATGCATCACATAACTTGATTGAAATGAAAACAAAATTCACATTCATATAGGCATTCATACCTGAAGCTTTTTCTTTTGGCTACGAGTTTTTGCACCAAGCCTTATTTTTGGTTTCAAGGAATTTGAGTCTATTGGTGGTGGGCCGTTGTTGTCTGTTGGAAAAAGATTCTTTGTTATAGTAGTATTAGGTATAGCTGTGGTGCGAGTAGGTGGATCAACTTCATTTACTGTGGTCATCACGCTTGCTGGCTGAAGCTGGTAACACAAATAACAACAGTATGTGTTAATACACATGTGTATAAATGCAATTTGTATGCCGACATGCTACACTTTTATTACCTCTTGTGCTTCATCATCTATACGTCCTGGTGTGATGTTATTGATGTCCACATATGTGCTATTTTGAGGTTCTGAACTACTGGTGGTTCTTGGGTTAGCCTGGACCATATAAAAGACGATCAACATTAGGGAAAATTTGTTAAAAAGACAAGCATATAGTATATTTGTACTACCTGCAGCAGCGCAAGTTGAGAACAAAATTCTTCTCTAAGTTCCTGCAATTGTCGGTTACTTTCTTCTCTATCTCTTTCCCTTGCAGCAACTTCATCTGCAAGTTTTTGTTTTAAGTCCTCAACCTCCTCTTGCTGTTCTAAGGCTGCAGCTGACCTACTGGCTAAATTCCCTTCTCTCTCATTCAAAAGAGCCGCTCGCGTTGGATATTGTTCCTATGGTTTCTTTGTAGCATTTCTAGAAAATTTCATTTTCTTCTGCTGCACTAATAGATGGTTTCACTAATTCTGCCTTAGCAATCTCGACACCAGCATTTTCCTAACCAAAACATAATTATTACAAGGATTAAAATTTGGAAAGTGCTCAAAATTTTATGAAGCATGAACCAATTGCAAAGACAGAACAATATATTCATTTAGCACTCACATATATTTCCTTTGTATACGGGTTTGACCATTCGTTGCCCTTCCCGCCCTTGGTGTGAGTAAGCAACCAAAGTTCCAAATCATCAGGCTCCTTGCCAGTTGTTGGGTCTCTCTGAGATGGAAACACATGTAATATCAGCTATTGACTAGAGTAAAAAATAGCTAGATCTCTAAATCATAACATTACCTGATCCTAGCTTATTTGGGAAAATGGTATGCATCCCATGACATGCTGTGACTTTTGCTTCTTATGGTTTTCAGTGTTCTTAATGCTCTTTTTCTATAAATGGTTTACAAATAAATGATTTGATTAAACCACTGAAATTGATCATTTGTAAACATTAAAGAATATATTAAACGCAAATTACAGACCTGGAAGCTCTCACTTCCAAAGTGCTGGATCAAGTAGTACCACTCAACAATGTCTAAATCTTCAGGCTTATGTTTCAATCTTTCAGCGTCAGTGTGGTAAGCCTTGTATGTAGCACTAAATGCAGCACGCCATCCTCTGTACCTCTCCTGAGCAATGGCCCATATCTTTTCTTTAGGTTCTTCAACATCTTGTAAGTCCCAGAGAAGCTGTTCCAATGCAAAGACAAATATAATGCAGAATTTCAGCAAGTGACAACAAGACATATCAAAAACAAATATAGTGTCATACCAGTATGTCATTTGCTATTGAATTTTTTACTTTTGGATGCACACCCTTCCATGATTTCACTCCTATAACTGGAGCCTTTTGCCTGGTATACTTTACCACCTCATCCACGAATGACCGACGGTTCTCACCAATGGGGCCACCCATCCTAGGATTAGGATTAAATTCGATTTTTAACTTCTGAGTCCGACTCCTAATTCTCTTGTTGGTTACTGCCAGACCTTTGACAACTCCTCTTCCACGTTTTTTGGAAGTTTCTCCTAATTTATCTTTAAAAAATAATAATAGAACATCATGATCAGCAAGAGTCTTAAATACTAAATATAAAATGGAAGGAACAACACATACCATCTCCTAGATTTAATGGTTTCCTAGCATGACTTGGCCTATCATTTTCCTCCCCTACGTCATCATCACTTGTATTTTCTTCCAATAATGATACTACAAAAAGAATCCAATCAGCACATGTTAACAATTATTCTTTTATTCTTTATAGAACACTACACATGTTTAAATCAACAAAGATATTTAATTACACATGTGTTGACGACGGCCTGTATGCCTTAGCCATTCCTTGTAAGTTTCGATGGTTTCATCCCTGAAGGCATCCCTTAACTCTGCAAATGATGATGAAAATACAATACCACTTGTTAGAGCAACACTTTGTTATAACAATTTATTTGCATGAGTGAATCGTCGAACTTACGATTGTCTGGATTCTTGGAATGCAGCTTTTTTAGCCACAGCTTGTAGGCATTGATGTCTTCAAGTGCACTTGAGTCATCATTGTCTCCCTTCTCCCTTGGTTGCTTAATCGGTGTTATGGCGACATGTACATCATGTTCCTCCTCCTTCGACAGTACCAACCTGATTTCCTTCTCAGCCTCATTCCTACGTAGCACTGTATCTGCATCTCGTGTATAACCCATGGCTTCAAGTTTTGCTACATCCCTGCCACAACGCATCTTGTAGTACATGAAGTCCCTAGGTTCGTACCCAAGCTGTTCTTTAAAACATGCCAAGTTAAAATATGTGCCATCAGCTTTATCTAAATCTACATTGACAAACTCATATTCTGGATCCTTCCCCTTGCAATGGAAATGTATTTTCCAAATTTCTTCGGTCTTTGGTGCACTGCATGTATATATAAAACAACTATTTAGATGAATTCAATTTTACATAAATACGGCAATTAAAAAATCAAAGAACGCACAATGGCTGCTATATAAAGTACAATAGATATCAAGCATGCTTTTTTTAATAACGCACTGGCCGTCTCATGAAGGATTTGAGATTGTTGCTTCCTACTTCTAGCCATTGGCTTGCCGCCAGGGCGTGGCGTGCAGCCACCAGCTCTTGCCATGGTAAGCAGCAAACATGAAAACAACTCATTCTGATAAAGTTTACATCAGCGTAAATAACAAACTATAAAAATCTACTGCATAGAAGAAAGGAGTGCTTAGCACTAACAGGGTCTGAGATCGGGAGAGATGAACGGTGGGAGTGGGGAGGATCAATGGATGGCGCTAGAGAGATGGGGAGAGGGTCAGGATCAATGATTCGCAAACGTCCCGGCTCGAGGCTTGATGGGTTGAAGACCCACGACGGCGACGTGGCACTATCCATCCGCAGAAATAACGAAACTACTCACAGACCCTAGAGGACCCAGCAGTACTATAACACCGTGTGCATACCTGGAGTGGCCAAACCTTAGTGCTCCGGTGTGTTCCTCTTCATTTTCATCCTCGACGACGGCTTGAATAGGCTGAGGCCGCCGTTCCATTGATCTGGCGGGCTGTTTCCTGAGTTCTCCGGCGCCATCGCGAGGTGAGGCAGATGGCAACATCTTCTGCTTGGATGGAGGCGCCGTCGTTGCACTCTTGCTGGGATCTGTAGAGGCGACGTCCATGGAGGGATGTCGCGTCCCGGTGTCCGGCGGCGACGGCGCCATCACGCGTGGACTTGAGGGC
Organism: Bothriochloa decipiens; assembly: GCA_023333625.1. Classification (NCBI taxonomy): domain Eukaryota; kingdom Viridiplantae; phylum Streptophyta; class Magnoliopsida; order Poales; family Poaceae; genus Bothriochloa; species Bothriochloa decipiens. Next base: position 2,729,303 of record CM041636.1, on the reverse strand, counting down.
AGGGAAAAACTGAATGGACCTTCCAATCCTCTCCTCACGGTTTTTTTGGATCTGATTGAGATTATGGGAACGGTGGGACGCATGCGTGGGGTCGCTGATTAAAACTAATCCCACCGTGGAGGCTGGTCACGCGGGAATTTTTCGCGGCCTTCCACGCGGGAATTTTTCGTGGCCTTTGGTTCTTTTGCAACTGATGAATGTTTTGGAGGGGAAATATTGAGAGGGAAAATTTTACGTGGGAAAGGCTATGAAGGCAAGATAATTTGTTGAATGATTTTGCTAAATCGAAGTAGTTGTTCCAATAAAAAAGAAATTTTGTCAAAAAAAATACATAGTGAAATTGTGATATTAGCGATAGATATTTTCATGGTCCTTAATTAAAGGAAATAGCAAAACATGGTATTTGATAATATGGATTAAATAGAATATTGTCATATTATTACCAATATTTATTAATTATATTATAGTTGTCAGGATATCATTAAGTAAATTATAAAAAATATCAATACACATATATTTTCATAGTTTCTTCTTTCAACTACATACACAAGATGTGGGTAACTAGCTAGTGCAAGATGTGTTGGGGCATATCAATGTTGTGGGGTGTAACATCCCAGATGTTAGTAAGCAATTAAAATTATAATCAAGTTCATTATTAAGAATAATCATTGAGCATCATGACATAAATGCATTCATTTTTTAATAACGTCTTTTATGTGGTGCTTTGTTTTATACATGAAATGATGAGTTGATTGCTATTTAAAAACTATTTTCAAAACCTTGTTTTATCCATTTTCCTATATTTTAAAATCTATAAGGAATTTTGAGATACTCTCAAAATATAGTTTGTAGATCTTGATAAGGGCTACAATATTGGTATTTAAAGTTTTTCAAGTTTCCAAAAATAATTTTGAATAAATTTGAAAATACAGTATTCCAACA
>CM041636.1:2704804-2728351 GCA_023333625.1 Bothriochloa decipiens | reverse complement strand
TTTTTGTATTCTTTTTAAATTTGAATTCATATTTCAAATCTAGGCAGAATTTGAAAATGTTTCTTAAATGAAAAGTGTAGCTCTTGAAAAGTTATGCAAACTTTATTTTTGGAGATTTTTAAGTTCCTATATAAATTTGGGAGTAATTTATAATTTTCGACGAGTGGCAGTCCTATAATTTTGATGAACAGTACCCGCACGAGTGACTGGTCCGTTTTTGCTGGTCCGATGTTGCTCTGGTCCGTTTCTGCAACTACTTTTGCTCTGGTCCGTTTTTGGATCTCAATCACATCGCCTGACCCCATCTCAAAATATAGTTTATAGATCTTGATAAGGGCTACAATATTGGTATTCAAAGTTTTTCAATTTTCCAAAAATAATTTTGAATAAATTTGAAAATACAGTATTCCAACACTTATTCCCTTTTCAATTTAAATTCATATTTCAAAAATTATTCAAAATTTGGGAAAACTTTCTCTATGAAAAGTGTTTGGTTTGATAATCTGAACATTTCATAGATTGGAAGATTTTCAAGTTGTTTAGAAAAATAAAAAGTAATTTTAAATGTTTGTTTCTAGAGTTTTGACCTTTTTGTATTCTTTTTAAATTTGAATTCATATTTCAAACTAGGCAGAATTTGAAAATGTTTCTTAAATGAAAAGTGTAGCTCTTGAAAAGTTATGCAAACTTTATTTTTGTTGATTTTTAAGTTCCTATATAAATTTGGGAGTAATTTATAATTTTCGACGAGTGGCAGTCCTGTAATTTTGATGAACAGGACCCGCGCGAGTGACTGGTCCGTTTTTGCTGGTCCGATGTTGCTCTGGTCCGTTTTTGCAACTACTTTTGCTCTGGTCCGTTTTTGGATCTCAATCACATATCCTGACCCCATCTCCTCTAAGGCTCTGGCCTGTCCTCTTTGGCGTCTCCGCATCCCCATAGTTTGGCTGCACGAGGGTGAAGGTCGTCCCGTTGTTCGGCGGCGCGAGGGTGAAGGTCGTGGTGATCGACGGGAAGGTGGGCGGCAGTGCTGCATCCGCCACGATCAAGACGACGATCCCGGTTGCTGGCGACAAGAGGGCCAAAGGGACAGCCTCCTCCGTGGCCAAGAAGAAGACCCCGGTGGCTGGCAGCAAGCGGGCCAAAGGGTCGTCCTCCACTGCGCCAGCCAAGAAGGTGAGATTTGGGAGTTAGGGGATTGGAATGTGTTCAATTTTAGGTCATTGCCTGATTGCTACTGTTAATTAGTGTGATGTTTAGTTTAATTAATAATGTGTTCAATTTTAGGTCATTGCCTGATTGCCTGATTTGGCACTGAAATAATTCAGAGTGGTTAACATGTCTTCTAGTGACTCCAATGCAAACATTAGTCACATGAACCCCTAAATTTACTGCCCAACACTAACCTACAATCCAAGCAGTTATGCAAAGATTAATAAAGTTCAGCATTACCTTCTAGTCTTGTGTTAAAGGCAATCACCTGATTAATAATAGAGGCATCACCACTAGAGTCTTCCATGTTTAGTATATTGTTTGAACTTTTGGTAACCATCGTAAGTAACAATTCTTTGAAACCAAAACATATAATCCAGCACATAGTGATACCATATTTTGTTGGCCTCCTTGACCTGTAGAATAACAAAACATAGCAAAAGTACTTATTATTATATATGTGTTGTAATCAGTTTGTAATATAATGGAAAATGCTATCTACAGACTGCTTAGATTTGTATCCTACATTGCTATTTTTTATGTCTGCTTTACATGGAACTTTAACCTTACTGTACTGATTTAATGCAAATGTCAAGCTGAATCTGGCAGGGAAATCAGAAAATATTGCTGGTGTTGTTGGAAAGGTCGGGTTCGTGAGGAGTTGGTGGGCTATTTTCCAGGAGGCAAGGTAGCAGCATGTCGATTGAGGATAGGAGCTGGATGCGCATGGCAAAGTATACTGCTGAATGGCAAAAAGGGTTTAAGGACTTCATTCAGAATATTTTTGGAGGCACATCTAAAGAAGAAACTGCTCCATGCCCATGTGCTCATTGTCGTTGCATGTCCTACAGAAATCAAAAAGATGTCAAAGTCATTTGGTCCTTAGAGGGTTCGATGAAAGTTTCATCCAAGGAGAAGGTAATGCTGAAGATTTAGTTGCATGTCCTCAGGAGGATAGCCCCGCTGAAGGAGACTATGATGACAATGAAACAGGTGATGCGCCTGCTAGCAAAGAACTGATTTCTGCACTGATCAGAGGATCTATACATGGCGAACTCACAGGTAATGGAGATGAAGAGCCAGATGAGAGTGCAAAGCAGTTCTTTAAGTTATTAACTGAGGCACAAAAGGAACTATATCCAGGCTGCAAGGAGGCTACAAAGATTTCTTTCATTGTTAGGATCTTTCAGATGAAGTGCATGCATGGTTTTAGTAACAGTGGAGTACAGTCGATCCTTGATCTGTTCACACTGCTCCACCCTGGTATACCAGACACCTTGGAAAAAGTGCGTAAAGTTGTTCGAGATCTTGGACTCGACTACAAAAAGATTGATGCATGTGTGAATGATTGTGTGTTGTTTCGTGGGGATTATGCCGACTTGGATACTTGTCCAACATGTGGTTAGTCTAGGTGGAAAGGGACCGATTCTTCTGAAGATGCTGAGTCCTCTAGCACCGGTGGTGGACAAAAGCGTTTTCCACGTAAGATCTTGCGGTATTTCCTACTTACTCCTCGGCTGAAAAGATTGTTTATGAGGGAGTCGACATCAACTCTTATGCGTTGGCATAATGAAGGACGAGTGCGTGATGGGAAGATGCGTCACCCTGCTGACTCGTTGGCATGGAAACATTTGGATGACATGGAAAAGCAATTTGCATCTGAGCCTCGCAATGTAAGGCTAGGACTTGCCTCTGATGGCTTCAATCCATTTGGGATGTTGAATGTCGCATACACTACTTGGCCTGTCATCTTAATCCCTTATAACTTGCCTCCCTGGTTATGTTTAAAGCAATCATATTGGATGATGTCAATGTTGATACCAGGGCCCAAATCTCCCGGAATGAACATTGATGTCTATTTGCAGCCACTGATCAATGAGCTAAAGGATCTTTGGGAAAAAGGTGCTAAAACGTATGATGCATCTGTTAGGAAAAGTTTTACTTTACATGCAGTTCTACTATGGACCATAAATGATTTCCCTGCATATGCCATGCTGTCTGGTTGGAGTACTAAGGGAAAGTTTGCATGTCCATACTGTCACAAGTTTACAGAGTACTTATGGTTGAAATTTGGGTGCAAGCATTGCTATTTGGGTCATCGGCGCTTTCTGCCACAGAACCATAGATGGCACAGGAATAAAAGTAGCTTCAACAACAAGGTAGAAACAAGGGAGGCTCTAGTGCCGCTTACTGGTGAAGAGGTTCTGCAGGAATATGAAAGTTTTGAGCAACCAAAATTTGGGCAAGGAACAAGGAAGAGGAAGCAGCATGAAGAAGAAACTAGGTGGCACAATTGGAGAAAGAAGAGTGTGTTCTTCCAACTACCGTACTGGAAAAAATTGCTTATTAGGCATAATTTGGATGTCATGCACATTGAGAAGAACATTGGTGAGAGCATATTGGGGACATTGCTTGGCATTGAAGGTAAATGTAAGGATGGTGAGAAGGCTCGTCTTGACTTGTAGAATCTTGGGATTAGGAAGGATCAACATCCTATGGTGGAGAATGGCAAGTATACTTTGTCACCAGCGTTGTACAGCTTAGGCAAAGATGAGAAAGAAATGTTATGCAAATTCCTACAAGGAGTGAGGATGCCTGATGGTGTTGCAGCAAATATAAAGAGATGCGTGGACATCAAGGGATGTAAGGTTTCTGGGCTGAAGACTCATGACTATCATGTTATATTACAGAAACTACTACCACTAGTAGTTCGCCACATATTGCCTCAAGATGTTGCTACCCCATTGATTCAGCTAAGTAGATTTTTCAGTTCATTATGTTCCAAGGAACTGGTGGAAAGTGACCTTGAAAAACTAACTTCTTTGATTGGAGAGACTTTATCTCAGCTAGAGATGTTATTCCCACCAGCATTTTTTGATATTATGATGCATTTGCCAGTTCATTTAGCTGAGGAGGCTAAAATTGAAGGACCTGTGTGTTATAGATGGATGTACCCAGTGGAGAGGTATCTACATACGCTGAAAGGATATGTGAGGAACAAAGCACAACCTGAAGGTTCTATAGCAGAGGGATATATTGCTGAGGAGTGCATGACATTTTGTTCTCGATACCTAGATAATATTGATACAAAACTAGACCGCCCAGAGCGTCATGAAACCAGTGCAGTAAATGAACCACCATCTGGGCTTAGTGTATTTCAGACCATTGACTACAGTAAGAAAGGTTGCAAAGTTGGGATTATTCCTAGTTTAGAGTTGAAGAAGATGCGGCACTACATAATAACAAACTGTGATGAGGCTGTTAAATGGATTGAGTAAGTTGAAGTTACAACTGATGTGTGTTTAATATTACTCATGAATATTTTTTTTTCTAAATTTCACCTTTGTTTTGATCATATATGTAGTTTGCATAAGAAGGAACTCAAAGAGATTACTACACACGACGTTGAGAGACATCACAGGGAGCAATTTGTTGGTTGGTTTGAACGCAAGGTAGGAAACATTGTCAGCTCCATACTTACTAAAAATAGCTACTGTCTATATTAATTTTGCTATTTCCAAATTGATTGCAGATGAGTGAACTTTATGAAGAAGGGGGGATTAGTGATGTGCTATATGCCCTTTCTCGAGGACCACACCACAATGCTCGTGTTTTCAACAGGTCTGTCATCAACGGTTTCTATTTCCGAATGGCTTCTGTAGAGAGTAAATTGAATACACAAAATTCAGGGGTTGCAGTTAAGGGTACTGATAGTTCTGCAAGTATGGTGTGGTATGGTGTCATTAAAAAGATATTAACACTTGATTTCCCTGGGGAAAAAGAAGTCATACTGTTTCAGTGTGATTGGTATGATGTGCCTGCTCCTGGTAAGAACAAGAGCAGAGGGTACCATAGGGATCAATATGGGATTATAGATGTTGATACAACTCATTTTCGATATCTAAGTGATCCTTACATCCTGGGGACTCAAGCTGAGCAGGTTTTTTATGTGAAAAATGCAAAGAAATTACAGTGGAGCACCGTTGTAAGAATGAAGCCTAGAAATTTATTTTCTATGCCTGAACAACTAGACACTGAAAATGAGAGACAACTTGATATTGACTCACTTGAGGTGGGAGTGGAAGCCGTGAATATTTCATGCCAGAATGAAGATTTGTTAGCTTGGAGGAGGACTGACCTGGAAGGGGTGACTGGAGATGCAGCTGTGATTGAAAATGTGCTACCAGTGCCTGAACCTTCTGATGAAGACTTAACTGATGCTGAAGATGATGATACTGATGACACCTATGTTGATGATGGACATGTAGCACCTGTCAATTCTTTAGGCACCAGCCTTGATGATGAATTCTTTGTATAAATGTGCATTTAGCAAGCTGCCAGAGTAAGGTCGAGATGGAGATGTTGTTGAGGTTTGTTTGCACCTTCTTATTGTTTTTATTTTTCTAAAACTATTGCTATGTGCACAAACTTAAAATTTTTTCTGTAATAGTAAGAGGAGGGAAAGAAATGAATACATTGGTGGACCATCCTAGGTGAAGAAAAATAAGCCTGCAGCAAAGAAAAAGAAGACTCCAATTAAAAAGAAGCTTATGAAGGCAGCTGCTGCTCCACAACCTAGTTTTGTGATCAATGCTTCTATTAGCTGTGTGTGAACCAAGTTAATGTCATCTCTATTTGTTCGAAATTAGCATCATCAGCTATGTGAACCAAGTTATATTTGCTCTGAACTGTGAAACATGTAAATTAGCATGCTGAACATGCTCAGATTATCATGTGATCTTTTCCTTTTTTCTGAACAATGAATGTGAAACTTGCAAATTGGCATGCACGCTCCAGTTTGGCCTGTGCACTTTTCTTCTTATTTCTGAACTATGAAATTGTAGAGCGAACTTGCTCTAGATTCTCATATTGCATCAGACAGTAATTTTATTCAACCCTCTTCCTTTTAAAAAAAGAAAAATAGTATGAGTGATGCTTGTAGTAGTGGGTTTCTTCTAGACTTCTAACTATAGTTAACTCTACAAAGTTACGGACAAGGTATTGGAAAGTAAAACATTACATACTCTCTTATAAGCACTGTATAAAGGGGCGATGATGGCATGGAAAATAAAAGCATGACAACGACTATAGGTATGTAAAATTTACATACTCTGTGTGGAATGGGAACAAGTGGATAAGATGTTAAAAAATAACACATCCTAAATAAATTAAAAATAAACATAATAAAGACATATAAATAAATACATAAATAAAAGAAAAAAGAAACAATCTAAAAACAAAAGCCCAACTGCTACTCGGGTTTAAGTTGGCCTACAATTGTGGTTTCATAATTAAATTAAGAATATGGTTTTTTTCCTCAAAAAATATTATATGATCTAACTACAAAAATATTATGCCATGCAGCAAACTATTTTCTTCAATGCAATATAGCGCCACCTTTCGCGACGCAAGCCAATATTAAGGCAACATAGTTAGTTCGTGGCGATATGGAAAACTACTTGCAACCACAGTTCGAATGGTGGCAACAACAACATGTTATGGCAACGCAAATTTATTGTTAACACAATGCAAGTTTATTTGTTGCAATATTTACATGCACTTGCAGCCATAGTTTAATCGTTGCCATAACACCCACCTATTGCAACAAAGATTAGGACTAACACAACACAATAATTACGATGCAATAAGTGACACATATTGCAACCAATTATAGTCCATGATGCAATAGAGCCTTCTATTGCAACTAAAATTACGTTGTTGCAAATACAAGTGGTTGGATTAGGGTGCAAACCTTGTAGTGTATTGAGGGAGAAACTTTTGTGGGGGAAACTCATAGAGATGCTAGTTCTACTTTGCCAAGGCCTGATACTGAGGCCCCTGTTGTTGAGTCTCACGAAGAGAATGTTGATGCTGGGAAGACAACTTCAGTTGAGAACCCAGCTGTAAATGAGGCTGGCGAAGTTGGTGTTCAGAATTTGTTAAAGAAAGTTGGTGGGTTTAGAGTTTACTCTCTTAATCTTGAAGAGAGTGATGACAAAATTTTTGATAAGGAGACTAATGATGAACGGTTGATGCGCTTGTTGAGCTTCACTATTTGTGTTGAATCTGACAAAAAGGTTGACTGTAGCTTGGGAGAACACGTTTCTACTGGTAAGTAATGTGTTTTTATGTCTAATTTGTTTGGCTTGCGCTGTCTTATTTTGCTTAATCCTTAATTTTTGTCTCTTTGCAGAAACTATTTTTCCTCATGCACTGACTTCTCCGCAGAAAAATGTTGATTTTAGCAAGTTGAAAAGTGTTCAATAGGATCCTGCTACTCCTATTGTTTCTGCTATTGATGAAGGTGTTGTTTCTGACGCCCTGAAGCGTTCCTCGGATTTTTGCCAGGAAAGGAGTTTGGGTTTAGATTGTTTCAAGTTCATAGGCATTGGAGCTGATAAACTTCGAGTTATGCTTGTACTTCTAAGATTCAACTTTCGAAGTGCATTGATGAAGCTTTTACTGTTTCGGATGTCGAGCTTGAATTATCCAAAAAGCCTTTGCTTGAAGTTGTTGATGCAGGTCTGTCAATGATGTACAAGGGTTCTATCTTAATGAGAGGGTTGCAAATGGGTTTAGAAGAGAAGGAGAAAAATTTTGCTCTTCGTGAACGTGAATATCAAGTTGAAATTGAAAATCTAAAGAAGCAACTTGTCGAAAAAGAAAAGGAAAGAGCTGATGTTGTAGATGCTCACAATGTTTTGGAGGGCAAACTTATCAGTGCTCTTGCTCGAGTTGATGAAAGAAAAGATGATATCAAGAAGATTATGGAGGATAATGAAAAGTTGAAGGAAGGAATGAGGCGTATTGAAAGAAAGATTAAGGATCAGGATAAATCTTTCTTTGATAATTGCAATCGCATTGGGGAGCTCTGTTTTGAATGTTATGACAAGTTTGGAGCTAGGCCTGGAGACAAGTGTTGGGATCTTGGTGATCGTGACAGTTTTTTCAGTTGGCTTTGTTGCCAGTATGAAGATTTGTCCCAAGTCATGGAGACCACTGTTGATATTGGGTTTTTCTACTCTGCCTGTGCTTTGTTTCATTTGATGAGACAAAGTCAAGATCCCTTGTTTGCACAGTTTTGTGATGACAAGTACAAATTTCCTTCTGTGGATAACTTGACTAACGTTAATAAAGCTACTCAAGTGTTGTGCAACAAGTATCTCGAGTAGTACTGGAGATCGGGTGGTCGGGCCTATTGTTTTGATAAAGCGAGGGAGAAGTTGCAGAAGGTATGTTTTGTATTTTTCTTATTTTGTGCTATTGCTATTATTTTTATCTGATTCTGCTTTTTGTTAGCAAATTGCAAAGGAGACAAAAGCTGCTCAGAAGGAGGCCAAGGAGATTGTGGAGAGGGAGGCTAGAGCTAAGAGTCAAAGTGGTGCTGGATCTAGCAACGTTAATGGCGGCCAACCTTAAGCTCTAGTTGTCTTTTTCTTTTTGCGAGATGAGAGGGTTTCAAGATACATGCTTCTAAATTATCGTCTTTGTAAGATATACACTTGGAAGCTGTTTGACTATTTGTCCATCCTGCGCAGGTTCCTCATGCTGAGCCTGTGCAGGATGTCGAAGATATCGCTCCGTTGTTAATGTGTAAAGATGACTTCATTTTCGAGCCTACCGAGTTTTATGATTTTCGTGCGAAGTGTGATGGCTGTGATATCAATGATTTTCTTGCTCGTAACTTTTGCTTCCGTTGTGAACTTGAATTTTTTGGGGATTCTATCTTACAAATCTTTTATAGATGTGAATATACGATATTGTAGTATCAGGCCTCCCAACTGTCAAGTTTTTGATTTCACGAATTTTGCATAGGTAAAATTTGTTATGTAAAGTTTATTTTTCATCGACGGTTGGACTTTTGTTTTCTAACCTCTTTTTCTTCTAGTCATATGGGTCAAGTACTTCGCCGGCAAATGTTTGTGAAGACTATTTACGCCGTGAAGCGGACGATATTATTAATGAGGTTGTGAGCGACATACTTGGTGATGCTGCCAAAGTAATTAATTCTCAAGATGACTAATTTTGTAAACACATATTTTTGTAATTGAATAAGTTGTATTGTATATTCTGTAATGTTGTTGGTGCATTGAAAGTCTAGTCTTGCTACGTATTTGAGTTTGATTCAAGAAGGTGAGGTTATGATTGCTGCTGCTCCGGCGCCAGCGAAGCCCCAAGCACCATCACAAAAGATTATCCATTCTGGCTACTCCATTTTTTCTTGATTGTATTTTGATGGTGTCCAGTCTGCTACGAAGTCGGCCAGTACTTGAGATTCGTTGTTCTCTTCTCAAATTTGATGGAGTATTGAGACAATTTTGCTGCCTATTTTCCCAATCTTCCAGAGGACTTACAGCCTAGTAATACTTCTTTGAGGGGTTGATTTGTTGGTACTCTAATTTCATATGCCTGGAAGTAATGTTTCAACTTTCTGGATGCCATAAGTACTGCATATGTGATTTTCTCAATTTCTGAATAGAACATTTTTGATCCAGACAAAGCTTTAGATGCGAAGTATACTGGAACTTGTCTTGTTGAGTGCTCATTTTCTTCTTCTTGTATTAGTACTGCACTAACTATACTTCATTTGCTGATACATACAGTAGCAAATCTGCTGTTGGGTTAGGTGTTGCCAAAGTTGTGGGGTTGGATAGATGCTTTTTTATTTCTTCAAAAGCTTCTTGTTGTGCTGGACCCCAGCAGAATTTTTCCTGTTTCCCTTTTAGTGCTTGAAATATTGGGAGGCTTCGCTCAGCTGATTTGGATATAAATCTGTTCAACGAAGCTAATCTTCCTACCAGCTTTTGGATCTCCTTGATGTTTCTTGGCACTTGCATATTTAGTATTGCCTTCACCTTCTCTGGATTCAGGTCAATTCCTTTTGTGGATACGATGCACCCCAAAATTTTGCCTGTTTGAACTCCAAATGTGCATTTTTCTGGGTTCAACTTTAGATTTGCTTTTCTAAGGTTTGAGAAGGTTTCTTGTAAGTCTTCGACATGGTCTTCTCTTTTCTTGCTTTTGACTACCAAGTCATCAACATAAGCAAGCAAGTTTCTTGGTATTTGATCTTTGAGGACTATGGATGTCATTCTGATGAAAGTTATTCCTGCATTGCGAAGCCCCTCGGCCATTCTTTGGAAACAGTAAGTTTCAAATGGTGTGATGAAACTTGTGTATTCTTCATCTTCTTTTTTATCCAAATTTGATGGTAGCCTGAATAGCAGTCGAGGAAACTGAGCATTTCACTTCCTGCTGCCTGATCTACCAAAGTGTCTATTCTTGGTAATGGAAAGTTATCTTTTGGGCATGCTTTGTTGAGATCTGTGAAATCTATACACATTCTCCACTTTTTGTTTTTCTTCTACACCATGACTATGTTTGCAAGCCAAGATGTGAATTGTACTTCTCTTATGACTTTTGCATCTAGCAATCTCTGGACTTCGGCTTTCGCAACTTGTGTTCTGTCTTCAGACAACTTTCTGAGTTTTTGCTTTTTCGTCCTGAAATTTGGGTCGATGTTTAACTTGTGGTCTATGACATCCCTGCTTACTCCTCCTAAGTCTTGCACAGATAAGGCGAAGATATCTTTGTTACTTCGCAAGACTTGGATTATCTTTTCTTCTTCTTCTTTTGATAAATTTGTGCCGATGATAACTTGTCTTTCTGGCACCATTGGGTCGAGCGGTACTTTCTTTGTGTCTTCGCAGGGCTTCACTTTTTCTTGTGTCTTCGCGTTTTCAGTTTCAAGCTCATCATCTTCTTCTTCTTCTTGGATAACACGGATATTTTTGAAAGCTGGGCTTGCATCTCTTTTATGTTTCTTGCCTCTGTTTGATCACCGAAGACGGTTATGATGCCATTGATTGCTGGCATTTTCATGCATAGGTATGGGTAGCTTTCTATGGCTTCGAAAGCATTTAAACTTCCTCTTCCAAAGATTGCATTGTATTGGTTGTGCATTTCAACAACATCAAATGCTATTTGCTCTGTTCTCACATTGTTCACTATTCTGAATGAGACTGGCAAGACAATTCTATCGACAGAGTTTATTTTCTTTTCATCGAAGCCAACTAATGGGTGCTCGGCTCTTCCCAAGATTTTTCTGTCAATTTGCATTGTGTCTAGAGTTCTTGTGAATATGATATCTGCTGAGCTGCCACCATCTATTAGAATTTTTGATACTGCCCAACCTTCAATGTTTGCTTCTATGACCATTGCATCCATATGAGGGTAATCTTTGAGCTTGAGATCTTGTTCTGAGAATGTGATTGGCATGTGGGACCATCTTATTTTCTTGAATGGACCTTCGACTGCTATGGAGTTTACTCTTCTGAAATAATTTCCACTTTTGTTTCTTGTGTCAAGCTCCATGTTGTTTCCTCCGAAGATTGTCATAATTCTTCCTTTGCTTGGGATGATTGCATTCCCATTGCTTGTTGACGCTTCGAATGTTGGGTGAGGGAAATTGTTGTGTTCAATTTTGTTATTGCTATTTGCTACTGAACTCTCAGGGTGAAAACTTTGCTGCTGACTTGGGCCCCACTGATTTTGCGAGCACACTGCTAACGGCTAGCAATTGTAGATTGACGGAGGTGGTGGCAACATGTGCGGAGGGTAAGTTATTGGCAAGTAACTTGTTCTTTGGGGAGCTAGATGATTGACAACTTTTAGCTGTGAAGTTGCTCTATTCTCTTCTTGCATTTCTTCAATGCTTTTCTTTACTCTTGGGCACATCTTTGATGTGTGACCAGCCCCTTTGCCATGTATGATGCAGTACATTTCTTCGGGCCTCAAAATTTTTTTTTCAAAGTTTCTGCTTTGGTTGTTATAGTTTGGCCTTTGTTGGAAATTTTTCTTGTAATTTCTGTTACTTTGGAAATTTCTTTGATTGCTTGAGCTTGGACCTTGGCTGTTGACTTCACTTGTGTTGTTGATATGGTTTATCTTCTGAAATGGTCTTCGCACAGCATTTGTCATTCTTGAGTGTTAGAAATTGTTATTTGATCTTGGCATGTTTCTTTCTTCGTCGGACTCATAGTACTTTCTCATTTTTTCTTATAGTTTTTCAACTGTGGTTTGTCTTTTCCTTTTGAAGTGTGAGGAAAGTTGGCCAGCTCGCAGTCCTTAATTGCTGCTATGATGACGATCATCGCTTGTGAGCTCAACTCTTTGTAAGCCTTGGAAATCTAAGAGCAGGGTTGTGCGAAGTTGATCCCAAGATTTGATTGACCTTGGTTTTAGCGAAGAGTACCAATGCTGTGCTGGTCCTCTTACTACCATGATGAGCGACTTCACTAGGGTGTTTGTATCTCCCCCACTTGATGCAACTGCTGCTTCAAAACTCCTAAGGAATTGCCTTGGGTCAGACATGCCATTGTAGGTTGGGATGATGTTGAATTTGAATCCTGCTGGCCACTTCGCTAGTTGAATGTTGATCGACAAAGGCGACTCTGTATCAGTTGTTGTTATTTGACTTTGGTTCTCTTTGCTCTTAGTGTTTTTGGTCGCTGATTTTGGGTCTTGAATCATAACTTCGCTCTCATTTTCTATTTCATCATTGAGCTTTCTTAGTTTAGCCTCTGCTAATGCAATTCTTTGCTTCAGGGACTTTTCCCTTGTCTTCGCTCTTGCTTCTTCTAGTTGTTTTTTCTTGACGTCGAGTTGATCTTCAAGTTCCTTGAGTCTTCTTTCTTTGTTCTGAGTTTCTTTTTCTTCTTGAAAATGTTTTGTTTTAGTTTTTGTTGCATCTTCTATAATTGGGTCTTGTACGGTGTCTTTGTCAGCCGAAACTGTCCTTTTACTAGGTTCTCCCATTTTGGTGGTCGTGAGTGTCTTCGATCACACAAACGGACGGCGCCAGATGTTGGATGATGAAATCACACAAGCGAAATATGAGGTGAAAATAATATGCGAGTTGCATTCGTATTTCATTCTATCCTAAAAGTTTACACCCCAGGGGGTACTTATAGACCCCCTGGCTTCGCCATAATACCAAAATCTTACAAAATCGGATATAATGTTCCTTATACATTCACCTAGAAAAACAACTCAGCGAAGTGGTGAAACACACTTCGTCCTTATCTTTTTGTCTTCTTAAACTGCTTTAGACTTGATCATAATTTCTTAATATATGTATACACAAACCTGTGAGATGGCAGGGTTCCAATGTTGATGAATGTTGAATGTTGTGGCACCCTGTGTTCGTCAAGGTCTCTTCTTTTTTCCTGTGGAATCTTGTTGGAAGTTTGAAACAACTTCTTTTGTCCTGTCTATTCTACAACTCAACAGAACAAGGGTTAATCCTATGAAAGCTAGTGATACACTAAACTAGCAAATATCAAGATCATTATCAAAATCTTTATGCCAAATGCTTCCCCGGCAACGGTGCCAAAAATGCTTGTTGGTATAAATTAAGTGCAACTAAAATATAAAGGATTCCGCAAGCGCACATAAAATACCATTCTAGCATTTTACCGGGAGTGTCCAGGTATCGTTATTTATATTTTACCACAGGGAAGCATGGGTTAAAGAATCTGATAACTCACTATCATGTATCTACTAACTTAGTAAACCAACAAGACTAGAGCAGGGGATAAATGATATAAGATATATGAATGGAAGCACACATAGAAGAATTCTATGATAAAAGAGTAGCTAGCTAAAGTGAGAGGACAATGGAAGATTGTGGGTAAGTGATTGGTCCAGGTCAGCAGGCACCCGCCCAAAGATTGTGGGTGGCCGCCTGGCCACCAAGCTGGCTCGGGCTCATCTTTGGTGGGCTCGTCGATATCGTCATTAGCTTTCCGAATCATCTTGGATCACCCAAAACAGAGTTCGTATGTGTCCTGGGCGTCCTTTTTACTCCGGAC
This sequence comes from Bothriochloa decipiens, assembly GCA_023333625.1. Lineage (NCBI taxonomy): Eukaryota > Viridiplantae > Streptophyta > Magnoliopsida > Poales > Poaceae > Bothriochloa > Bothriochloa decipiens. The sequence continues at coordinate 2,714,267 of CM041636.1, read as the reverse complement.
TGCTCCTCGAGCCCATTAGCAATCTTCTGCAAGGTGTAACTTTGTCATTCGGACTCCGATTTGGGTGAATCAGAACTCCATCTGATGTGTCTCGATGAGCTCTATGCAATGGTTCACTTTATTTCATCATTTGATATACTTCTATTTGATGATTCTGGTACTTTTTCGCTTTATCCCCTGCAAAACATAGATTCACCAAAACTCATGGAATTCTGTTAGTGTAACCCCTATATCTAGATGGTATTTATATTTAAGTCCTTTTTCATGTTTAGTTGACGGTTAAAATTTGACATTAACTACCGTCAACAAGCTCTCCCAAGCTTACACTTTGCTCGTCCCTGAGCAAATCTAAACTTAGCAAAGGATCAGGAGTTGCTACGATGCTTTCACGCCTCAAAAGTACACATGCATTCAAACAAGAACTCTCCTCTAGATTAGAGTCAACCATCCTGACTTTCAAACTTACCCATATTACCTTCAACCATGGGGCTTATAGCCTTCACTTGGGTCTTGAGCAATTGAAAGACAGAACGATCAAGTCAAGCACTATGTCTCGAGTTCTTCGATCAACCTTCATTCTAGAGTTTTTATAAGTTTTCAAAATAAAACTCAAAGATTCCTTTGTATGACTCTCTCAGGTCTCTCATATGTTTTATTTGTAGATCCTCACCAGGGCAACAAAGGTGTTTTGCCTTCTCTCAGAATATGTGGTATTTTTGGAATAGGGCAGAGTAACATTGTGCCTCATCTCTCTCACCCTATAATTAATAAAATTATGTGGAGTTCATAGGTGGGAAAGAAACAGCTCATACTTACAATACATATGTTGCCTAGTCCAACCATGGATCCAGACGGACTCGTCATACAATCAAATCAAGATGTGCATGTGTGCATGCAAAAGAGTAAACAAAAAAATAATAGAGAATATATGTTGAAGGTAGAAGGAGTGAAAGCCTAATTCTACAATGGTTCTTTACAAAGGATAACTTCTCTCACCTTGGAACTTTGAAGGAATTGGAAAAGAATTGGGCTTTGCTTTCTGTCTCTCTTTTTTTTCATCACACTATTTTTCACTTCTTTTTTTCCTTTTTTTCTTCTCTCTTTTTTTCTCTTCTTTTTTTTTCAAAAGCCCAGAATATATTGCAATGAAATTGTTGAGAGGAAGGGTGATAATAAGAACTTAGAGCATTTATTTTGGAACTTGGGTAACAAATAAGGAAAACCTATGGGAAATATTTTTGGTGTTCACTTTCAGTATAGGAGTAGAACATTTTTGGGTGTATCTAAATGGGTGAATATGGTGGTGCGTACTTCTAGGGTAGAAGTAGCAAGGGGAGCATAGTGTGTCTGATCTTGATTTTAACCGCATAAAAAGCTCTTAAGGGTCGACACAACTGGACCAAAATCAATGCACACAAGCAGTAAATAATTGTGGAAGTTTTTCTATTCTAGCAAGCATGCATATGTGGCTGTGGTACGAATTTAAGCTCTCGTCATACAGGAACTCATCATGTGGAATTTTTATGTTTTTCAAAAGATAAATCTCCAGAACTCTAGTGTTACTAGGAACAAGATAAACAGCAGCTCAGACCTTCTCATATCATATCCGTCAATTACTTAAACTTAGATCAAGCATTCGCGACCCACAAGTTTCAAGTTCAGAGCAAATCTTAGGCCAAAATAATTTTATCCAAAAATCGGAAAAGTTTGAGGCTGAAAACTAGGTACTTGAAAGGAATTACGACAGATCAACTATTCATCATTTCCATGCAAAGAGATTATCTTCAGAATTCATTTCTTTAACCAGCAGCACTTTGCACACTATAACTTTTTTATTTCAAAATTAAAGATCACATATGACATATAGCTATAAAAGAAATCTTTATTTGGTTTTATGGTTATGCATCTTTTTATTGTTTTGGAACAAAGCAAACTCAAAACTAGTAATTATAGAGGGAAAGAAATACTTAGCTGGATACACGGGGGATGCTCTCCCCCAAGCTGGTTATTGACGTAGTCATTCATTCTTCAAGTGTAACAAACTTGCAGCAGGGTTGTACTTCCTATTGTGGAGTGTCTATGATGGAGACTGTTAGGACAGCACTCCAACAATGGATAGAACATCCACTTGCTTGTCAGCTCTTCTTGATCCTTGAAATCCAAGTTTACCTCCCTGGCGAGGGTTCGATGATTTGAGACCTTCTTCCTCCATTCTTTCATTATGTCCAGCGTGCTAGAGTGATGAGGGCGTCAGAGGAGAAAGGGCATTGTTGGATCATCTTTAGAGGAATCAATAACCTTCCTCCCCCAAGCTTGAACTTTTCTGACACTTGACGCTGTTGGAGAGGGCTCTTGAGTTAGGTCCCTTTAGCAAAGACCTCTCCTTGAATTCTGCTCTTCTTTGAACCATTTGATCTAGGAGTTGAGCACGTGGAGGGTTGCACGCTCTTCTTCATCAACCTTTCTTGATTTTCTTGAGTCTTGGTTTGATGAGTTAATGTTCATTGGAGATGTAGACTAGAGTTCCTCCTTGATGGTCTTTGTCTTCTAGTGGCATGGCGTTGAGTTGATCTATTAAATGATATGCCAACCTTCTTAATGTTCAAGGGAGGAACTTCATCCAGAATTGAATGAAAGGTTCATCTCCAATGACACAAGAGCATCATCTTGCAATTGTGGTTGTTCATGGTCCTTTGGATCTGAGTCAACAATCTACCATTGATCGATGTATGACGTGCAAGATGGTGTCTTCAAGGTCAATGAGAGCAGGTCTCATTGGCTAATATGAGGTGAGTTGCACCCTGCTTCCCATTGGCATCCTAGCATGAGTTTTGTCAAGACTCAATGCTATGATGTCTTTACTTTTCCCCATGGCAAGTCACATTGTTCATCCACTTTCTTTGGTTGAGTGCTCTCGATGTAAATCTTCTATAGGGCACTCGTCTTCTTTTTATTCCATTACTGAAGTAGTGTCTTGGTAGGTTCATGCCAAGCCATGAACAGACATAGCTTATACTCATTTTTCCTACAAAATGTTAGTGGACACATTCCCGAAGGATTGCAATAATTTCAAAATATGGGTTGCCACAATTTAATTGAGTTTCATCTATGCGAATGAAGGGATAGCTTTTTAGGAACATTTTAGCATGGATTCTTTTTATCATGTTTTGCAAAATTTGTTTTTCATGACACTCTAACATGGTTCAAGACAAAGGTAACTTGCAGCAAAAGACAATGTGAGTGATATTTCATACTTACAGTTCTTCCTCCGATGATGGATGGGAGTTGTGTCTTGTGTGCAAAGTTGTTGAAGTTCATCATATGCCTTGCTTCTTCTCTGAAGTGAGTTCATCTCTCTCGACTTACCCAAGTTGAATTTGAGAGTTTTTCCTACAGAGGGTAGTCCAATAGAATAACCAATATCTACTAGAGCATACACTACAAGAGATGCCTTGGTTTATGTCGTTTTGCTTTTATCATAATATCTGCAATTTATATCATAAGTTAATATTTATGACACCGAGTTGACGAAAATGCTTACGTCAAAAACCATGCGCCTTAATCCATGGTTCGTGTCTTTTTGATGCTGGTGTCATAAATCAGTGATGTTGGTTTAGGAGTCATAAAATGTTATGACATTTGGTGTTATGTCACAATTCTTTACAAAAGCCCATGCAATACAGCAGCCTTATAGTGGGCTAAGCCCATTATTGAGGCTAAATTTTGGCCCAACCCATTTCTTGATTTGAACCTTCTTTTGGCCCATGGCTGATTTGTATTGATTCAGGCCCAACCAAACAATTCAGGCTTAGCGCACAAAAGGTTATTTTAGGCCACTACAGATTTTTTAAAGCCCGCAAAGTTCATTTACACCACATAATATTACATATTGTTTAGGGCTGGCCCAGAACTTATTTGGGCCACAGCCCACATAGCTTTCTATTAGGCATATGGAGCTCGATTTGCAAACATAAAAACAAATACTCATATATGCATTCCAACTAATATCAATTTGCACACATAGAAAATCCATATTCATAGATGCATTACATCCGATGAGAAGTGCATCAACTATAATAATAATAATAACAAGGATGCATAAATTTTAATTCTTCTAAATTAGGAAGCACCAACATCTTGTCCGTTCCATCCTTGTCATCAACAGGTTGTTAGGCTTGGAATCTGTCCAGTGAATTGTAAAAGAAGATACTTTCAGAATCCAAACCAAATAGGACAGTAAGTAATTCATGGAGGAGCTACAGGTTAGGTGCACAACATTTCTGCGGCTGCCAGAAATACACAAAGGAGAAAGATCAGTAATTTGGATGAAGCTTTTACATGTATATAGTTAATCCTATAACGTCACTTATTTTAATCACAAAAAATTGGATCTTTGCAGAACACAAAGCCTACGGTTCACAGAAACTAAATACAATGCAATGTGCGTGAAAAATTGCTAAGACTAGTACACTTCAGAAAAACGAGCAACAATACAAATAACACATGTAAAATCTGTAACAGAGAATAGCCAGCACTAATAAAACAATGTAAAATCTGTATCAATAGTGTTTTAATGAGAAAACAAGCTAACATTGCTAAATTATATTTTATTTTAAGTAATAATAGAATTATACAGGTTATCAGAAGATAAAAATGGACATCATGCATGGGTGACCCCGTAGCTGTCATTTGAAATTGAGCAAGCACAAACAGGATTACAGGTCAGATTAACAGTAAGAGTATTCCTAGCAGCAAGAAGTTAAAACATCATCTGCTAGAAAGTGGTTACCATCAAGTCACAACAATGTAGGAGTATTGGCCTAACTAGCTCTTTGTTCATGGGCTAATCATCAAGTTCCACATCACTGCACTTCTTATGCAATGTTGCAGACCTTCATCACCCCGCACACCGACGAAGAAATAAATATTAGTGTTTGTTTGCTTTCTGCGTGTGTATGATACATGGCTACCAGTTAGTAGAATGATACACGGCTATCAGATGTCTTAAAAAGAGCAAACTAGTTAATTAGTCAATCCTTAGCAGAAATTCATTCGGAGCCAAGATTTGCACAAACTTAACAGGCAAAAATACAACTTCACAAAGTTATAGTCTCAGAAACGAGTCTACGCTCAGAAACTTACGAGTCTTGCACAAACTTAGTCTAGGCTCATAAACGAGAATAACAAAGCTAGGAGACAACCTGCAGCAGTCCCCCGCCAAGATGTAGAACAGCAAAGCACTGGACCAAACAGGAACGGCACTAAAGTTAGCGTCGGCATCAATCTGGCAACAACACTCTGTCCTCCGTGTTGATCTGCCACTAGCAGCAGCCCTGCACATGGGCTCGCCAGATCTGGCCTGCAAAAAGAAGAGTGAGGAAGAGGAACAAACGACATCGAGGAAGACGGAGAATCCACTGCAAGCATCGTGGATGGGAATCTGCTGCCGACCTTGAGCGCAGGGGTGGAGGGCTCGCGGCTGTGTTGGCATCCTCCGCTGCAGCTTCTAGCGAGGCCCGAGGCAGCGGCCTCTGCGAGCGCCGCCACGACGCACCGTGACGTCCTCGAGCACTGCCACTACGGTCTCCTAGAGCGCCACCACCTTGTGCCACAGCCTTCCCATGGGATGGATGCCCCACGAGATCCGTCTTCTACGGTGTGCCGCCGGCAAGATCCGCTACTGCGAGGACCGGATCCGCCGGGAGGGCAACTGATGTGGTGGGATGGGGGCGGCGCTAAGTGAGGGTGGGTGGAGGCGGCAGCTGCGCCCACTCTGGGTGAATGAGATTGGAGAATTGAAAAGCTAGGGTTTTGGTCATTTTATACGCAAGAAGGTGGATCCAGCTCATTTTCATCCATCAGATCGAGAATCAACGGTTAAAACATTGTGGGCCGGTGGGCTATTGGGCCGTTGGGCTGAATTTAGGTTTTCTTTTTCCTTTTCTTTAGCTAGCTAAAATATATTTAATTCTCACTTAAAATACATTTAATATAAAAATGCCAATCATAATATAGTATTTTTTTTGTCTTGGCAGTCTCTATACGTCCAAACACAGTTTTAATTAACATAAACTAGACTGAATGTCATATCAAATGAATTAAACAAGAAGACATGTTCCATTTAACCTCAAATCTTAAAAATCAGTTAAAAATAAAATGTTTTGTTAGTGGGATTACTCGAACTTGAATTTTGTTCCATTGGACCTCATATCCTAAAACTAGACTACACGTCATATATCAAATTCATTTCACATCATTTATGGGGTACTCTTACTTCAACGTACAATTAAAACATCCGAGCACGTAGAAAATCATTTAAATGAAATAAAATAGCAATATACCTTTGAAAGTTCTAAAACTTAGTGTTTACTTTTCTTGTGGCATGAACAAACTTGAGAAAAAGTTTGAGCACCTTAACACATCAAAAAGGATGAGTCATATGATGACCCATCAATTGTAGTCACGGTTCTTTGAAAATGACTTAAAACTTTTTCTGCATGCCTGAAGGTACAAAGCGTGGCCCCACACCGAATCTTAGATTTTTTTTGATCACATTAGATAATTACTGAATTTATTTATCACTAAAACTGAGAAAAGAGGGCATGTTATGCCTTGAAAATAAGATATTTTGACATCCTCCTCCATGAAAAATGGTTCCGTGGATCATGTAAGACCTAGTGTAGAAATTTGGGACAGTTTGACATCGTTTCTGAGGTACTCTTAGTTCGATCTACAATTATAGCATCTTAGCGCGTAGAAATTCAATCAAATGAAATAAAATAGCAAAGTACCTCGAAAATCTAAAACTTAGCATTTCCTCGTCATGTGGCCCGCACAAGCTTTAAAAAAAGTTTCCACACAAATTAAATAAATGTGTGTATACGTAAATGTATTGATATTTACTTATTAATTTAATACCTAACTCAACTGCACACATATATTATTACAATATTTTTTATTATTCTTCATATATACGTATATTGTATACTTTTATTTACTATTTTAAATAACTAAATATATATGCATATTTTATATATATCTTGATTTACTTGACTTGTCAATTCATAGAATGATATAGGATTATGGACAAGATTAATGACATTGATCAACACCTACCATGTAACTAGACCCGTCTTGATATTAGACCCGCATGCCACATTGGAAAACAATGTTACAAAGTCAATGAATTAATTTATAACACACAATTCTTGCAAAGTACACTTTATGACATGGCAAATATTGTCACAACATACAATTGGATTAGCATTAAGACATTTTTTGTGACATAATTTTACTTATGTCACTAAGTTTAGATGCCTGGTGTCATGCCCTAAACGTCATAAACCAACACACTTCTTGTAGCGATATCTTTAGTTCAATAACTAAACTAGACTCCATGTCTAATTTAATTAAGGAAGGCATTTTAACCTAAGCACCACACTTAATTTAAAAGACTTTGGAAATACTCTAGATGCATTTCCAAACCAAAGCATACTATATCACACAAAGGCAACAAGAAAGCACTTAAGAGATTTACTCGAACAGAGAAGAAAGAGCATGATCATGGTGAGAGTTTTTTTTAGATGCACACAACATGGATGCATGCAAGGAACTAAACATGCAATGGGTTTGAGAAAACATAAACTAAATAAAGTGGAGAGGATGCATGGATGAATTAAAGTAAACATGCAGTGGAATGATGTTAAAACCTAAATTAAATGGAGCACATGGAATATTGAAGCAAACATGCAATGGGATGCAAGAATTTAAAAGATAACTAATCATAAATTTAAAGTCCATGAGCAAGACTGTCTCACCTTTATTGATCATACTTACCATGACTCACATGATGGTTGTGAGTAGTGCAGCTTCAATGTTCGTCACTAGAGATTTGAGTTGAATTCTTATGACGACGACCTTTTCTCCAATCTACACATGGTTAGAATAAAATATATGTATACACAAACCTGTGAGATGGCAGGGTTCCAATGTTGATGAATGTTGAATGTTGCAGCACCCTGCGTTCGTCAAGGTCTCTTCTTTTTTCCTGTGGAAGCTTGTCGAAAGTTCAAAACAACTTCTTTCGTCAAATCTATTTCACAACTCAACAGAACAAGGGGTAATCCTACTAAAGCTAGTGATACACTAAACTAGCAAATATCAAGATCATTATCAAAATCTTTACGCCAAATGCTTCCCCGGTAATGGCGCCAAAAATGCTTGTTAGTATAAATTAAGTGCAACTGAAATGTAAAGGATTCCACAAGCGCATAAAAAATACCATTGTAGAATTTTACCGAGAGTGTCTAGGTATCGTTATTTATATTTTATCATAGGAAAGCATGGGTTAAAGAATCTGATAACTCACCATCATGTATCTACTAACTTAGTAAACAACTAGACTAGAGCAGGGGGTAAATGATATAAGATATATGAAAGGAAGCACACATAGAAGAATTCTATGATAAATTAGTAGCTAGCTAAAGTGAGAGACAACGGCAGAGATCAAGGTTCCTATATACTTCTCTAGTACTTGGGTTCTAAAGTAACAGGGGATGGATAGATATAGCAATCACACAATAGCACTTTGGGACACCAGAGCACAAGCCACGGAAAGGGATGAGAAGGGGGCTAGCAAGGTCCGACTACGGTGATTCTAGTACTTTTCATCTTTAACCCCTGCAAAACATAGATTCACCAAAACTTGTGGAATTCTATTAGTATAACCCCTATATCTAGATGGTATTTATATTTAAGTCCTTTTTCATGTTTAGTTGACGGTTAAAATTTGACATTAACTACCATCAACAAAGTCCACGGCACGCTCCCGTGCACCCGAAGGTGGCACCAAGAAGAAGACTGTTGCTACCTGGCCAACTACCGATGCTCTAGGCCTCAAGAGGAAGGCCCCTAGTAGTAGCGGGCTTAGCAAACATGCTGCCGTGATGCCCTCTTCCTCCAATGTACCTTCCCTTTCGTCTCCCACTAAGGATAGTTGCTCTTACACCATTAGGGGAGTGCGCAAACCCGATGGAGGGTATGCTAAGGGTCTCTTCCGCAACGGTGACACACCAGCTAGCAAGCCCGCACCCTCTGCCGAAACCTTAGGCGCCAAACACAAGTTTATAAGGAGAGTGAGTAGAGGGCAGCCTAAGGGTTTCTTTAGCGATAGTGAGGATGAGAAGCCTCCCAAGCGGCCAACCATTGCCTCACTCAGCGCTAGCAACAAGAGCACGCGCCTAAATATTGAGAGGGCGCAGACCCGCATAGCTAAGGCTCATCTTAGTGTGAAAGGACTTAGAGACGAGTTAGATGAGATGCGTCGCGGCTACGAAGATCAGCTGCGTAGGATCGCTAAGGCAGCAGGAGTAGAGCACATTCTCTAGATATCTGTAGAACGCTCCTGCCACACAAATAAATAGGCACACATTTTCCCTTTTCATGATCTTTATTTCTCAATCAA
>CM041636.1:2639825-2704794 GCA_023333625.1 Bothriochloa decipiens | reverse complement strand
CTCCATATATATTTTGTGACTCATCAAGACAGGAAAGAAAACAAGTATGGGGGACGACTCTCCAATTCGACTACAAAAAACAAAAATAAAAAAAAACTGGTTTGTGCAGTTTTCTCCCCCTGCAAACTAAAAAGGTTTTTAAGATAAAATTAAAAATGATGTTTCTTCATACTCCATCAAACATGTCTGCCTACGTTCAAAATATTTGCAAACTTTTTACTCCCTGCTAATACTCCTATAGATTTATGAACATTGTTTGGGGACCCCATTTTATCTAAGTGATTGACAGATGAGATATAGTGGGATGACATGATGCTTGCTCGTTCTTGCAAAGTACTTGGGATTTATTTTAAAAAACAAAAATTTGGTAGCATGTTCATTGAATGATTAGCAAATACCTACCAAGGCCATATGTGATTCCATTTGTCAAAAACCTACCACATATGCTGCTTACGTTGTGTTGAGTTGGGTCAAATTTTGTGACCGTTGTTGAAGAGATGTTTCATGCTCCCAAGATCAGAATTCACTTGCACCCACCAAATAAAGCCAATCCTCACCCTGAGAATTGCGCAAAATAAGCATCCATCCACCAAAAATATGTCAACTCTTACACTAGGAGTTACGCAATTTCCTTCACCAAATAAAAGTGCTGCTTTTGTCCTAAGAACCATGCATTCCTTATGAAAAACTTTACTCATCCATCATGATATCTCCTCATTCAAAGTTTGTCATATGCCAATAAAAGATATGAGGCTATGCTAAAAAAAGAGAGACTATGCACATTCTGATCCAGGAGTATGACGGACTCCCTCTGGTATGGTCTGGGGTTTGACTTGACAACATATGCAGGGTAAGTGTGCCTCATCATTTTCATTCCTACCTAAAACTCCAGATAAGCCTTTTTAGAGTTAGGATGACCATGTGAAGGCATGACCTTTTTCATGCCTTGGTGAGGAACCACTTACATACATGAGCGATATGAGAGAATCATTCAAGGAACACAAGCTATTCTTATGTTTTCAAAATCTTACAAAAACCCAAGTTTCTACGCAGGGACAGAGTAAGAGGATTTGAATCCAGGCTATTACATTTTTCAATTACCAAAGATGATCGGTAGAAACCTTGAAGTTCATAAATCCAGGTGAACCTTGGAATAACCTGTATGCAGATCTTTTTGAATGAAGAAAATGAACCCATTTGGTCCTTAGCACTTTACTCGAGGACGAGCAAAGGACCAAGTGTGGTGGAGTTGTTGGCACTCATTAGCAACTAATTTACAACATCATTCTATTACTAAAACAAATAGAAGGTAGGGCTTTTATCTAATCTTTTCATGAGTTTTTGTTGTATATATGACTTGCAGGTCTGACATGTGGAAATGCCCAAAATATACAAGAAAAGCGCACTTTGGAAAACACATTTAGAAAAGGTGCAAAGCAAGGACAAAGAAGAAAGCCCACCTCAAACATAGAACTAGGCCCATTCGTAACCACGGGGCAGGTCCAGGCCCAGGGAGCAATCGACCACCCAAAGGCGGTGGCCAGTGGGCCTAGCCAGGGGACCGGCTGCCCCCTGGTGGGGCCTCCTGGGCCCAGCCTTCTCAGGCAGTGCTTGAGTCAGTTCCCTCAAGGTATTTTCACCTCCTTCCAATTGAAGAGACGCCCGAACCATCCTATGGAGCTATAAATTGGTGCACCCACTCCCTCCATCAACATAACTGGATATAATTGAGAAGAAGAAGGAGTGGTGCCACATTTTTCCATTAGTTTAGCCTCTAGCTAGACTAGTCTAGGGTTTGTGAGAGAGAGGTAAGAGTTGGAGAAGAAGAAGCAAGGTCAAAACAGTTCTACCTTCGGGTGGAAGAAGTGCCAGACCTGTCGGCTCTCACTCCAACTTGTACCTCTACAACCATCTTGCTACTTGAAGTAAGAGGTTTGTGCTACATTCTGGTTTTGATTCATTAAGTAAGTTACTTTCATAAAACTACTTGTTTGTGGGATCATCGCTTGTCCTTTGGATGGGTGCTCTAGTAAGAGGACTCCTGATAGAGACACAAGTTCCTGGGCATCACTAGAGTAGTAGTCGCCTGCGTAGACATGGTGTCTAAGTCGGAGTCTACCTTCATATGTTGCGTGCGCCTACGGGCAGAGGGGTAAGTGGCAGGTGGTGACAGCCCTGTCCACTCATACCAGCATTCCCCCACATTTGGCCACGGAATAGCACTGATATTGATATCGCTTGGTAGACCAAGTGCGTTAGTGGGCCTGAAGCAAGCTAGTGGGAAGGTTATCATCACTTAGTGTTTCCAGCCTTAGTATATCCTCTCCACCTAAGTTATCCCTCCTACCTTTTCTAGAGCCAACTAGTTAAGAGTTTGCTAACATAGACCGTTCATTTGGGAAAATACGATACCCTGAATAGTTTCGGGTGAAGTGCTACGACGGTACTTCCGTGCGCTTGCAGAATTTTCTGCTGACGCTAAGAAGTGCCAACACTGGTGGGGGATTGTTTGAATTTATATGGATAATTCCCCAATTCCATATGAGAAATTCTATTAAATCTCAAAGGCCCAATACATGTGTTCCCTAATGGGCTTTAATATTTAAGTCCATGAGTAGAGGTGGGAGGTACAACATCAATTAGTACCATATTACTAGTTGATGTAGAGATAGGGAGTTTTCCTCCACATATATATGTACCGATCCTCCTGGAAAAAGACATTGATGTTTTATCACCAACAACCCACCACCGGGGTACCCGGCGGGGTATTTTGTTCGGAGGAGCGTAGCGGACTGTGAAACTCGACGGTTGTGGCAACAAGCTAAACGAGACAGACGATTTTATACTAGTTCGGGCCCTCAATTTGCGTCGAGTAAAAACATTTACGTCCAGTCAGCGTGAGCCTGTTGCATTGTATTGATGAGTATGGGGATTGTGTAGTTCACGTTCTTACCAGGGGTACCCGCAGCAGCCTTATATAGGATGATACTGGTTGCGAGTTCTTGGATTCTTGGTCAGATTCTAGGAACAAGTCCTAAAACTAGTTGTTTCATACTCTTTCCTATTACAATCCTTCCAGGATATGGTAGTTCTCGCGTCGTGTTACTCCATGTTATTCTCGAATCCAACGGCGGGTTCTTCGATCCTTCGTCTATATTCTATCTTCTTGGGGAACCTTCGGTATCCCCATCGACAAGCCCCCGAGCATTCTAGGATTTGGGACTCGGAAGCCGGGCTCTTTTGAGGATAAATCTTGGGATGCTCTTTCTTCTGATTGCTCTTTGTCTTAGTTCTTTTGGTGAGTGTAATTTTTGAGAAAATTGCACTCACTAAGTGTAGCCCCTGAGCCTCTTGTTTTTTGGCACAAAAAGCTGGAGGGTCTGGCCGTAGCCTTTGCCTTTTTATGGAGTGCAAATTTTGAGAAATTTGCACTCAGTGAGTGCAGCCCCCGAGCCTCTTGCTTTATGGAATAGAAAGCTGGAGGGTCTTGTTGAGGTTTTGAAAAGTTCCTTTGGTGGAGGGTACTCCTGCGGCCCCCGATCCTTTGGTGGTTGAGTTCTCTTATTGCTTTTGTACTTCTTTGGGATATACTGTTGAATATGCCTTCTCTGTCTTGTAGTGGCTTCTACTGTTGATCCGTGAGCCTGGCAGGCGCTCTTGATGGCTTTGCTCTATGTGTCTGCTTTCTTTGTCAGTTGTGGGGTGTTCGCACATGTTTGTTTGGTCATTTCTATTCACATGATTGTCCTTGCTCCAGTTCATCTTTCCTCTGTATACCTGGTTTTCATGCGCCCATCTTGCGCTATAAATGTTGCTAGCTGTTGCTCATTACCTCATCAGTTGCTTCTAGTCTTCTTGTGTTCCTTCTTTCTTCTTTCTTCCTTGTGCTCTTGTATTCTTCTTAAACCATAGCTTCTTTCTTCTATGGCCATGGAGTCTTTAATCAGCAAGCTTGATGAGCCCCCGGGCTTGTTCTATGCTCTTTCCTAGCGAATGGTTTAGGTCTTACGACAGGGGCTAGTAGCAGGTTATTCCCCAGGTTGTATCTTCTCCTTAATAGTATTGAGGCAAAAGGAGTAGGTCTTGTGAGGTAGATGGTTGTTGCTATTCTACCTGGACTTCCAGGGCCTCTCCTTTATTATCTTCTTACTCTGCGCAGAGTTGATTAGCATGTGGTCGGCTGACTACCTTGACAAGTTGTTGTGGAACTGCAACTGGCTTGTTCACTGCTATATCAGTTTGGTATGTCGGTGCAGATCAGCACGTGTTGAGCGAGGATATCAGTTTCTTCTGAGGTGGTAGGGTGGTATCTCGCTGCTGTCTTGATGAACTTGGTGCTCCTCTTACTGCCCGTTCGAGTAATTTTGGCTACAAGTTCTCTTCGTCGGATGCGTTGCCTCGGTTGCTTCGTGCTTGATTGCACTGAATCTTGGTAGAGGTTTGATAACCTCAAATTCTAGTATGTTCTTTGTAGTCATTTTGTAATGATTCCCTTTGCTTTCTTTTGTAACTTTATGAGACCTTGTATCTAATTGTACCTTGTTGTAATCTCAGTGTCTTCTAGATCAATAAAATGGAGAGACATTTGTCTTGTCTTGCCCTTGATGGTTGCGCGAGTTGTTTGCTATCTGTATTGGTTTCTGTACCCTATGATAATGATCATGCTGAGTTGTATGATGATGCCTTTTGTGATGCGTTCTGCTTATTTGCGAGTTCTTCTGTCATGCATTATGAAGGTTCTGAGTTGTTTTGGTGGAGAATCAGCTGATCCTGTTATTCTTTGCCTCTGACAGGTTGTTCGCTGCTTCTGCGTTCTTTTTAACTTTGATGGCTTCATGGAATGAAATTTAGCCCAAGATACTCTGTTTTCTACCCGTTGGAGAGTCACTATTTTCATTATTACTATTGGTGCTTATCCGTTGTGCAGCTTTTTGTGCTATCTATCTTGTGTGACCGTTGGCCCAATGAGCCCTCGTAGATCTCCTGACCCTTATAAATATTTGGCTGCTAATCTTCTTCTCGTACTTTCTAGCATCTGCCATCCGTATTCTTGGTCCTCTTGCTCTTGCGCTCCTTGTTGTGTTGAAAAAAGACAGGATCCTTAGTTTGCCTTTTGCCTAATTTCCTCGATTCCTCAAGCTCTTGATGGGCCGAAAGATGTCGAGGACCAAGCTTGTCAAGGTAGATCGAGATCAAATCCTCTTCTTTGTTGATGATAGAGTTTTTCTAATAATTTTTGTGCGGTGCAGGGTGCTTGGCCGGCGCTGACGACGACGATGGCAGATCTGGAGGAATTGGTGGGGCAAGGTCTGCTACAGGAGCAAAATATTTCTGGTTATGCTCTTCCTGGTGATCATTTGGTCCCCACCCCTTCTACGTACCAGATGTTTCTTTTTGTTTCTTTTGTGGCTGCAGGGCTCTGCTTTCCCCCGTTTCATTTCTTGCTGGAATTCCTCCAATTTTTTGGTCTTCACCTCTATCATCTTGATCGCAATGGGATTCTCTATCTCTCCGCTTTTGTGCATTTGTGCGAAGCGTTCCTCGGGGTTCCCCCTAATCTTTTTTTGTTTCGGTATTTCTTTTGCCTTAAGTTGTATCCAAGGTCTGCGTCGTATGGTTACTGCTTGATTCATGTTCGCTTGGGGTTGGGTGCTAAGATTCTTTCTTTTCGCTTATTCCAGGATGTTGTTTGGGCTGACAAGTGGTTCTATGTCCCCAAACCTTCCGAGTACTTTTCTTCTGATTTTTCCCTGGTTCTAGAAGTTACAAGCTTCTGGGATCAAGATTTCTCTGATGCCGAGTTGAAACCCATTGAGCCCCTTCTTGCTCACGCTAACTATGTTAGGGCGAGGGGTCTCACGGGTCTTAGTGTAGTGGCTGGTTTCTTTCGCCGCTTTGTGCAGCCTCTTATGTGAAGGGATGTCTTGGGCTTCGAGTACGTTGGAGTTAATGATTCTTCTCGGATTATGGCTGGTGTTGAGTTGGATGATGAGGGGTTGTTGCTACGCATGAAGACAGTTCTTAGCAATGTCCCTTGTGTTCCTCCTCAATTTGAAGAATATTCTGCCATCAGTCCTCCTCCGTCGGTAAGTGTTTGCCTTTCTTTTCTTTTGTGGAAGTAATTTTTTTCTTATGATGTTTTGCTATTTTTGCTTGCAGGGGTTTGGTCGTGACTTTGTCACCCATCCTTCTTCTATTGAGGGTGTTGATCTAACTGGATCTTCTGCTCAAGCGGGTTTTGCCTCCCGAAAACGGCCTGCTTCTACTTTCATTTTTAGTGTTCGTGAATGTGGCTTTGAGACTGTGCCATATAGACCACATCCAAGATTGCTGAAATGTTTCTTGATACTAGCCGTAGGAGCTCTTCTCATGCACCAATTGTGAGGACCAGTTCTGCTGTTTCCAGTTCTCTTAATGACTCAGGTAACACTGTAATAAGTGTGGTTGATGCTCAGCTCTTTTCACGCTGAATTTTGTTGTCCTTTGTTGATCTTTTTATTTTGTAAGTGGTACTAATGAACCTCTGAATGAGCCCAAGGGGGACGAACAAGTGCAGGCTCCTTTTACTTGTCAACTGTGAGTGTCTTAGTGACTTCTTTTGCTTCTTATGTGGTTCTGTCTTCATGCTGATGTCTCTCCTTTTTTCTATAGTCAGGTTGAGGGTTCTGGAACTTCTTCCTCTGCTTCTCCTTTTTTGACTGCGCATATGTCTTCAGTGGTGCAGTCGTTTGCTGCTATTTCTCCTCCTATCATGCCTAGGAGGGCTGTAAGTTCTTTTATGATCCTACCAAGGTATTTGTTGTAATTTTCTAGATTCTGTCCTCTTTCTTCTTGTTTTGTTTCATCTGTTCTTTCACTATAGGCCCATTGCTGCTGATTTGTCGGGTTCTTCTAGTGGCTCGGCTTTTGTCCGAGTCCCTGTGGTTGGGCCCCGTGTTCAAAGTTCTTCTGCTAGTACGTTACCAGCAGGTTTTTTGGACTTGTTTGTCTTCTTTGACTTGATTTGGTAGCTACTTTCCTTTTTGTTTAAGCTATGTATCTTGGTTCAGTAGGTCCGCAAATCAACCGTTCTCGTCGTCTTGAACTATTGAAAGTTTGTTTTGAAGAATTTTCCTACAAATTTGGGGGTATGGTGAATGTAAGTGTCTTGTTTCTTGTCTTTTCTACTAATCTTTGTTCATCACTTTTTCTTGATTCCTGATCTTCTTTGTTCCCATTCTGGGATCTTCTTTCTAGTTCTTCTGAGGTTGCTGTGACTTCTTCCAATGTCGCTAGTGTGAGCAGGTTCAAAAAGAACTTGTTCAGGTGCGGACGGAGCTTGAACAGGAGCGTTGGTAGTGCCAAGCTGCAGAGACTGCTCATCATGCTTAGCTTGCTGATGAGTGGTGTTGTGGAAAGGAGGTGCTGAAATCTGTAGCCGATGAGGTTCAGACTTTGAAGGCCCAAGTTGCTGGTACTTTAATGTTCTTTGCAAGTTGTTTCTCTTCTTCTTCTTTACTGCTCATTTCTTTTCTTCGATCTTAAATTTGTGCTTCTTTGTAGCTTTTGACAATGAGCGACGTCACTAGCACGAGGACTCGGAGGCGATGAAGGAGACACTCAGGACCTCCAAGAATCAGGCTCAGATGGTAAGGGAGTTGCATTCCCATTGTGAAGAAGCTGATCGCAAATTGGCTTTGGCTTGCGAGTTCCCATTCTTCTTTTCAGGCTTTGAAGACTATCCAGGAACTTCAAGGCCAACTTGATGTTGCCAACACTCATCTCCAGTCTATGTGGGAGGTCGTGTCCTATATTTTGTCTTTTATTGGACAAGAGGGGGATGAGGCCCTTTATGGAGATGTGGCTGCTAACACTCCTTTGATTCCGTCGAGGTTCTATGCCTTCATGCGGTAGAGTTTCCAGTGGTGTGTGAGCAATATCCTATGCCACGTTCGAGTTCTTGCTCCTGCAGCTGATTTAGAGAGAATGGTTGCCCCTGATCTATCATTGGACTTCCTGATGCAGGTTGGAGAACAAGAGGCTGCGCTCCGCCCCCTTGTGAATCAAATTGTAGAACTTGGGCCCTGACCCCACTGCTCCTGCACCTTGAGCACATTTTTGTATTTACTTTCTAGATAGTTGGAAAACTTCCTGGTCCATGGCTGCCTCTTTTTGAATATTGCTCATGCGGGCTAGATTGTTGGAATATGTTTCTGCTGTGCGAGTTTCGTTCTCGTCTTCTAATATTTTGCCTTCTCTTCAGATCATACTTTAGATGGTCTTGAAAAACTATGCAGGTGAGAACCTAGCTTTTGGATGTCCTTGATGAGTTGTGCGGGTGGGAACCCAACTTTAGACAATTTTGATGAGGTGTGCGGGCGTATTCCCGACTCTGAACAAGTTCGATGAGTTGTGTGGGCCTATTCCCGACCTTGAGCAACTTTTGATAAGTTTTTTGGGTGTGTTCCTGACTTTAGAGGCTCCTAATGAGTTGTGTGGGTGTATTCCCGACTTTGGATATCCTTAAATGAGCTTTGTGCGGTTGAGAACTTGGTTTTGGATAACCTTGATAAGCTCATGCTGGTGAGAACCCGACTTTTGATAGCCTTGATAGAATATGCAGGTGAGAACCCAACTTTAGATAATCCTTAATGAACTTGTGAACTATGCGGGTGAGAACCCGATTTTAGATAGCCTTGATAAACTGTGCGGGTAAAGACCTGATTTAAAATAACCGTCATAGATTTGATGAACTGTGCGGGTGAGAGCCTGACTTTTGAGCAACTTTTTACATGTTGTGCAGGCTTGATCCCGACTTTAAATAACCTTAACAGCTTTGATGAACTGTGCGGGTGAGAGCCCGACTTTTGATGAACTTTTCCCAAGTTGTGCGGGCCTAATCTCGACTTTAAATAACCTTAATAAACTTGATGAACTGTGCGGGTAAGAATCCCGACTCTTATTATTTTGATGAGCTTGATGAACTGTGCGGGTGAGAACCCGACTTTTGAGCAACTTCTTACAAGTTGTGCGGGCTTGATCCCGTCTTTAGGTACTTTCAGACAACCTTGATAAACTTGTGCGGGTGGGAACCCGACTTTTGATCATCTTGATGAACTTGATGAACTATGCGGGTGAGAACCCGTCTTTGAGCAACTTCTTACAAGTTGTGCGGGCCTGATCTCGACTTTCAGAAATTCTTTTATGCTGCTTCTTGTGTAACATAATTTTGCTTGTTTGGGTCTGAACTTGCATGGTCTTGAGTTAGCCAGAGTTGTTTTTCAGCTACCTACTGGTAGGACTTTGGCTATTTGAGCCATAGTTGATTCAAAGTCGTGCTGGCTTTGTAGCGCAGCGTAGTTGGAGTCTGAGCCTGAACTCGAATGGTCCTGAGTTCAATGCAGTGGTTGTGTTCTGCATCATGTCTCAGGAGGGGGTGGGGAGTCAAAGAACCTAGACCGACACGTGGTGCCCTGATCCTGCTGTTTAAAGCAAAAAGGTTTTTGACTCCTGAACCAGCACTGAGTGCCCAGGTTCAACTGCATTCTGTATTCGCAGTAAAGGAAGAACTTTCCAGTTGTGAATCTGGCACGAGGGCTCGTATTCATCCTGGAAGGGCCCAAGTGGACCAACATGTGGTGCCCTGATCAAACTCAGTGCTCTATGCACAGGGCAGGCAGGATGTGGCGCCAGGATCCTGGACCAATACGAGGTGCCCTGATCCCACTATTACGAATAGGTCTGGACTCCTGAACCAGCACTAGGTGCCAGGGTTCAATTGCATTCTCAATTCACAGTACTCTCTGATCGTGAGATGACACAAGTGCCCTGAATCACCCAGAGAGGCCCAATCCTGGAGCGACACGAAGTGCCCTGATCCAGCCCAGAGCCACGCTAAGACTCTAGTCCATGGAGGCACGCTATGAGATCATCCCATAACACAGTATCTTGGAGAGGCGTTGGATGCCTGTTGTTCTTGACTTGAAAACAATTGGGATGAGTTGTTCTGAGGCACTCAGCAAAGGCCCGAAATAAAAAATCCAAAAAAACCTGAAAATAATAGAAAAAAATTTAAATCTGAGGGGGACCCACCGCCATGCGCCCGCATTGCCGCAAGGTCGCAACTCGTGGCATTTTTCGCGCGAAAATCACGCGCTTCACGTCCGGTGGGATTCGAACTCGTGACCTCTCTCTCGCGTGTCATCTGCCTTAACCACTGCACTACTCTGTCACATGTGTCTATAACTAGTTTTATTTCCTCATATTCTATACTAAACCGAGAGTAATTAGCTTGTTTAAGGGCCTAAATGAATTCAAATCCAAAAGTGGTCAACTATAATATTTCATAACTTTTCGAGATCTACACTTTTCATTTAGGAAGTTTTTTCATCCGAGGTCTTTTACGAAATTTGAATTTTCAAATTTAAGATATTCACATATGGCTTTAGTATGGTAAGATGAACTCAAATGAAAAAGTTATCAACTGCAAAGTTTCATAACTTTTTGAGATCTACAAACTTTGTTTAGGGTATTTTTTCATCCGAGGTCATTTACGAAATTTGAATTTTGAATTTTGAAATTCACGCGTAGGTTTAGCATGGCAAGATGAACTCAAAAGAAAAAAATTAAACTATAACATTTCATAACTTATGAAGATCTATAAACATTATTTTGCTTGTTTGATCATTTGTTCATCCGATGCGGTGGTTCTAACATAGTTCACAATTCTTATGAAACTATTAGTGAGATGTAGGTTTTATAAACAACATTACTATCGATTTATGAAATGAAAAAATGACCAATATAAACTTTGTAGATCCTAAAAAGTTATACAACTTTGTAGTAGAAAATTTTTTCATTTGAGTTCATTTAGTGCCTCGAAATGTAATATTGAAAATATCTTTGCCGAGTGCCAACAGGAAGACACTCGGCAAAGTCTGCTCTTTGCCGAGTGCCGGTGACGTGGCACTCGGCAAAGAGCTCTTTGCCGAGTGCGAAGTCTGACACTCGGCAAAGACTTTCTTTGCCGAGTGCCCGAGATTTAGCACTCGGCAAAGAATATTACACTCGGCAAAGTCGCGATTTCCGGTAGTGAATGGTCCAGTTTGTAGCCAACGAAGATTCAAGTGCTTCGTCGTTTGCTACCTGCCATATGTTTAAAGGTATGGCCATCGGTAGTAGTAAAAGGAAAGTTGACTGCAGGGTAGTACCGGCCATTGTTGTTATACCAAAGCTCGAGGAGCTCGAGTTTCCTGGTGTGAAGGAATTATCGCAGAGCAATGTTGCTAGCTGTGCACAGCTGGGCTTGGAGTGCCTCCCTTCCACTCGCAGAGTCAAAGTAGACTTCTGGTGTCTCGGCCTATTTCAGGAAGACGTGAAGAGAGAGGAGGCTGCACTGCGGCAAGCAGTTGAAGCCCATCCCAACCACCCCGCACTCGAAATTGAACTCATTGGTAAAGAAGATAGGAAGAGGTATGTAGCTACGTACATATATTCATTTCGAAACCCATCCCAACCGCTCCCCATCATCTGTTTTAACAAAATTCCAATCACAGGCGAATCCCATCGTCGGATGGTGACGATGATGATTCCCCATGCTGGGATGATGACGATTATGATTCAGACGCACAGGAGGGCAAGCTACCTAATCCGATGGCAGATCTAGGTACAGATTATATTTCATCCATAGCTACCATGGTCTTCACTACTATTGTCAAATGCGTTTTCTACTACTGTGTGTATTGATGCCTGGTTTTTGAAGAGGGATGAAACCGGATTTCAGATACACCAGTTTGGATGCAAAATGTTTTTCAAAAATCTTAAAATCATCATCATAACAGTAGGGTGTACTAGTTCTACGATGTTGCAGAGGAGCTCTTCACCATGTCGACTATATATATATGCCCTGAGGCGCCATGTAACAACCCAAAAATCTCAATTACAAATTTTTTGACAAAATCCCATAAGTGATGACATGTCATGTAGGAAACCATCCTAAGTTTTGCATATAAACCACATGATCCTTTCTAGCAAAGCATTTCCTTTTGTCAATATACTATGCATTCATATGTTGTACCTTTAATCAAACATTGTGATTTGGATTTCATTTGGATTTATGTGATGATTATAAATCAACTTCCACATATTTATTTATATAATAAATAAATATAATACGCTATGACCCAACATGCCTATGACCAATGTTGACCACCATGGAACAAATTGTTACATACTACATGAAACACATATGTATGTATTGAAAGAAATACAGAAATGGAGAAAGGCAATCCGGCCCACAACCATGAGCAGCCCAACCCGGCCAGCTTTCCCTCTTCTTTTCCTTGCCAATCCAACGGGCCTACGTGGTCCGTCAACCGCTAGCCCAACAGCCCGCTGCAGCAACGGCCCATCGGCAAACCACATGCGCCTGATCTCCGCCCTATGGCACTGAGTCGTGGCCCCGCATGTCATCATTTTCTCCTTGGTCCCCCACCCGTTTGTCTGTTCTGCCGACGTGAAAGTTGCATGCCCGTTGAAATGACCTCGATTTCCGCAAAGGGAAATCCACAGAGTTGAAGTGTAAGATGACTATTTAAATCATATTACCCGATAACAGTTGAATATCATCATCCATACATTGAACAAAAGAGTGCAATAGAGAGGATTACAAAAACTTATTACATCGTCACTTGGCAGAATCAGAGTTCATGCAGCATAAAATTAAAAGCTTGAAGGTGCGGAAGCTATCATCTCCGATCCAACTTGAGCGTAGGTGCGAAACCCTCAAAAACTGTACTCCCCAGATGAGTACTCAATCCTTGAACCTAAAACCAAATTTTCAGTATGATGTGTACTGGCCACTCTCACCCTATGCATTGCTTTGTGGAAACATGGATGCAAAACATGGATATAAACAAATGAATCTATAAAGGCTAGGTTTTCCTATGCAGTGATCAAGTATATAAGTAATTAAAAGCAAGTTTTATACACGTTCCCAAACTCACACCATCCATAACCATCCATCTCTGAAACACTATCCCACATCTTCCAACACCATCTCAGACTCGTGTCGACAAACCAACTCCCTCTCGGCTTGCCTCAGTGGCCCGCAGCCCTCAACCTGGCTCACGGTCGGAAATCATACACTCAGGGGGAGGTAGAACACTCCACTCTCTAGTCCGATGCAAGCAGAACACAGGAAAGGTCCATAGCCGAACCAGTCGGCATATGTATCGATCGATCAACCATACACTCTGTAGAGGTTTCACTAATCCACTAGATAACCATCATCGGTGTTGATCACCACCTAGGCAGATTCTGGGTGCCTACTGCCATAAAATGATGCCATTCTATTGTCAGCCCTGGAACACCCTTAGAGTGGCTGATACTGTGAAGAGCCTATCTCATGATCCCATTCCCGTAGAGCATCATGATCATCTTGAAAGGGTGTTAGACATCAACATGCTCCTACCTCCCTGACACACGCTCGTCTGATAGTAATGGCATCGATCTATCCAGCGGTTCGGCCATCTTCCCCCCATGGGAAGCGAGTGGAAAGCAAGAGATTCCTATGATCAGATTACCAGCATAGCAGTTCCTAAGTGTGACCAAGCCAAGATGTCTTCTCCAGGGTTGATCTTTAGCATGCTACCACGGTACCTTCGTCTTGGGTTCCACCCCTCAGAGGCTCACACCCGAAGACCACCAGCGCATCATAGTTGGTCCGCCACAGACTGCTATTCATGGAAATGTCCAAATACATGCCCCGACAAGACTCGCTCCAAAAGCTTGTCGTACATCCCGGCTCGATCGACTCAACCCTCACCCTACTCCCTGCTATAAGTTCTACCCCAAACCCAGATACAGCATCATCAGCTCACATGCCCATGTGATCCATCAACACACACATCAAGCCTGGCACCCTCCAGGCCCTCCTAGGGTTCACCACGTCGCATCAAAATGTAAGAGAGTGAAGTTTATATACATAACATAGCGGAAAGCAAGTGGCTAACATAACAGCGGGTATGCAGGTGATAGGTTACAACAAGGTAAGGCTCCTCAAGTAGTAATCTACTATGCATTCCTAGCACAGACGATCCATTATATAGCAACAGAAGTTAAAGCACTAGCCAAGCTACATTTGCCATGCATAATGGGATCTACGAGGTTGGGTAAGATGTGGCACCTTCACTGATGTAGCTGTTGGACTTCTCCTGGTAATCACTGTCATCAGACTTGTCCTCGCTCGAGCCTGTAACCGAGAATTAATGGTCGCATAAGCGACCCCTATAGATTAGCATAAAGAACGAATACCAAATAAAAGATCCAAATGCACTCAAACATAGCGAAAATAGGTAGAGCTCAATTTATTAAAAATTTGGATATGTGGATCATAATTTTCTGAGCTCGTATGAATTAGTTATGATTTTTCAAAGATTTAACAATTTTCTGTAAAAAGAAAAGGACTGGATTATTCTGGTGCTGACACTTGGCAGCATGTGATTGGTCCACGTGTCACGTACGGTCTAACAGAGACAACACAACAGCTGACATGGCGGATGATGTCATGCTGACGTCAGCATTGACTGGGTCAACGATCGCCTGAGATGTGGGTCCGGGGTGACGTCACTGCTGACGTTATTAGTCAACGGTCAATAGTCAACTGACAGGTGGGCCCCACTGGGCCATTAATGGACCGTTAATGGGCTGAGTGGGCCGGATATGGGCTGAGCTCTGCCCGCCATGTGTCGTGCTCTGTTGCTGCTATGTCATCGTCTAGATCCCAAACGGGCTCAGCTCAGAGTCCCTTGTCCACGGTGCACCGAACACATTGGGGTCCATGGTCAGCGACTCAAGTTCATGTGAACCGCATCCACAGCGCCGTCCTCTGGTTCATGTGATCCATAGACCTGCCCTTGGTGCACCAACTCTGCCTGGTCCCCCGAGCAGTGACTCCGGTCCACGTAGACCATGTCCATTATCCTCTTTACCAATCCATCCCCTTCCTCTGTTTCCTTTGCCTGTCGGTAGAGCTTGACGGTAGCGAGGGACCCTCGATTCCCAGTGACTCGGTGGTCCTTCAGCTCCATCATCTCGTGCATCGGGTTCAGGTTGTCACGGCATTCATGGAGGTGGCCTTCAAGGCGGAAGCTTGGCTCCCGGCGGCATGCTCCACGGTGAGCGATGGGTCAACGGTGATGGCGCATGGCTGCAGCTCAACTGTGTCTGATTCCAAACCAAGGCAGGGCACGAAAGCACGATTGGGGTCACCCAATATACTCCCACAGCACCAACGGCGACCTCAAACCATGGCAGAGTCTGCGCGGGCAGCAACACCCATGGCGGAGCTCCGGCGTGACCGTGGTGCGCGGCATGGCACCTTGGGAGGCTCCCTGGCCTCCATCTTCTCCTTGGCTCGGTGCAGCACTGCACGATGAAGCTCTGTGGTGTCTTCTTGCTCCACAAGGCAGTTAGAGACGAGCAGTGCACCCTCACCTTGGCGGCGCTCCAGAGCGGCATGTCAACGGTATGGTCGAGCGTATATGGTCCTCCGGTGCAGCATCCTGGTAGCTAGCACGCGCACAAGGTGCTCCTTGATGAGGAAATTCTAGATTCGGCGATGAAGTGGCTTGGGGCTCGATGATAAGGTAGCAAGGTGGCCTCGCCATGGCGGAGTGCAGCATGACGACGGGCATGGCGGCGTTCCGATCCAACATCCTCCCGAGGCCGTGGTCCTTGGGGCTTTGGCCGGTCCGTGTGTGCGTGTGCATGTGTCCAAGTAGGCCAGGTGAGGCCTTGGCCTATGCGCTCACGGTGTGGAGCACCATGGCCAAAGCACGAGGTGGAGGCTGGAAGAGTGGCGATGGCGGTGGTGCTCACCGGCGTTTGTAGGGGAAGGGAGTTGTGGTACGAACTCCAACGGCGTTGGCTCGTGGTATAGCTCCACTTCCTCGACCCAACGGCTTCGCAGTAGCTCCATTACCACGGTGGCATCCTTCTTCTTCTTCCCCGGTGACAGCATCTCCTTCCCCGCCCCCTTCTCCTTCTACCTCCCCCTTCTCCTCCAATTGAGTTGTCTGGTGGCAAAATTGGAAACCACTAGAGTGGTGGCGGCGGTTGGGAAGCCCTAGAGCTCTGGGCCTTGTTTATATAGAGGGCCAGCAGACGGTGTTCAGGCGAGAAAGCTTGATCAAGCGGTCTGGAGAAGGTTCAAGTCACCCGGTGGGCTCGGCTGGGTCCAAGAGGTCAGCGTGAGGGGGCTAGCAAGGGCTAGGTGCTGAAATGCATTACAGCGACAGAGTTTCACCGCGGCGGCAGCGCATGTGCGCATGCGCGTGGGAATAAAATGCCTACGCCGTGGGCATTTTGCTGGCGGCTGGTTGGTCGTGGTGGCAAGCTGGCACGCGTCGATGATCCAGAGGGCTGGATCGAGCAACGGGGGTGGTTTACTTAGGGGCGATGCGAGGGGACAAGCCCTAACACGCACGACATTAGGCGCAATGGCCTAGCGTGGGGGACCTTGGGAACATTTGACATGTGGGTCCCATGACGGGTTCCACTAGTCAGCGGTAGTGGCTGGCTCCTTTGGTTGCGACGCGAGGCGGGGGCTTCTTCTTGCTGG
Organism: Bothriochloa decipiens; assembly: GCA_023333625.1. Lineage (NCBI taxonomy): Eukaryota > Viridiplantae > Streptophyta > Magnoliopsida > Poales > Poaceae > Bothriochloa > Bothriochloa decipiens. Next base: position 2,688,194 of record CM041636.1, on the reverse strand, counting down.
GCCTCGCGGGCCGGCGGGCTCCTTTGCTTGCTGGGCCGGCTGTGCGGAGAGAAAAGGAGAAAGAAGGAAAAAGAAAAGGGACGGTGTGGGCTTGCTGGTAGACTTGGGCCAAAAGTCTACTAGTCTACTAGTGGACATTTAAAGTTCCTCCTTTATTTCTTTTCTCTTTTCCAAAATTATTTATCTAAACATATAGGTATTTATATAAGTTGCAAAATAATTCACTAGTGGACATATGGTCCTTGCTAGGCTGGGTATTATTCCCATAGATTGGATATTTATTTATTTGTTAAATAAATATTGTTGGTATTTATTAAGAAATACATAAATCCAAATAAAATCCAAATCATAAGTAAATTAAAATGCAACATGGATGCATGAGCCAGGGTTTACAAGATGAAAGCATGTCGTACTTGTGCAACATGAGAGGAACTTTTCTACATGACACAACATCACTCTTAGGTTTTTGAGAAAAATTTTGTAGCTCGGATTTTTGGGTTGTTACACCTGTGCGACCGCATAGCCAGCATGCGAGCACCGTCATAGTCGGATCATTGTGCTGCCTCACCCGCGTGTTGGATGGAAGCCACCTGGCTGACCAACACCCGATAGGGTCATGCAAAACGCATGACCCCCTCACGCACACACCACTGTGACCTTGCCACACTTGATTCCCCCTTACCTCAGCCATGTAAGGAAAATTGGCACATGAGCTAGGGTTTACAAGATGAAAGCATGTGGTACTTGTGCAACATGAGAGGAACTTTTCTACATGACACAACATCACTCTTAGGTTTTTGAGAAAAAAATTGTAGCTCAGATTTTTGGGTTGTTATAGTCCTTCCCCATCATTGGAATCTTGACCTTGACATTTAAGAAGTGACATACCCTTCGAAGAGGTAAGGATACTGTAGCAACAGTTGATTCTCATCTTCCCACATTGCTTCATGTTCAGTGTGATTGCTCCATTGAACCTTGCACATAGGGATAGACTTGCTTCGGGTCTCTTTGGTGTGATAACCCAAAATCTTGATGGGGTGCTCTTTGTACTCTAGAGTATCTTGGATATCAAGCACATCAGTGGTAACTGTTTCTTCATTTGGTACCCTCAAGCACTTGCTTAGCTATAAGACATGGAAAATGGGGTGCACTCCTGCTAACTCTGGAGGTAGTTCAAGCTTGTATGCGAGCTTTCCAACTCTTTGACGGATGCGGTAAGGGCCAACATACCTTGGAGCTAGTTTCCTTTTCACGTGGAATCTATCAGTACCATGAAGTGGAGACACTTTGAGATAGACAAAGTCCCCAACTTTGAATTCAAGGTCTCGACACCTTTTATCAGCATAGCTCTTCTATCGGCTTTGAGTGATCCTCAAGTTCTCTCTTACTTGAGCTACTCGTTCTTCGGCTTCCTTGATCTTTGCGGGGCCAAAAATAGCCCTCTCACCTGGGTGGTCCCACATCAATAGGGTTCTGAATGGTTTGCCATAAAGAGCTTGAAAGGGTGACATCTTGATACTTGCCTAGTAGCTGCTGTTGTAAGAGAACTCAGCAAACGACAAACACTTCTCCCAATCTGAGCCATATTTGAGAACACTGGTGCGAAGCATATCCTCAAGAATCTGATTCAACCTCTCTGTCTGACCATCTATTTGAGGGTGGTAAGCAGTGCTGTAGTCGAGGTCAGTGCCAAAGGATTTGTGTAGAGATTGCCAGAATCGGGACATGTATTGAGGTCCATGATCCGACACGATACTCTTTGGGGCTCCATGAAGCCTAAGTATCTCCTTGATGTACAAGTCAACCAACTGTTCTGCACGTATCAAAGTATTCACTGGTATAAAGTGTGCTACTTTCATCAGATGATCAACTATTACCCAGATGGAGTCATGACCTTGCGGGGATTGAGGCAATCCCATGATAAAGTGAATGGATATGCTCTCCCACTTCCATTCAAGAACATCGAGTTGTTTGAGTAATCCAACAGGTCTTCTGTGCTCGGCCTTAACTCTGTTGTAGATGTCACATTCAGCCACATGTCTAGCAATGTCTGTCATCATGCTTTTCCACCAAAAGTGCTTCTTCACATCTTGATACATTTTTGCACCACCAAGATGGATGCAATACTTAGAGTCATGTGCTTTTGTCAGAATCTCTTTACGCAAGGTAGGATCGCTAGGTACACAGATTCTGTCCTTGAATCAGATGGTTCCATGCTCATCTTCCCTGAATTCGAGGCTGTAGCCTAGCTTCATCAATCCACGTATGTACTCCATCTCCTCGCAACTCCTCTGAGCTTCATGAATTCGCTCGGTGAGATTATACTGGATGTGAAGTTCATGCAATAGACCATGGGGTACTATCTTGAGCTGGAGATCTTCAATTTCTTTCTTCAATTTAGGTGGCAGGGTTGAGGTGAATAGAGCATGATAGTAGGTCTTGCGACTAAGAGCATCTGTGACTACATTCGCTTTTCCTGGATGATAGTGAATCTCCATGTCATAGTCCTTGATTAGCTCTAGCCATCTGCACTGTCTCATATTCAGATCTTCCTGAGTGAAGAAGTACTTCAGGCTCTTGTGATCAGTGTATATATCACACTTGTTGCCAATGAGATAATGCCTCCAGATCTTCAGGGCGTGCACAATAGCTGCTAGCTTGAGATCATGAGTGGAGTATCGTTGCTCGTGCTCCTTTAGCTGTCGAGAAGCATAAGCAATAACTTTAGTGATATCAGGACACAACCTAGTCCTTGGAGAGAGGCATCACAATAGACAACAAAGACTTTAGTGATATCAGGTAAGCCTAGGACAGGTGTGGTAGTGAGCTTCTCCTTCAGAGTTTGGAAGCTATGTTCACACTCAGGTGTCCATTCAAACTCGTTGGTCTTCTTTAAGAGATTTGTCATAGGGCGAGCTATCTTCAAGAAGTTCTCAATGAATCAGTGATAGTAACCCGCCAATCCTAAGAAACTCCTGATCTCAGACACATTGCGAGGTTGCTCCCATTCTTTCATGGCCTCTATCTTTACAGGATCTACAACAACACCATCAGCTGTAGTACATGACCAAGGAAAGCAACTTCTTTAAGCTAGAACTCACAGTTGCTGAACTTGGCATAGAGTTGGTGTTGGGATAGCTTCTCGAGCACTATTCTCAGATGTGCTTCATGTTCTTCGGCAGTGGATGAATAAATCAGAATGTCATCAATGAAGACTACCACAAACCGATCAAGATCATCCATAAATACCTTGTTCATCATGTTGATGAAGTAGGCAGGGGCATTCGTGAGACCGAAGGATACAACGGTGAACTCATACTGCCCATAGCGAGTGACAAAGGCTGTCTTGGGAATGTCTTCTTCATGAATCATCATTTGATGGTAGCCTGATCGAAGATCAATCTTTGAGAAGTATTTAGCACCACGTAGCTGATCAAGCAGATCATCAATCCTGGGCAGAGGATACATGTTCTTGATAGTAACAGCATTGAGATTACGGTAGTTGACACACATCCTCATCATTCCATCCTTCTTCTTCACAAACAGAACAGGTGATCCCCAGGGCGAGGCACTAGGCCTAACAAAGCCCTTGTCGGAAAGCTCTTTTAGCTGCTTCTTGAGCTCTTCTAGTTCATCAACTGACATGCGGTACGATCACTTAGCAATGGGACCGGTACCCGGCACAAGGTCAATTATGAACTCAACATCGCGATCTGGTGGCATGCCGGGCAACTCTTCTAGAAACACGTTCTCATATTCTCTGACAACGGGGACATCAGTGAGAGTCTTCTCCTTTTTTTGAGATTCTGCTTGAGACTTAAGTGTAGTCAGGGCACATAAAATAGATACAGACTTATCCTTCTGAGGTGCACATCTAACTGCTTAGCCAGAGGGTGGGTTATCTGAACATATCTGGGTGAACAAGAGATCAAACCCTTGTGCTTGGCAAGCCAATCCATGCCTAGGATGACATCCAGGCCATTTGAAGGTAGAAGGGTAAGGTTAGCTCGGAAGGTTAGACCCTCAATAGAAAGCTTCACTCCCTTACAGATATGGGCGCTTCTCATCTCACCTAGAGGAGAACTGGTGACTATAGGCTCTAGAAGTGGAGTGGTAGGTATTGTAGATCCAGAATCAAATAAAATAGATGCTTTAATGCCATTAACTAAAAACATAATGTACACAACATCTGGGGTAGCTTGAGCTTCTTCAGCGTTCATGTGTGTGAGGCGACTGCGGCTTGTAGACCCATGGTACTGTGACTTGGGTGTGGTAGGAGTGGGCGTCTTCTTAGGATAGTCAATGACCTTGTGACTAGGTTTGCCACAACCGTAGCAAGTTATCGGCACACTACCTGTGAGGGTTGGCGCAGCGGCCTTCCAGTTGCTAGGGTTTGGCGTAGCATGAGTAGGTGTCGAGTGGTCGGACCTGTGACATGGCTGCGAAGAGTTCTCCCGGGGGTAGCGATCCTTCCTAGAGCGGTCATGAGAGCGAGGGTCACGAGAGTGACGGTCGCGGGAGTGATGGTCACGGGAAGAGTGGAAGTGGTCCCAGGGCCACCTTGATCTTGGGGTTCGGACCCTTCTTGTACTGAGTGATCTTCTCCTTCTTAGATGCCGCAACATGCAGAGGTGCATAGCGCAGCAAACTGGTGAAAGTGTTGGTGTACTCGTATATGTCACACCCCTTCTGAGTGAGATTGCAGAATTCCTCCTCCTTCTGCTCCATGACTCCCTCAGGAACATGGTACTTGATGAACTCATCAGCAAACTCATCCTAGGAGATGTGGTCGGGGTCCTTATGAGCTTGGCAGTAGCTATCCCACCAGGAGCGTGCAGCTCTAGTGAGATGGTGAGTAGTGATCCTGACACGTTCCTTAGGGGTACAGGTGGTCAGCTCCGGCTTCTTCTCGATCTCCCAAAGCCAATCATCAGCTTCCAGCGGTTCCTTGTAGGTGCCATCAAAGGTGGGTGGCCTAAGCTTCAGAAAACCCTCGAGTTTCCTCTGGAAGTCATTCGGGTTGCCTCCATAGCGGTGGTTGGCCCCATTGACCAATGCGGCGAGCAGCTGTGTCTGTTGTGCAATCACTTCTGCCAGGTTCGGCGGCAGTGGTGGTGGCGGGTTTGGCTATGGCAGTCCCATTGCCATTGGCATCACCTCCTCCAGCAGCACTTCGTCCAAGAGCACCAACTCCAGCTGGCGGGGTCTGCTCACAATCGTTCCCACCCAGGTTGAGGTCAATGGGCGGAACGTGACCACCCCTGCATCCATGGCGCCTTCCACACCCAAGCTCAGGCACGGGTGGAGGCAGATGGTTGCCAAGCGTGCGGAGTGACGTGCAAACATCTCTGACACGGGTCGACAATAGTTTAGTACTTATTGATTCAATATAATTAAATGATTTCAACTATTTAAGGAAAAACATTTAATCTATCTAACACTCATACAAAGAAGTAATAAGAGCCATAAAATGCGATAAGATCAAACATTCATCACATGGTTTGCATTACATGGCATCATCTCTAGCAGCTATGCTAGATGACGTGCGAGACTCACACTACGAGAAGGTAACTCATGGAGGGTACATCAGGGATGATACATCAAAGCTCATGGATAACAACTAGCTCAAATCTAACTCATGACATGGCCACGCAGGGTCCACACTAGTTTGACTCGTACATCGGTGTATCGTACACTACTGGGTGAAAACGGCTGCCAAGAACCATCAACTCCTCTTGTGACATGTGAAGGCACTTCATGTAAGCCTGGGCTTCTTCAAACTCCTTGGTAAGCGGCAGGTTGGTGGGGGCTAGACAGTGGTCGTGCCTCAAGAGAGTCTGACCAATCTAGAAAGTTTCCTTGAAGGGGTCCTTAAGTCTGACCGACAAAGGGAGTCGGTCCAGCAACTTAGCGTACTCCTGACAGTGCCTCTCATCAGTGTTCTTCCAAGCTGTCTTGAGTCTCTTGTACCTGTCCACCAAGGTCTTGTTCTGAATCATCAGAGCAATTAGATGGCCTTGGTTGCACTGTGCTTTTGCCTCTACTTACTTCAATGCTTTGACGAGCATTGCCTTCTCATACTGCACAATGAAGTTGCTCTTGCCATCTTCCCATCTCCTCTTCTGAAGTTCTCTGATCTCCTTGTCCTTGTCAATCTCATCTCTTTCCAACTGGAGGACCCTTGCATCGAGGTAGTAGTTCCATAGCCCAATGTCCTCCACCTTGTCTCGTAGGTTAGAGACTTCAGCTTTGTGGGCTCTTGCTTGTCTGGCGAGCTTGTCCTTCAGCTGAGAAATGGTTTCCTTGAGACTTTCCTTCTCCTCAGCTTCCTTCTTGCAAAACTCTTGGTACTCCATTAGAGTGTTGCGGTCAAGGCGCCTCTTCTTCTCTAAGTGCTCTATGTAGCAGTTCTACTCGAAGAGGTGAGCGGCAAAGGCGTGGTTGCAAAGGCTTGCCTCAGCTAGGATGACCAGCCTGACTAGGTCATCCTGCTGCTCTGGTGTGAGGAGAGAGTTTAGCGCCTGAGGAAGAAAGCGAAACTCTGGGTTGCAAAGGTGCTTGTAAGCGATCTTCATCACTTCATCCAGAGCTTTGAGGGACATAGACTGGATCCCTTCCTCAATTGAGTTCTTGATTGCCATCTCTATGAGAGCTGGTACTGAAGGCAGAGTCTGAGTTGCAGGGGTCTCCAGGTGAGTGACCACGTAGCCCTTGATTCCTCCTTCTGGGTCAGGTGCTCCAGTGCAGGTGTACTTGATCTCCTCAACAGGCACTCCGAGCACTCCCAAAACACAGCGTAGGGTGTACGGGAAGCCTGGAAACTCCTGTCCCACGTAGGTGAACTCAGCCTTGGGTAGGCTGCTCAACGGTCGAAGCGGGGGTCCAAAGCTTGTCATCTGCACATTTTAAAGGGAAAAGGTCAGCAAGTCAGTAATAATAGGGAAGCCTCGCATAAGAAGAAATGTAGGGTCGGTATATAACAGAAAGAAAAGCTAGTTTGTCTTGTTCTATCATCCATTTCCAGGGTTTCATCCTAGGGTCAAGTAAGGCTCCTCATACCAACTAAAATGACCTTGATTTCCGTGAAGGGAAATCCATAGAGTTGAAGTGTAACATGACCATTTAAATCACATTACCTGATAACAGTTGAATGTCATCATCCATACATCGAACAAAAGAGTGCAATAGAGAGGATTACAATAACTTATTACATCACCACTTGGCAGAATCAAAGTTCATGCAGCATAAAATTAAAAGCTTGAAGGTGCGGAAGCGATCATCTTTGATCCAACTTGAGCATAGGTATGAAACCCTCAAACACTGTACTCCCTAGATGAGTACTCACTCCTTGAACCTAAAACCAAATTTTCAGTACAATGTGTACTGGCCACTCATCGTAGAAATGGCAAGACTCACTCCAAAAGCTCATGGTAGAAATCGCCACAGATTGCTATTCATGGAAATGGCAAGACTCGCTCCAAAAGCTCATCGTAGATCCTGGCTCAATCGACTCAACCCTCACCCTACTCCCTGCCGTAAGTTCCATCCCAAACCTAGATACAACATCATCAGCTCACATGCCCATCTAATCCGTCAACACACACATCAAGCCTGGCACCCTCCAGGCCCTCCCAGGGTTCATCACGTTGCATCAAAATGTAAGCGAGTGAAGTTTATATACATAACATAGCGGAAAGAAAGTAGCTAATATAACGGCGGGTAAGCAGGTGATAGGTTACAACAAGGTAAGGCTCATCAAGTAGTAATCTACTATGCATTCCTAGCATAGACGATCCATTATATAGCAACAGAAGTTAAAGCACTAGCAATGCTACATTTGCCATGCGTAATGGGATCTATGAGGTTGGGTGAGATGTGGCACCTTCATTGATGTAGTTGTCAGACTTCTCCTGGTAACCACTATCTTCAGACTTGTCCTCGCTCGAGCCTGTAACCGAGAATTAATGATCGCATAAGCGAACCATATAGATTAGCACAAAGAATGAATACCAAATAAAAGATCTAAATGCACTCAAACATAGCAAAAATAGGTAGAGCTCGATTTATAGAAAATTTGGATATGTGGATCATAATTTTTTGAGCTTGTATGAATTAGTTATGATCTTTCAAAGATTTAACCATTTTCTAAAAATGAAAAGGACTGGATTATTCTGGTGCTGATACATGGCAGCACGTGATTGGTCCATGTGTCGTGTGCGGGTCCAATGGAGACAACACAGCAGCTGACATGGCGGATGACTTCATGCTAACATCAACATTGACTGGGTCAACGATCTCCTGACATGTGGGTCTGGGATGACGTCACTGCTGACGTCATCAGTCAACGGTCAACTGATAGGTGGGCCCCACTGGGCCTTTAACAGGCTGTTAATGGGCCGTTAATGGGTCGAGTGGGTCGAATATGGGCCGGGCTTGGCCCGCCATGAGGCGCGCTTTGGTGCTGCCACATCATCGTCTGGATCCCAAACGGGCTCAGCTCACGGTCCCTTGTCCACGGTGCACCAAACACACTGGGGTCCATGGTCAGCAACTCAAGTTCATGTGAACCGCATCCATAGGGTCGTCCTCTGGTCCGGTCCATGTAGACCACGTCCATTATCCTCTTTACCAATCCATCCCCTTCCTCTGTTTCCTTTACCCGTCGGCAGGGCTCAACGGTGGTGAGGGACCCTCGATTCCTGTCGACTCGGTGGTCCATTGGCTCCATCATCTGGCGCATTGGCTTCAGGTCGTCACGGCGATCGAGGAGGCGGCCTTCAAGGCGGAAGCTTGGCTCCCGGCGGCGTGCTCCACGGCGAGCGGCGGGTCGACGGCGATGGCGCATGGCTGTAGCTCAACTGCGTCCGATTCCAAACCAAGGCAGGGCACATAAGCGCGATTGGGGTCACCCAATACACTCCTGAGGTGCCGGCGGTGACCTCAACCCACGGCGGAGTCTGCGTGGGCAGCAACACCCACGGTGGAACTCCGGCATGACCGCGGTGCGCGGCACAACACCATGGGAGGCCTCCTAGCCTGCATCTTCTCCTTGGCTCGGTGCAGCGCTGTAGGGTGAAGCTCTCCGGCGTCTTCTTGCTCCACGAGGTAGTCAGAGACGAGCAGTGCACCCTCGCCTGACAGCGCTCCAGAGCGGCATGGCGATGGCATGGTCAAGCGTAGACGGTCCTCCGATGCAGCATCCAGGTAGCTAGCGTGCGCACAAGGTGCTCCTTGATGAGGCGATTCCAGATCCGACGACGATGCGGTCGGGGCTTGGTGATGAGGTAGCAAGGTGGCCTCGCCGCGGCGGCGTGCAGCGCGGTGACGGGCATGGCGGCGTTCCGGCCTGGCATCCACCTGATGCCGTGGTCCTTGGGGCTTTGGCAGGTCCGTGCGTGTGCATGTGTCCATGTAGGCCAGGTGAGGCGTTGGCCTACGTGCTCACAGTGTGGAGCCCCATGGTCGAAGCACGAGGCGGAGTTTGGAAAAGCGGCAATGGCGGCGGTGCTCACCGGTGTTTGCAGGGGAAGGGAGTTGCAGTACAAAGTCTAACGGCATCGGCTCATGGTACAGCTCCACCTCCTCAACCCAACGGCTCTGCAGTAGCTCTGGTACGGTGGTGGCATCCTTCTTCTTCTTCCCCAGTGATGGCGTCTCCTTCCATGCCCCCTTCTCCTTCTACCTCCCCTTCTCCTCCAATTGAGTTGTCTAGTGGTGAAATTGGAAACACCAGATAGGTGGCGGCGGCTGGGAAGCCCTAGAGCTCTGGGCCTTATTTATATAGAGGGCTGGTGGAGGTTGGTGGCCGGCGGACGGTGTTCGGGCGAGGAAGCTTGATCAAGCGGTCTAGAGAAGGTCCAAGTCACCCGGTGGGCTCGACTGGGTCCAAGAGGTCAACGTGAGGGGGCTAGCAAGGGCTGGGTGCTGAAATGCATTATAGCGGTAGGGTTTCACCGTGGCGATAGTGCATGTGCGCGCGTGCGGGAGGAAATGCCCGCGGTGTGGGCATTTTGCTGCCGGTTGGTCGGTCCAGGTGGCAAGCTGGCGTGTGTCGATGTGGCGGAGGGCTAGATCGAGCGGCCGGGGTGGTTTGCTTAGGGGCGACGCGAGGGGACAAGCCCTGACATGCGCGACGTCAGGCGCAATGGCCTGGCGTGGGGGACCTTGGGGAACATATGACATGTGGGTCCCGCGGCGGGTTCCACTAGTCAGCGGCAGCAGCTGGCTCCTTCGGTTGCGACGCGAGGCGGGCAGCTCCTTCTTGCTGGGCCTCGTGAGCCGGCGACCTCCTTTGCTTGCTAGGTCGGCTGCGCGGAGAGAAAAGGAGAAAGAAGGAAAAAGAAAAGGGCCGGTGTGGGCTTGCTGGTAGACTTGGCGAAAGGCCTTTTCCTTTTTCTTCTTTATTTCTTTTCTCTTTTCTTTTTCTCTTTTCCAAAATTATTTATATAAAAATATAGGTATTTATATAAGTTGCAAAATAATTCACTAGTGGACATACATGGTCCTCCTAGGTTGGGTATTATTCCCATAGACTGGATATTTGTTTATTTGTTAAACAAATATTGTTGGTATTTATTAAGCAATACATAAATCCAAATAAAATCCAAATCATAAGTAAATTAAAATGCAACATGGATGCATGAGCCAGGGTTTACAAGATGAAAGCATGTGGTACTTGTGCAACATGAGAGGAACTTTTCTACATGACACAATATCACTCTTAGGTTTTTGAGAAAAATTTTGTAGCTCAGATTTTTGGGATGTTACACCCGTGCGACTGCATAGCCAGCATGCGAGCACTGTCACAGTCGGATCATTGCGCTACCTCACCCGCGCGTTGGATGGAAGCCACCTGGCTGACCAACACCCGACAGGGTCATGCAAAACGCACGACCCCCTCACGCACACACCACTGTGACCTTGCCACACTTGATTCCCCCTTGCCTCAGCCATGTAAGCAAAATTGGCGCCGGCCACTGCCCGATGGAGCCCACGGTACTCGGACAGCGATTTGCCAAACCATTCTGAGCCACTTGATCGCATCACAATCCGCATCACCATTTGCCAGCCAACAGCTCCCACCGCCGCCTATAATAGGCACCCTTGGAGTGCCTAGGGTCTCCACTACATTCGCCGCAGCGCCGCAGCACGACCACACCACACTAAGGAGGAAAAGAAGGTTAGGAGAAGGGGAAGAAGGAGGCAGGGAAGAGAGGAAGGAAGGGAAGGCCATCGCCGGTGAGGATGGCCACCTCGCTGGAGTTGCAGATGACAGGTTGCACCGCGACACCGACATTGTCCCGACTCTGCTATGCTTCCTGGACCGCCTGCATCAACTGATCACCGCACCACGCTTCTCTTCTTTGCCTGCACGATAGTTGATGCACCACTGAACCCCTATTTGCGACCCCGGACCTTGCTCTTCGCAGTCATGGCATTCCACACCATGGAACGCGTAGACCAAGGCCATCTCTAGCCTCTTGGCACACACAAGCACGCACCGAGCATGAGGCCAGCCCCAGCCAAATGGAGCCGGCGTCGGGGTATGCTGGCAAGGACTTGCCCGCCATGCCATCGCCGCGGCCGTGTCCTGTTGCAGCGAGCTGCCGTTCTGGCCACGCCACCCTTGGATGGACCCCTGGTTCCTGCATCTGCGATCGCCCCATCGTGCATCAAACCATGTGCATGACAAAGTCAAAATGATGACTCCTGTATAGTCCCCAGCTGCGACGATGCCCGTGTTGTGCCCGCCGTGGTGCTCCGCCATGCCACGCATTCCCCTTCCATCTCCGGCCACCTTGTGTCACAAGGATTAGTGGTTGAGCTCTTTCCTGGGCCGCCATATCTAGCCATGAATGATATGAAGCCTAAATACCCCTGCGCTGCCCTGACCGTGTGACCGCCATTGCACCGGAGCGCCGCCACGTGCTCCTGCCTTGCGGAAGCTCTGTCATGTGGTGTGGTCATCACCGGTGAGCCCAAAAGGGTCTCCAATGACCTCTATTGCCCAGCCGTGTCGCACCTGATGGACAAAATTGTGGCCATAACCGTTCTGTCCCTGAGCGCTCTTGCCATTGTGCTGCCAACATCATGGTCAGTAGCAACCCCAGACCGCATTGGTGGCTAGCCATGCTCGCCTAGTCCTTGCGGTGTTGATGCATCTCTTTGGAAAGTGGCTGGACCACCATGGGGCTCGATTGGACGACCTTGCCATCAGCAACCGTGGCCGTCACAGCGAGCAAAGTTGGGGAAAGGAAGGAGGAGATGGTAGAGCGGAAATGGACTCAGTTCATGTGAATTGCTGGTTGTCTTTGGCGCCTTCATCCATTGCCGGACCTGACAAAGGGAGCATCGGGCGGGCGGGCGAACAACGCCAGAGGCATTCAATAACGTCGTCGTCACTCGTGAGAATGAAGACCACGATTACCTACATATGTCGTGGCCCGCGCCAAGGCCGCATAATCCTACTACCAGTACGACTGCTGGCTGCAGTTCATGCCAACATCAGGCAACGGCAGGCCGGCGGTGACCGGTGGCATTTTCAAGCGCGCGCGGCAAAGGCTGATGGATTATTCATTGCAAAGATGAGTCCCAACACGCAACAAATGAGACGAACAGAGTGGTGGCTTGGTTTGGGCTGCAGTTCGTTGCTTGTGTACTTGATTTAAATCTGTCACCGTGGTCGTAAGAGCTCAGAAGCCACCTGACGACTGACAAATGATTCTAGTCGCCATGAAGAAATGTTGCCAATACCAGCGTTGAGTTGGGTCAAATCAAGATAATGGGCCAGAATTAAGCTGAGTCGACACGCAACAGGGCCACAATATAAGGCCAGAGGACTCGCATGCCTCAATTTCCCGCCACTACACGAGACGGCCGCGCGTTGGGTCAACCACGGCCCTGCTATCCACGAGAAGGCTGTATGTAGTATATGCATTGTTTGGGTATAGGTATACTACTCAGTTCGTCTGAAACCTCACAGTGAAAAACAAATCACAGACACATGTATATAATGGTAGATAATGGTTAATTATGCAACCACTGGCCAGAAACAAAATCATAGACACATGTATATACTGGTAGATAATGGTAAATAATGCAAACACTGCACAAGAAGGCGATTGGGCCAGCCGCCGGCTACTTAAAAATCCAGTATTTGTAAGGGTGACGGCTACATATTGAGCCGCCCCTACAGGCACATAAACCTCTGCCTGTTTACTACACGTATTACGAACCGATTCCCAACATCGGCACCCACGGTGGGAATCAGTTCGCCCTTCACGGCTAAGCAGTAAATGTTACACTTGGTAGTCTTAATGCATATAACATCATTAATCATGCATCCACACAAGCCGTAAGTGTTACATTCATTAGTCGTTTTATATAATCGTATCCTTAAATTGTACATGCATCACAAAGTACAATGCCCAACAAATCAGTCGAAAGCTACACAATCCAGTTGTCTTTGCAAAATAAAGTCTTTTTTTAGGGAAATTCAGGGGGATAATTTCATCCCCACCTGCTTTGTATTTAGCCCACAGATGCCGAAAAACCGGTGGGTGGACGAGGCGTAACCTCGACATATAGCCGAAGCATTCGCGCGAGTTTTGGAGATATGCCCAAGTGATTACAAGGATTACAAATTGTAGATTACATAGGGGAAGGAGTGTTGGAGATATGCCCTAGAGACTGCTAACGGGCCCAAACATTGGGGGTTAGTGAAAACCCTAAAGGTGGGATGCTAATGGGCCTTTTCTGGAAAAAACCCATTAGCAGGGCTATATAACCAGTAGGGTGGGACGCCCAAGGGGAACCCTAATTGAGCTGCCACCCACCTCACACAGACGTCTCCCTGTTGCTCTCACGGACCTAGCAGTCCAAGGCGCGACGCATCTTCCCCGAACGTGTGGATAACTTGGAGGCACTGCACTTGGAGCGCAAGGACGAACCACGCGAGAGGATTGAGGTGACGGATGACCACGCAACTGCACTGCCTGCTACGACGCGTACGACTACCTCGAGTCGTCTTTCGCTGCAACTGCGCGTCTAGTGGTAATCCCGTAATCTGTAACTAGCAGTAGATCCGGGTTTATGAGGTAGAAAAGTTTTATTTTCTAGCTAGCGTAGCACCCTCATAACCCAACAGTGGTATCAGAGCTGTAGCTGCTCGTTATAGGTTCAGATTTTGGCATATAGATGATATGCAGAGATAGTAGATGTGATCTGCTAGTCTTGGTTGTACGGTTTAATTAGATCAATCTGTGAAACGGGGTGGTAGATGGAAACTCAATCTGTTTTCATGCTCTTGATGCGTTGGCCGTGTAACAATCTACTCATACCGGTCGGTTTAATCCGCCACCTGAGTTAAGTGATACACGTAAGACCATACATGATGGGCATAGATCAATGGGATTGATCTAGTGAAAATAGAGGGACTCCAAATGGTTCGGATTCAGCTTGTTGAGATCGATCTGGTGAGATTTTCATAGCGATTCCATAGATGCGATTTGTGTAATCTAGTTTGGTTTTCAGGGCGCTACCCTGAAACCCGCGGGACCACCGTTGCTACCTGTCATAGTGCATAGAATCGTTCTATGCCTAACTTGTTTTTGCAGGGCATGAAAAGATTGGTATGGCCCATATGTATGTATGTAATTCATTCATGGCCCGCGCGTCATGTAAGCAACACGGCTGGAGCCATATGTGTTGCCATTTGATGTATTGGCCTGCACGCCATCTTGTGATCTTGCGACTATGTAATTAGCATAGCTTGCGGTAAGATAGTTCTTGGAGGACTTATCAAAAGAAGGATGGCACACATGGATCGTGGAGATGGAGATCACCATGATGGGCAAGATGATGGAGATGGAGATCACCATTCATTAAAGGGCCATACCGTGTCACTGTGTGAATATGATTCTCATTATTATGTTCTACTTTCACATGCTATTATGTTTTTGTCTACATGAGTGGGGAAGTGAAGTAGAATGATCCCTCAGCAATGTTTAAATTAAATGCTTCCCCAAACCTTGCACTGTCATAAGTCTTGTACAATCGGTGGTGGGTCTATGAAATTAGAGTGCCACTGGTTTTCCTCGACTAGGCAGGTTCGTATTGGATACTTACTGCAAGAAGGTTTGGTTATTTGAACAAGATCATCCTAACGGATAGGGATCTTGAAGCATGGTAAGGTTGAGTGCTCAGCATAGGGATGCTAGCCCAACAACAAGAGTCATATGAGATATGATTAGCAAGGTGTTGGTTACCGATCTACCATACTGACCAGCAGTGATGCTAAAGCTCATTGGTCGGGATGTTAGTTGTGGGTCTTGAATCACTAAGTATCAATTGAGGGATATCGATTTTAGTGGGATTATATTCTATTTGATATAATTTACTCCTTCATGGATACATTGTCATAGTATTTTGCATTACTTTTGTTGTAGATGGCCGCTCGCAATCAACCATTTTCTTTGCGTACAATTCTTGAGAAAGATAAATTGAATGGAACAAATTATGCAGATTGGATCCACAACTTGAGAATTGTTCTCAGGACTGAGAAAAAGGAAGATATTCTAGACACCCCATTACCAGATGAGCCTAAAGTAAATACACCTGCTGCTGAGAAAACCGCTTACAAGAAAGCATGTGATGCGGATCTTGAAGTGAATTGCCTCATGCTTGCTTGTATGGAACCTGATCTGCAGATGCATTTTGACAATAATCACTTAGCAAACGATATGATCGTGGCGCTTGAGGAGATGTTCCGCACGCAGGCCAGGACTGAAAGGTTCAATGTCTCCAAGGAGCTTGTGGAAACCAAGCTTGCAGAGGGCGCAACAGTAGGACCACATGTAATCAAGATGGTTGGTTACACTCAGAGGTTGGAGAAGCTAGGATTCCCAATCAGCCAAGAGTTGGCTACTGATTTTATCTTCTTGTCTCTTTCACCCAGCTATGAAAACTTCATCTCGAACTACCATATGCATGGGTCGAAGAGAGGCTTGAGTGAACTGTGTGGTATGCTGAAAATAGCAGAAGCTGACATCAAGAAAGGTGCCGGCAGTAGCCAAGTGTTGAAAGTCCAGAACTGACCTCGTTTTAAGAGGAAGGGCAATTCTTGGAGCAAGAAGAAGGGCAAGGCTAAACATGAGATCTCTAAGCCAAACCCATCTGCTGCCAAGGCTGGACCATCTGCAAATTCAGATTGCTTTTATTGTAAGGGAAAAGGTCACTGGAAAAGGAACTGCAAGGAGTACTTGGCGTCCTTAGAGAAGCATGACGGCGGTAAAGGTACTGCTACTACTTGTACTCTTGTTGTTCATGTTACAGACATTTTTCTCGCTAACTCATATATCAATTCCTGGGTATTTGATACCGGATCGGTTGCTCATATTTGCAATATGATCCAGGGAATGATAAGAAGTAGAAGCATGGAAAAGGGAGAGGTTGACTTCTGCGTGGGCAACAATGCAAGAGTTGCTGCGTTGAACGTCGGGACGATGCAACTTCACCTGCCATCAGGATTTATCATGGAATTGAATAATTATTATTTTGTTCCAAGCTTAAGTCGAAACATTGTATCACCTTCATGTTTGGTGAAGGATGGTTATTCTTTTGTGAGTAAAGACAATGGTTGTGTGATCTCCAAGAATGACATGTTTGTGGCTTTTGCATCCATTGTGAATAGGTTATTTATTTTAAATCTTGATGATGCACCAGTCTGTAATGTTAGTGCTAAATGGCCTCGGCTTAATGAGTGAAGTCCTACCTATATGTGGCATTGTCGTTTGGGTCATATAAGGGAGAATCGCATGAAGAGGCTCCATGATGATGGTCTTCTAACTTCGTTTGATTTTGAATCATATGAGACATGTGAGGCTTGCCTGCTAGGCAAGATGACCAAGGCGCCATTCAAAGGATTTCCTGAGACGGCGTCTGACTTGTTGGAACTTGTACATACTGATGTATGTGGACCAATGAGCACGACAGCTAGAGGAGGATTTCAATACTTCATAACTTTTACTGATGACTTTAGTAGATATGGATATGTCTACCTAATGAAGCATAAGTCTGAAACAATTGAAAAGTTCAAAGAATTTTAGAATGAAGTAGACAATCAATGTGGCAAGAAGATCAAGGCCTTGTGATCTGATCGTGGAGGCGAATATCTAAGTCATGAGTTTAGCAACCATCTTAAGAGTTGTGGAATTGTTCCACAGCTTACGCCACCCAGAACGCCTCAGAGAAATGGTGTGTTTGAGCGACGTAATCAGAACTTGTTGGACATGGTTCGGTCTATGATGAGCGAGTCGGACCTACCTTTATCATTTTAGGGATACGCTCTAGAAACAGCTGCTTTCACATTGAATAAGGTACCATCTAAGTCCGTAGTTAAGACACCACATGAGATGTGGACTGGTAAGAGTCCCAGTTTGTCTTTTCTGAAAATCTGGGGTTGTGCAGTTTATGTCAAACGACTTATATCAGATAAACTAACAGCCAAATTGGACAAGTGCTTTTTCGTGGAATATCCTAAGGAAACCTTAGGGTATTATGTCTATAACCGGTCAGAGGGCAAAGTGTTTGTTACTTGAAACAGTGTTTTCTTACAGAAAGAGTTTCTCAAAAGAGAAAAGAATGGACAAAAGGTGTATCTTGAAGAAGTTCAAGATGAGCCAGTAGGGACTGACTCTACGAGTGATGCTATTGTAGCAGAGCAAGTTGAGACACCCGTGGCAGTGGAGACACCATCACAACCACGAAGATCAGCGAGACTTTGCGCATTGCATGGGGATTTGTTATTGTTAGACGATGATGAACCTACGAATTATGCGTAAGCTATGATGGATCTAGATTCCGAGAAATGGCAAAGTGCCATGAGATCCAAGGTAGATTCCATGGGAGACAATAAAGTTTGGAACTTGGTTGACCTGCCTGATGGGGTTAGACCCATAGAGAGAAAATGGATCTTTAAGAAGATGAAGGATATGGACAGAAATGTTCATGTCTATAAAGCTCAGCTTGTCACAAAGGGTTTTCGACAAGTTTAAGGGGTTGACTATGATGAGACGTTCTTGTCGGTAGCGATGCTTAAATCTATCCAGATCATTCTAGCAATTGCTGCATATTTTGATTATGAGATATGGCAGATGGATGTTAAAACAACCTTTCTATGGGTATTTAGAAGAGGATGTGTATATGATACAGCCCAAAGGTTTTGTTGATCCTAATAATGCTGGAAAGATAAGCAAGCTTAAGAAATCTATTTATGGGTTAAAGCAAGCATCTCGGAGTTGGAATCCTCATTTTGATGAGGTCATCAAAGGGTTTGGCTTCCGTCAGAATGAAAAAGAACCTTGTGTTTACAAGAAGGAAAGTGGGAGCGCTGTTGTGTTTCTGATCTTGTATGTGGATGACATACTATTGATTGGGAATGACATTCCTATGTTGCAATCTGTAAATACTTCACTAAATAATAGTTTTTCTATGAAGAATTTAGGAGAAGCAACACACATCTTGGGCATTAAGATTTATAGAGATAGGTCAAGAAGGCTAATAGGATTAAGCTAGGGTACTTAAATTGACAAGATGTTGAAGAGGTTCAACATGGAACAGTCCAAGAAAGGGTTCTTGCCTGTGTCACATGGTGTGCGGTATAGTGATAAGCAGTGTCCTTCCACTGATGCTGAGCACAAGTGCATGAGTAAGGTTCCATACGCTTTGGCAGTTGGTTCCATCATGTACGCCATGCTATGTACTTGTCCAGATGTAGCCTATGCTCTAAATGTTGCAAGCAGGTATCAAGCCAATCCTGGTGAGAGTCACTAGACGTTGGTTAGAAACATTCTTAAGTACTTATGAAGGACTAAGTATGTGTTCCTAATCTATGGAGGTTAGGAGGAGCTCATTGTAAACGGTTATACCGATGCTAGCTTCCAAACCGACGGGGATGATTCACTATCTCAATCAGGTTTTGTGTTCACAATAAATGGTGGTGCAGTTAGCTGGAAAAGTTCCAAGCAGGAGACGGTGTTCGATTCTACAGCAGAAGCCGAGTACATTGCAGCTTCTTTCTTCCGGGGTATGCGCCACCCCTAGTCTTTCATCATTTCTTTGCACATGGCTTTGAGGTGGCCCAGGTCAGGTGTCTCCCCCCTGAACACCACTCCAATCCTGTGTTTCCTGATCTCTCATGCCCAGAGGAGTAGGAGGGGGTTGAGAAATTGCTTGGCCACAAAAGGAGGGGACTGTGGGTTCCACAGTTCTTCCACTTTGGTGATTCCAGTAGGGTTCCATCCAAGACTGTTCTGGAAGGATTGCACAAAAGAGCATTCAGAGATGATGTGATCAGCTGTCTCACCATTGAGGCCACAGATGGGACATTTGTCTTCATCGATGATGTTCTTCTTCGCGAGCGTTGTGCGGTAGTGGATCCTGTTTTTGGTGAGGAGCCAGCCGAAGAATTTGACCCTAGGTAGTGTGAAGTTGCCCCAGATGAAGTAGTGTGCCACACTCCAATGGCCACTGTGGGTAGAGTCTTTGTATATGCTCCCTGCCATTAGCTTGTGACTCCCATCCTCAAACACACTTCTCTGATTATCCGGTTCTTCAGTCAGCGTGACATCTTGTAGCATGGAGGTGAGACTGTCAAGCTCTGCAATTGCCTCACTGGTCAGGCAGTGCTAGAATTGGCTATGGAGATCAAAGTTCACTGCCTCGCGGACAGAGCTGTCTTCTTGCAGGTAGTGACTACGGAGCGTAGGCATTATCTCAGCTAGGGGGCATCAGCGATCCAGCGATCCTCCCAGAATGTAGTGCTCCTTCCATCACCCACTTCCACCGAGCTTATCTGCCTGTATGCCGACAGCAGGCCCCGAAGCATTTCCTAGTGGGTGCTGCATAGCTGCCCCTGCAGGGTGGAGGCATCCACACACTCCGCGCCCATGTTGCCCATGCCAATCCAGCGTGTTGTTGTAGCCGGTGCAAGAGCTTGAGCAGTAGGCAAGCATTGCGGGTATCAATTCTCTTGATGCCGAGGCCTCCTTTGTCTCTATCTGTGCACACATTTTCCCATGCTACCAAGCATTGCATGCCGGTCACCTCTCCAGTGCCATCCATAGAAACGCCCTGTGCGACACTTCTAGTTTAGCGATCACCCCTGGTGGTAGCTCCATGGACCCCATTGCATAGGTGGGAAGGCCATCGAGGACAACATTGATCAGGACCACCCTGCCTATGGTGCTGAGAAGGATGGTGTCACACCCCAAAATTTCAATTTTGGGATGTGAACCAAAAACACTAAATAAACTAAAGGATTTACTAATTTCTTAAAATTAGCCAAGACTTTATTATTTTGTTATCATTATGAAATGATGAAAAGTGCGGCTTTAAAACTTTTACGAAGATAATAAAGATGGGTTTGTGCTTGGTGCCTTGTTTTGTTTTGCTGGTGTTTGAAAAAGAATTTCTAAAACCTAAGCAAGACACGGCTAGGTTCTTTTCGTGTTTGAAAATAAAGCTTTGAAAACCCAAGTTTGCCTCAAGAAGGTTTTAGAAAACGTTTTCAGAAAACCCTTTCTCTTGCATAGATAGAGAGAGAGAGCCTTTCCTTTCCATCTATAGTGTTGACCATCGCTCTAGTTAAATACCATCCTCTACCTAGCTCTAGCAGGCCTAGTTCAGTCTCTAGACATCCCTGGCTTACCCTAGCCTATCCTGGCCCAACCTAGCTTGCTCTGGCCTATCCTAGCCTTAACTAGCCAGCCCTAGCCGGCCATGGCCACCCTGGCCAGGATAGCTGTAGCCGCAGCCGGCCACCAGTGGCCAAACTTGGCCGTTAGCAGTATAGTAAGGCCAGCAGCAGTCCGGTCTAGCAACCCTTTGCCATCCTCAAGGCATCCTAGCTTGATTTGACCAGCCCCTACCTAGCTTGATCCACACTTAGCCTGACACAACCTCATCTGGCCAACCACGGCTAGCTACAGCCACATGTGGCCACTCCCAGCCGGCCACGGTCAACTTTGGCCGGCCAGAGCCAGCACTAGCTTGGCCACAGCGGCCACAAGGAGTCATAGCATCCCCCGGCCACCTCGGGCCCTATCTGGCCATCCCTGGCCAAGCCCGGCCACTTCCAGCCGGCTATGGCCAAGGCTGGCTGGCCATAGCCAGCCCAGCCCGGCCACCAGCGGCTATAGTTAGCCGCAGCCAGCCCAACGGGCCAAGCCCAGCGGCTTTAGCCCAACCGGTTCCCCGCCGGCTATAAAGAGGCCAGCCGCGCCCCTTAGCCAACCCTAGCCGCACGTAGCCAAACCTAGCCGGCCACAGCCAGCCGCCGCCGGCCACAGCCAGCCGCCGCCGGCCACAGTCGGCCGCTGCCGGCCGGCCAAGTCCCGGCCGAGAGCCGTGGTCCTCCATCTCCCGCGTGCCGCTTCTGGCCGCCACCGGCCGCATCTGGCCGCCACCGGCCGCACCTGGCCGCCGCTACCGGCCGTAGAGGGCCGCAGTTGGCCGCAGCCGGCCGTGACAGGCCGCAGCCGGCCGTAACAGGTCGCCGCCGGCCGTGATAGGCCGCAGCCGGCCGTGACAGGCCGCAGCCGGCCGTAACAGGTCGCCGCAGGCCGTTGCAGGCCGTAGCCGCACGCCACCGGCCGTCCAGCAGGCCAGGGCCGAGGCCCCTTGCCTCCGGCGCTGGTGCAGCGGCACCATGGCTGCCATGGCCACGATCTTCAACAGCCAGAGGTGGAAGATGATGGTAATTACGAATCTGCCACTTAGTAGTTATTTACAGTTTTGCCATTATTTTTAAAAGCTTATAACTTTCACGTTTTAACTCCGATTTGGTCCGTTCAAATTTCGTTAGATTCATAATTTCATAATCTATGCAGTGGTACTACTTTTGAAGTATTTTGGAAACTTTATATTTTTAGTCTATATTTAAAGTATTTATTTATCTACAGGAAATCTTTCAAAATTCATATCTTCACCGTTATAACTCCGATTTCGGTGAACTTGACGTCTGTGTGATCGTAGGAGCAAGTAGAATAGTTTTATAAACTTTTTATTCTATTTTGATAAGAATGATGTACTGTTCCTCTAATAGTTCTTTGTTTGCTCCGTGTATGTATGCTCGATTGGATTATCTGGGGTTGAATGTTAATGTCGAGTTCAGACGGTGAGGTTTTTGCTGAGCAAGGCTACTTTGAGGATCAGCAGGACCAGCAGGACCTTGTGAATCAAGGCAAGTATAGCATGGACCATCCTTGTTACCTATTCACCATAAATAATCATTCATTTGCATGTGTCTTTGATGACCTAGAAACTATAACTAGCTTTGATATCCTGATTCCTTGAACCTTTTGGGTTGCATTGGGTAGTTATGATGCCAGTGCTCTAATGATCATGATCTTATAACTTGATGTGTGTTATGCTATTAACGAAAACGATGACTTTTAACAAACATGGACTTTTGTCTGTAAGTGATTTATCATGGAGAATCCGTACAGCTGTGAGGGCTACATGGCTCTGGCTCTAGTCACTTGTAGGCCCTTTTCTAGCTGGTTGGTGGTCTGGAAGTTGGGGTTTAGGACTGCCTCTGTCCTTATGAGTATAGCCGGGTAGGTGTGTGCCATATTGGAAGGGGAGTTCCTAACACAACGGTATTTCCGTATCTCTGATTGGTTAGGAAAACCTATAGGAGGCTTTATATGTTTTGTGGTGGTTTGGAAGTTATAAGTCCACTCAGTTGCAAAACATGACTCACAGTGAAAGTGTACACCTCTGATCAGAGTTTAAATCAATATATTGTCCGTGCCCTTTGGTTAGGGCGGCCTTGACACATTTACAAAAGATAATGGTTCTCAAATTGTTAATGTGTGCATCTTAATGTCGTTCTTGCTACACACTGGTTAATGTTATTTTGATCATGAGAATATGGGATATTACTACTTTGATGCTATGCTTTAATATGATTAAGTTATAAAAGCTAAATGCAGTCAAACAGTGTCAGCTTATTTGAGCCTCATTAACCCATGTTATGCTTGTTGAGTACGGTTGTGTACTTACGCTTGCTTTACTTTCAATTTTGGAAAATCCCGGATGGGTAACAGATGAAGGTTGGAATGAGAGCTATCGCGATGAGTACTAGGCTTGATGTTCACCAGTGGACGTGTCCCTGTGTGGAGCTTCCGCAATAAAGATATCTTAGTTATTTATTGTTTATGCGCAATACTCTGTAATAAATATTGGTTCGCTATGTAATAAATAGGGTGATGATACTCTTTGTAATTTGTCATCCTATATGTGCGACTGTTCCTAGGGCACATATAAGGCTATTTATGCATTCTACTTTTGTCCTTAAAAGTGGAGTGTGACAGATGGCTTTCCATGTAGATAGGTACTTATCCACTCTAGCAATCAGTGGTGCAAACACTGACAGTTGGAGCTTAACATTCAACAGGGGAAGCCCCAGGTTAGTTTGGGGAAAGGAGCCACGCTGGGACTACAGTATGCCTAGGAGATCTTGCAGGTCATCCTCCGCAATGTGCATAGTGGTGGCAGTGCTCTTACAAAAGTTGATCTTGCGCCCGGTACAAAAGGCGAAGTCATCCAATGTTTTCTTGAGGTGTAGCACGCTCTCTCTGTCTGCCCTGACAAGGATGATGGTGTCATCTGCATATTGAAGGATGGGCGCCTGCCCAAGTTTCATGGGGTGTTTGATTCTTGGCTCTGCTTTGACCGCCCTCTGGAGTACATCTGCGACTAGCAAGAATAGATAGGGGTAGAGAGCGTCCCCTTGGCGTAATCCTTTGCGGCAAGTGATCCAGGGCCCTGGGCTCCCATTGACAAGCACTACAGATCAGGATGTTTCTAATAATTGTTGCATCTAGCCATTCCATTCTTGGGGAAGCCTCGTGCTTTGGTAAAGTCAAGCTTCAGAACCAAGGTGTAGGCCCCCTCTTATGGCATAGCTGGACTAATTCAGTTGCTAAGACGAAGTTTTTTGAGATTGATCTCCCCGTAATAAACCCAGTCTAATCCACATCAATGAGTGTTGCAATCTGAGCTTGAAGTCTCATTGTGAGGATCTTGGAGAGGATCTTGACTAGATAGTTTTGCAAGGACACTGGCCAGTAATCACCAGGGGCTACAGACACTAGTTTTTTTGGGAATGATTAAATGAGCATGATAAGCGCTCTGTTGATCCACTGCAGGTCCACGCGCCCTTGATGAAAGTCGTTGACAAAATGCATGACGCCATCTTTTGAAGTTTCCTAGGCTGCTCTGTAGAACCCAAGGCCAACCCCATCAGGGCCAGGGGCACTATCTGCCGGCATCGCCCAGACCGTGGCCTTAGCCTCAGCATCGCTAAAGGGCACAGTTAGTAGGGCTGGTGTCGGGATATGACCCCCATATACCCACGCAGCTATACTTGGGCCACACCATCAAAGACGGCCTAGCCCAAGAGATGTGCGGTGCACGACGTGCACCGCACGGTTTAGTAATAGTACCAAATAGGCTATTCTACTTGTAACTCTGTCCCTTTGGCATATATAAGGAGGGGCAGAGGTCCTTTAGCAGACTAGATCAGCCTTCACGGATTAGCTCTCTATAGGGAGCAGATCTCCATGATCTCTCTCTTATAAACCAGACCTCCATGGTCTGGGGCAACTTGTACTCCAATCCTTGTCAGGTACCTGAATAAGGGGTACCCTTAACCCTCGATCAAAAGAGAATTAACCCCGACATCAACAAGCCCAAACGACCATCATTCTCCCTCAGATCAAAATGCATAAGGCATCAAGCCCAAAACAACCAACTATGCTGGGCCAGCCCATGAACTGGTCTTGACAGCCTAGACTGCTATACACTCGATGGGTCCTCCTCAGCTCGAAGTGATCCACTCGAGGGAACCAGCCCTCCCTTGATGATGGAACTTCCCCGAGCGAATGGCTGCCCCTCGAGTACAGTAACCCCCCTCGAATACCTACTTCCTGAATGACTCTCAGAAGAATTCAATGCATTTCACCTACTCCCGCCTAACCTCCTGGCTACAGCCATGGTAACAGTGGGCAGTACACCGGTCAAATCCGCCTTTTTTACCGCCCATACCCGGGAAACCAGTGAATCATACCGTACTGTATCACCATACTGCACACTGTGCCTCGTATTTCCCAGGGCTTGGTCTTTTCCATTTGGGCCTTGTCCCCCTCGACTACATTTGAATCCCTTCGACCACCCCTCGAGCAGGGTCTCGCCGCTAATAGTCAACGCTACAACCACTCCTGACGCGACAGCTACAGAGATCCGTACACCCACGCATGGGCTCCTACCATTCATCAGTCATCAACAACATCATCACGGACGTGGAAGGATGGCCATCACCTCCAAGCACGTCACTACAAGGACCGTCGCACGTTTCTACATCAACTACGATATGAATGACATCTTCCCCTCAATGTCAGCAATAATGATAGCCCTAGGATCTTTGTACCCCAGTGCCCCTCCACCTATAAATGGAGACGCTAGGGCCTAGGTTATGGACAGAGGCATAGAGAGCTACCAGAGCTTGAATCGCTCAAGTCTTAGCTCAACTCACGCACTCGCTCACTTGTATTCAGCCCTGTACAAGCACTTCGGTGCAAGATAATACAAATTCCCCCCCCGCGGGACGTAGGGCCTTCTATTGCCCGAACCAGAATAAACCTTGTGTGTTCTTCTTGCATCACCATCCAGTTTAGAGAGCACGCAATATAAATTTACTTGTTGGTGCTAGGCCCCTAGGGTTGAAACACGAACAGTTAGCATGCCAGGTAGGGGATCTGCGTGTCACTGATGATTTCCTACCATTTTTCTGGATGGCAGACGCATCCTCGGCGCTTTCGCGAGCCACGATGATTTGGTTTGGGAGCCTAGAGTTCATGTCACTTGGCAACGGCTATGACATGGTCCTACTCTGGGTCGGAGATCCAAGTGGAGGGCGCAGTGAGCACCCACGCCCAAGAGGGGCCATGCGCCAGTCCTGCCACCATGCCTCTGTGCTGAGGAGGAGGCACGATTGACACCGCTATCATTGTCAGCCTTTGTTGGAGCTGACATCCACCATGTTCCCTCTGTTCCTAGAAGGCAATGCCGGGCCTTTGGGTGAGGACCTGGCGGACCCGTGCCCAGGAGTGGAGAACGAGCCGACAGCACTCTACGGAGACCCTGACTTTACCTTCATGATGCGTTCATCAAGGGAGCCCGGTGAGGCTCCTCTGGCACATGTGACCCCGACACCACCTAACCTGTTGCCACACGGGATGTTCAGGGCCCGCCATTAGTTCCCATTCGGCCCGGACAACACCGCCAAGTCATTCTCCGCAACGGTGCGCTCTAGCATGAGTGTGCAAGGGGATCACCCAGGAGACCTCTTGCGTGCAACCATGGACCTAGCGACGGTCTTGATGGCCTCCAAAGACTTGGGTTTCCCACGAGCACCCAGTCTGAGGAGTAACAACAATGGCGCATTGTGGCGACAGCTGGAGGAGGACCAGCGAGGGCGCTTCCCCATCTTCTACTGTGGTGACCCTGACTCCAACTCTGATCACTATGACCCTACCCGCGAGTGTCTCCACATCGAGGGTGTGGTCGCGTTGAGCAACGATACCGTTGACCCAGCGGCCATGGCAGCAGCCGCAGCAGGAGGAGCCCTTGTCATGGCGGACCTGGAGGAGCAGTCGTTGACTGTGCCCCAAGACGCACACCCGCCTCTAGATGACCATGATGCTCAGCTTGCACAAGTCTAGGAGATGCGAGCCAAACTCAACGAGGATCGAGAGCGTCTGCGCCAGCTCAAGCGGACCCTCGAGCAGGATTGCCAACCCCCGCCCGGCGGAAGAGCCCGAGCTAGAGCCCGAGAGGTCAACCGATAGATCATTGAAGACGGGGGACACGAGTGTCCCGTCGTCAACCATTTCCCCTGAGCCAGTCAGAACCTCATTGCGGCCACCATGCTTCTTAGCAACATGCCCGCACCATCGAACCCTCAAGCTCAACGAATACGGGACGAGGTCGAGGGCCTCCTCAAAGTCGCAGCCACACAGCAAGCCAAGAGCTCAGCCTCGAGACATCGAGGGGTGGCTTCAGAACAACCTGTCAAGCCTCGCACGATGAGAGGGAAGTCTTGGTTCACCAAGAAGCAGCCCCCGAGCAAAGAAGGCGACCCCGTTCGAGACCGTATCATCGACAACCGCAAACCCCGAGACGCGCGCTATGACATCATCGAGAATTGACGGCGCAAGAGCTGGGACGCTAAAGAACGAGGCTACAACGCCCATCGAGGGGGGCGCTATGACAGCGATGAAGACCGCTGGGCTCCGGAACCACCGGGCCCTTTAGTCTTCAGCAGGGCGATGCGCAGCACGCTGCTGCCGAACCCCTTCTGACCCCCCACGAGTGTCATCAAATAAAACAAGGAGACCAAGCCCGAGCTCTGGTTGGCCAATTTTTGGCTAGCCTGCCAGCTGGGCAGGGCATGCGATGACTGCGCCATCTTCTGCCAACTTCCCCTGTTCCTTTCTGACACCGCTCAGAGGTGGATCGAGGAGCTCCCTCCCGATCAAATTCGCAATTGGGCCGACCTGGTGTAGGTCTTCGCGGGAAACTTCAAAGGGACCTACATGCATCCTAGCAACTCTAGGGACCTCTGTAACTGCAAGCAATACTCCAGGGAGTCCCTCTACAAATTCGCTCGATGCTTCTCCAAGCAACGCACCGAGCTCCCGCACATCCGCAACCACGGGAGCTAGGACGCAATCGCCCCAAAACCATCGATGCGCTGATGGATGTCGTTGCCAACTATGCAACTGGCGAAGCGGCTGTTAGAGCCTTTTTCAGCAGCAAGAAAGACAAAGGGAAGGCGCAGGCGGCCAATGGCGAGGGCACGAGCAAGGGCCCCAAGAAGGGCACCAAAATGAAGAAGAAGACCCAACAGGGCAAGCACGAGCTGCGGTCGACAATCTCGTCACCGCGGCCGAACGCAAGAAGCCTCGAGGTCCTCCTGAAGAGGCCATCTTCGACAAGATGCTGACCACAAGGCAGGGGCCAATCACAACCTTGAAGACTGCCGCATGCTCAGGAACTTCTACTAGAGCCTGGGCCTCAAGAAGGACAAACATAAGAACGACAATGGTGGTGACAAAAGCGGCGACAAAGAGGACGATAAGTTCCACGAGGTCTTCGACTGCTACATGATCTATGGCGGCCCCTCGACCCAGCTTGCTCCTCGACAACGCAAGAGAGAGCATTGAGAGGTCTTCTCCGTTTGGGTCACTACACCTTAATACCTCGACTGGTCCGATGCGCCCATCACGTTCGACCATGATGACCATCCAGATCGCGTCGTCAACCCAGGAGTCTACCCGCTCATCGTAGACTGAATCATCATCAACACCTACCTCTCCAAGGTGCTCATGGACGGGGGCAGTAGCCTCAACATCATCTACCTTGAGACCCTCAACCTCCTGGGGGTCAAGAGATCGCAGCTATGGCCCAATGCGGAGGGCTTCCATGGAGTTGTGCCAGGAAAGAAGGCCCTGCCTGTTGGTCGCATCGACCTTTCCCGTCTACTTCAACACCCCCACGAACTTTAGAAAGGAGATCCTCACCTTTGAGGTAGTTGGGTTCCACGACATGTAACATGCCATTATCGGTCGACCCGGATACGCATAGTTCATGGCGATCCCCAACTACACGTATCTCATGCTCAAGATGCCGGGACCCAAGGGCGTCATCACTATCGGCTCCTCCTAGGAGCACGCATACGACTGCGATGTCCAATGTGTCAAGAATGGAGAAGCCATCGAGGAGTCTACCAGGTTAGCCTTGAACCTCGAGGGCCTCGCTACAGACCCCCAAGCCCAAGCGCCACGCATGCAGCTTCGAGCCCACGGAAGACACCAAGAAGATCCCCTTGACCCAAGCAGCCCCGGCGAGAAGGCACTGACGATCAGTGCAACCCTCGATAGCAAATAGGAAGTAGTGCTCGTTGACTTTCTCTGTGCAAACGCTGCCATGTTTGCGTGGAGTCCCTTGGACATGCCGGGCATACCGAGGGATGTCACCGAGCACGCCTTGGAGATCTGGGCGGGGTCCAGACCGGTGAAGACAACGCCTGCGCCATTTCAATGAGGAGAAGCGCAAGATCATCAGCAAGGAGGTGCGCAAGCTTTTGGTGACCGAATTCATCAAGGAGGTTCATCATCCCGAGTGGTTAGCTAATCCTATACTAGTTAAGAAAAAGAATGAAAAATGAGGATGTGTGTCGATTATACTAGTTTTGTTTGCACCAAAATTTGGACTGGTAGGCGCGAAGGCAGAGCCTCTGGTAGAGGACGCTAATGAAATCGGAAAAATGCTGATAACAACCGATAATTGGGGAATCGGCTAAATTAAGGAGAATCGGTTAAGTTAGAATCGGCTATCTAGAGATGCATGTGGGCCACATCAATTCTAACCTAGCAAGACAGAGGACGCTGCTTCAATGACACGGGACTCTGCAGGATGGAATAGTAGGGCCCAAGTTATCTAGATTAGGTAGTTATTGAGTCTTTTTCCTTATTTGCAAGTCCTATTAGGTTAGGACTCAGTCAAAGACCAGGGTATAAATATGTAAGCCCCAGAACCTTGTAAACTCTCTTAACAATCAATACAATCTTTCGGCTCCAGCCACCAAACCCGTAGTTTTCCTAGGATCTCGGTGAGTTGGTTCGACAAGCTAGGCGGCATCGGGCGTCCGACTCTGGTTTGCTGTAAGTTGCCATCATGGATTTTACTCTTGTTAGACAAGGCCTCGACCTCCTATTGACCATTAGTATGGCCAAAGGGCTTGTGTTTATGCTTGATTTTTCTGGCTCAACCTCTTATCTATGTGTAAGCACTTGCTGACAGTTAATGTTGTCATTTGATAGGGCCGGCTCGACCTATTGTACGCATTAGCATAGGCTAGTTATCAGCTCTATTAGGTTTCCAGCCTGATAGATTTATTAAGTTACCCATGGCCAGTTATCGGCTCTGCTAGATCTAGAAAATCTAGTAGATTCATTAAGTTACCGATGTTGTTAGTTTTTATTGTTTATTTTTTGCAAACAACATCTTTCCCGATCAAGATTGGTAGATTTGGCTTAGATCTTCTTAATTGTCATCAATGCTTTCATATTAATCTTACTGTTCTGATGATCAATCTCGTGCTTGCATTAGTGGCTGTTCGTGACATGTGCGCGTTCTAGGGTATAGACGGTCTTAAGATAGATCTTTGTTTATTCCTATTTAATTGATAGTGGCTGTAGCACCATTGATCTCACTTGAGGTTGAAGAGGTTAAGTAAAGGTTTATGTTAAGGTTTGTTTGTGCACCTAGTTCGTTCTCATGTCGGTATCAACAAAGTTAGCCGATTTACCAGAAGCTACACCCATAACATTGCATACATGCTTCTGTTTAGACTAGCTAGTTTGTTAAGCTTGCTTGGTAGATCTGTTAGTCATAATCTAGGTTTTTTTATACATGTAGGATCTTTAAAATTTGTTGTATCAAATAGATTGAATCGGCTAAGGGATTTGTTTTGTTTATGTGTACTCAAATACCCGATTCAATGAGTTCTTTACTATTTTAGCATGTATCATGAATGGTTATGTTTTTTCTCTTGTCTTATTCATCAGCACCATTCCATGAATGATTGCTTTGTTTACACATGCCCATCTATTCAATTTTATCTATCAATGCATATTGGGTGTTGACTCTCTAGTCAATGTCCTGATCAGATCGGCTATTTAGCCACATATACGAAACTGTCCAGAATCACGCCGGTAGGTTCCATAATTTGACTATTTTCCACCTTGTCAATTTTAGGGTCAAATTAACTGGCACGGCTTGGACACGTTCGATCAAACCAGCCGCTGAGAAGGCTGCGGGGATCAGGGAGACGTTCACACCCTGGTCTGTCTGGCCTGCGAGAGTCCCCATTGGCATGAGGCGGTCACATTTTTGCGCCAACACTCTTTTTGGCACACCTGGTGGGACCACAGAATCGTCAACATGACCAAGAATTCAGTTGATCTCAACATCAATAACATCCTTAATGTCACTCTGGATGAACTTGATGAAGAACAGAGGAAGGTGGTTGAGAAAGCTCCTGAGGAGTTAGAAAAGAAGTGTTTGCTTTGCTTTGGCAGAGTGCGTGATGGCAAAGTCATCTTGAAGCAACTAATGCCCAAGATTCTAATGGCAGGAGAGACTGTTGAAGGGGATGAGCAAGATAGACTTTTATTCATGGATCAATTGCACAAGACAATCAATGAAGCCATTGCTAACCATCAAGCATACTTTCTGAAAACATTTGGCAATATCATGAAACATGTCTTTGCCGGTTTTCCTGTTGATCAATTTGGACCTACTTATTTCAATCTAAAGACTACAACAGGCACTGGTGATGGTACACAGGATCCTCCCAAACTAAATATGGCATCAACTTCCAATGGAGGCACAAATGGCAGTGCTGCTCACCAAGCACAACAGCCGAAGGGTGCTCGTGCACCTAACTTTGGTACAACTCCCAATATACCATTTTGGCTCAAAAAATATCTCCCTCCATTGATAGAATTAGAAGAACCATCAATTATCATGTGAATCAAGCTCTGGGAGGTGAAGGTGCTCAAGACCAAGGTGATGGTGAACCACCAGCAGGTTTTGCAAATGTGTCAAGCTATAACCATTGGGGAATGCCTGCTTGCCCGAAGATCGAAGGACCTATAGATCCTAATGACCAGTTGATCAAGAAGCTTGCTGAGGTGATGGAAAAGGATTTTGGCATGAAGAGGAGTCAATCCAGATCATACAGCATTCCATATCCTGAATGGTACAACCGTCTAGAGCTCCCACGTGGCTACAGAATTCCAAAGTTCTCCAAGTTCACTAGGGAGGACAATGTTAGCATGATGGAGCATATAAGCAAGTATCTGGCTTAGTTAGGTGATGTTGCAGTTGAA
Source organism: Bothriochloa decipiens (assembly GCA_023333625.1). NCBI lineage: Eukaryota > Viridiplantae > Streptophyta > Magnoliopsida > Poales > Poaceae > Bothriochloa > Bothriochloa decipiens. The sequence goes on along the minus strand of CM041636.1, from coordinate 2,656,173 downwards.
GAAATCCATAGAGTCATGTTCTTTGCTTTGTCACTGTTAGGTCCAGCTTTCTCTTGGTATTCATCATTGCCAAGAAATTCTATTCATACTTGGGATGAGTTTGAGAGCAAATTCCACGCCTATTTCTTCAATGGAACCATCGAGAAGGACATCGATGATTTGACCAGTGTCAAGATGAAGCATAATGAATCAGGTCTTGATTACATCTAGAGATTCAGGCAGACAAAGAGCTTGTGCTTCTCTTTGAACCTGTTTGATAGCTAGTTGGTGAAATTGGCTATCCAGGGGATGCAGCCCTATCTGAAGGAGAAGCTTGTGGGCATGAACTTTGATAACCTTGGTGTATTGGCATGCAGGGTGGCTGCAGTCTCTGAATATGCTCAACCACCACGCCAATAGAATGGTTACTAGAAGGCAGCTGTAACACCCTAAAATTTGCATGAATTTGAAATAGCCAAAATGATTTAATTTTGCTTTTTTGGTGAGCAATTAACATAGGGAAAATAATGATTTTTATAAAAGTAAAATCAAAAGTAGGTCAAGAAGCATGTTTGTGCATTCATGCGGATGCATAATTTATGTGATGTTTGGATTTTGTTGGGTTTGATTTGGATTTCAAAATCCTTTTGAAAATGCATTTGAAAAAGGATTCAAATAAAAGGAAAACTATTTTCTTTCCATCCCTCCCCTTCTCTCTTTGCGGCCAGGTCAGTCAAGCAGCCCAACCAGTGGCCTGCTTTTCTCCCGCCTGCCCCAGCCGAAGGCCTGCCACGTGGCCCGCTCCCCTTTCTTCTTGGGCCGCTAGGCCAAAGCCCAGCAAGCCACCGCGCACATGCCCGTCTCCCTCTCTCTCTGTCCGACTGACGGCCTGGCCCAGCGCCATGCGACGCCGATAGGTGGGGCCTACCAGAGTCATCTCCTTCCTCGCGCCGTCCCCAACCATGACACTACCCAGAGTCCATCCCGACGCCACCTCGCGCCTTCGCTTGCTCTCCAAGCCACCCGGGCCTTAAATAGCGAGCCCGAGCACCGGTTTACCCCTGACCCCGAACCCTAGCGCCGTGTTGCTTAGCCCGAGCTCCAATGCCGCCGCAACCCTAAACCGCCACCGCCACCCGAGCTTCAAATTTTCCATCATCATCGTGTCTCCGCTATCGTAAGAAGGCGTCCTAGTTTCCTCTCGACCCTGTGAAAACGTTGGTGCTGTCAATTTTGTTTTATCAAGCTCACCCGGTGCTTTTTGCTACCCACAAATCACCAATGTCCGCAGCTGTCCACCATTAGCTCACCACCAACCTCCTCAAGCTTCATCTTCTGCTCTGGTAAGCTTTCTTTGAGCCCCTGCATCTTTTGCAACCTACCCCACGTAGTGTAGTGGTTCGTAGCCTTCGGCATGTGAACGCCGGTGAGATCGTCTCCATCGATGTTGGTCCCCAGCCATCGTTAGCTTGGTTGGGTCCTCATCTTCTTGCTAGACTTAACCGCGATGAGCTCCTGAGTCGTTTGGTCCAAGTCTCAGGTCCATCCGAGTTCCTCAGGGCTTGTTCCATGTTCTCCGGCGAGATTTCTCACCGCCGACGATGTCTGTCGCCGCGTCGGTCGTCGTCTCCGGTGAGGCCGACACCCCAAGCCAATCTGAGCCATCCAATCTCAATCCAATGGATCAGATTAGCCCGTACCGTTTTGGTCGGTGAATTTGCAGAAAACCCCCTGCCCTTCTGTCTATTCAATTAAGAGTCCTTTGCGGTTTCCGCAGAACACGTTTTCTCCACTCGGAGGCGTCATTTCCTTTTAACAAATTCAAAATACGCCTTGTTCTTTGGAAGACGTATTTTCTTTTTAACAAAGTCCAGAATACGTTTCCTTCACTGGAACACGTATTTTTCCTTTTTCAGTTTCAAAATACGTTTTCCTATATTTACAGTTTTGCGACTATTTTCAAATGCCTATAACTTCTCCGTTTTAGCTCTGATTCGATCCATTCAAGTTGTGTTGGGTTAGTAATTTCATGATCTACATGTTAGTATCATTATTATATTTATTTTCAACTTTTGAAAATTGAGTTTTATTTTAAACTAATTATTTTATAATAGGAAATCTTGTAAAATCCATAACTTTCACATTATAGCTCTGATTTCAGTGATCTTTACGTCTGTGTGATCGTAGCAATGTGTAGAATAGTTTTATCACCTCTTTTCAATTTATTTTGTGACATAGTGTATTGTTCTAATTTAAATCTATTTTTTTGCTCATGTACGATTGCTCGATCCTTGTGTGTTGCTGATTGTTGACCGGATCTAGAGAGTGAGCCGTTCGTTGGAGAACAAGAGTACTTCTACAATCAGGATTAGCAGGTTCATCAGGAGAGCTTTGATCAAGGTAAGTATAGTTGGGACCATCCTTGTTACCTATTCACCATATACACTAAAAATTCATATGCATGAGTCTTTTGCTACCCTGTTAAGATTACCTAGTTTTGTACACCCGAACACCTTGAAAACCAGGGATGTTGCATTGGGTAGTATATGCTAGTGCTTTAACCATGATCTTGTAACTTGACTAATGACTATGCAACTAATGAAAAGATGGTTTTCAATAAGATCCAAACTGTAAGTGATCATCCGAGACTTAACGTACAGCTATGGGGGCTATATGGCTCTGGCTCTAGTTGTTCATAGGACCTTTTCTAGTAAGTTAGAGGATCTGCGAGTTTAGTATAGGGCTGCTTCTTCATTGTGTGTTATAACTGGGATATGACACATTGGGAGAGGGGTTTTCTATATTCAATGACCCTGGGGCCCTAGCTTGTTAGACGAACCTATGAGTGGCTTTATGTGGTTTTCGAGTGTTTGGGAGTTGCAAACCCATATGTTTGGAAATCATGACCCGTAGTGAAAGTGTACACCTCTGCACAGAGTTAGACTGATATATCATTCGTGCCCACAGTTAGGGTGGCCAAGGGATTCTTATGGGAATGGATCATCAACTCAAAATTGTGTTATATGTTAACGTTGTTTTTATCATACTCATAATCATGTCTATCGGATCATGTGGTTATGGGAATTGTTACTACCTTGATGCTAAATGCTAAAATAGGACCCACACTAAAAAGCTAATTGCAGTTAAATTGTGTCAGCCTTTATTGAGCTTCATGAACCCCTTCTATGCTTGTTAAGTACGTATGTACTTACACTTGTTTTATTTCTTTACATGGAAAATCCCGGATGGGTAACAGGTCAGGATTGGAGTGAGAGTTATCAACAAGACTACTAACTTGTGTCAACCAGTCGACTTGTCCCTGTGGTGGAGCTATCATCTGGAGTTATCTTAGTTATCTCTTATTCCTGTTAAAGACAATGTCAAGCTATTCGTGCGCTATGTAATAAACTCTGATTTGGTACTATTTATAATTTGTCAACTTATATGTGTGACATCCTAGGGCACATGCAAGGCTTTTATATATATTATTTTAGTCCTTTAAAATGAGATATGAAAGCAGCCAATGTGGCAGTTATTATAAGGACTTGATTCAGTTTGACTCTGATGAAGACGAAGCAGAAGATGTTCAGCTCATTGAGTGGAATCTGAACAAGAAGTGTCTTATCGGCCATCCTTGGGGAAGATCATAGGAGGAGTTTGACTTTGATACCTCAAAGACTGATAAAATTTTTGACTATTTATTGAGCAAAGGCCTCATTAAGGTGTTGCATGAGCCACTTAGTGCTAAAGAGATTAAAGGCAAGAAGTACTGCAAGGCTCATAATTCCACTACTCACTCCACCAATGAGTGCAATGTCTTCAGGTGCCAGATCTAGAAAGCTATTGAGACCAAGAGGTTATCTTTTGATGCTACAAACAAGATGAAGATTGATGAAAGCCCTTTGACTCTGCAATGGCCAATGTTGTGCTTCCAAAAGGGAAAGCCAAGGTGCTAACTTCTGCTAGAGCTAAAGAATCAGGAGCAGTAGACACAATACTACAACTCACTAATGAAGAGTACCGCGAGATCAAGAGAAGACGTGAGAAGCAGAATAGCCAATCTGAGCAGCCAGAATCATCTGCATTGGCTGAAAGAAGACCACATGTGACATCTCGTATTCTTTTGAACAAGTGGTAGAGACAGCAAAAGAAGGACCGTAGGAGGCAGTTTGAAGAGTGAGAGCGCTTGAGGATGCTTGAAGAAGATAGGTATGAACGTGAACAAGCTGAGTCACATTGGAGTTGCCCTTTCTTTAGGCATTGCTGGAACGAAGGCTACACCCATAACATTGTATACATGCTTCTGTTTAGACTAGCTGGTTTGTTAAGCTTGCTTGGTAGATCTGTTAGTCGTAATCTAGGTTCTTGTATACATGTAGGATCTTTTATATTTGTCATATCAAATAGATTGAATTGGCTAAGGGCTTTGTTCTTTTTATGTGTACTCAAATAGCTGATTCAATGAGTTCTTTACTATTTTAGCATGTATCATGAATGGTTATGTTTTTTCTCTTGTCTTATTCATCAGCACCGTGCCATGAATGATTGCTTTGTTTACACATTCCTGTTTATTCAATTTTATCTATCAATGCATGTTGGATGTTGACTCTCTAGTCAATGTCCTAATCAGATTAGCTATTTAGCCACATATACGGAACTGTCTGGAATCACGCCGGCAGGTTCCATAATTTGACTATTTTCAACCTTGTCAATTTTAGGGTCAAATTGACTAGCACGCCTTGGACACGTTTGATCGGTCCAGCTGCTGAGAAGGCCGTGGGGATCAGGGAGACGTTCACGCCCTGGTCTGTCTGGCCTGCAAGAGTCCCCATTGGCATGAGGCGGTCACGTTTTTGTGCCAACAAATTTAAATAAAGCATGTCCTAAAGTTCTGTTTCCATTACCACGTATTGATCAAATTGTTGATTCAACTACGGGATGTGAGACCCTCTCGTTCCTTGATGCTTATTCCGGTTGGCATCAAATAAAGATGAAGGAGTCTGATCAGCTTGCGACCTCCTACATCACCCCTTTTATCATGTATTGTTACGTCACGACGCCCTTCGGCCTTCGAAATGCCAGGGCAATGTACCAATGATGCATGCTCCATGTTTTTGGCGAACATATAGGGATGACGGTCGAGTCCTATGTCGATGACATCATAGTCAAATCTAAGAAGGTCAACCACCTCATCGATGACCTCAAGATCGCGTTTGGGTGCCTTCGAGCCAAGAACATCAAGCTCAACCCCGAGAAGTGTGTCTTCGGCGTGCCTCGGGGCATGCTCTTAGGATACATCGTCTCTCAGCATGATATCGAGGCCAACCCGAAGAAAATCATAGCGATCACCAAGATGGGACCGATTCAAGATCTGAAGGGCGTGCAGAAGGTGGGCTGCCTTGTGGCCCTTAGCCACTTCATCTGGCGCCTGGGAGAGAAGGCCTTGCCACTATACCGAATCCTAAAGAAATCCGAGCACTTCGCATGGACCCCCGAGGCCAAGGAGGCCCTCGCTAAGCTCAAAGGCATACTGACCTCCCCTCCGATCCTCGTACCTTCTAAGCCTGCCATTCTACCCAATCCAGTCAAGCGACTCCTCCTCTATGTCGCCGCCACCACCCAGGTGGTCAGCGCGGCCATAGGCAGGTGGAAGGGCACGCTCTACCCGTCCAGTGGCCAGTTTACTTCATTAGTGAGGTACTCACGGAGACAAAAGTCCACTACCCACAGATCCAGAAGCTGCTTTACACCATCATGCTCACACGCCGCAAGCTCTAACACTATTTCCTCAATCACCCGGTAACTGTGGTTTCGTCTTTCCCCCTCGGTGAGATCATCCAAAACCGAGAGGCCACAGGAAGGATCGCTAAGTGGTCAGTCAAGCTCATGGGCGAGACCCTCACTTACGCGCCATGCAAGGCTATCAAGTCCCAGGTGCTTGTGGACGTCATCGCCGAATGGACGGACACCCAACTTCCACCAGCACATATACAAGTCGAGCTATGGACAATGTACTTCGATTTTGTCATTGATGAAAATGGGGGCAGGCGCAGGCTTGCACTTCATCTCACCCCTCGGAGTTCATATGCGTTACATCATCCGCATCCACTTTGCCGCCTCCAACAACATCGCGGAGTATGAGGCCCTCGTTAACGGTCTACGCATTGCCATCGAACTCGGGGTTTGATGCCTCAATGTCCAAGGCGATTCACAACTCATCATCGACCAAGTAATGAGGGCCTCGAGCTGCCACGACCCCAAAATGGAAGCCTACTGCAATGAGGTACACAAATTAGAGGACAAGTTCCACGGTCTCGAGCTCAACCACATCGCTCGACGTTACAACGAGGCCACAGATGAGCTCGCCAAAATCGCATCTACTCGTGGCACCATCCCACCTGACGTCTTCTCAAGGGACCTCATTGAGCCCCCTGTTGATTTAGCCTCAGGGGCTGACACCACGCCATCAGCGCTCAACCCCCTCCCTCGACCAAGGCCCCCTCGAACCAGGCTGAGGTCATGGAGATCAAGGGGTCACCTCCGCCATCAAGCCCGCCACCGGATTGGCGCGTTCCCTTCCTTGATTGCCTTATCCAAGGAGAGCTCCCAAAAGACCGAACAGAGGCTCGACGGATAGCTTGATGGGCCAAGTCCTACATCATCTATGGCGACAGCAAGGAACTGTACCGACGAAGCTCGTCAGGGGTCCTTCAGTGCTGCATCACCATCGAGGAACACAGGAAGCTCCTCGAGGACATACACTTGGGGCCTTGTGGCCATCACACCGCGCCGAGGACCCTCGTCAGAAATGCTTTTCGATAAGGCTTCCACTAGCCGATCGCCATCTTCGATGCCATCAACATCATCTGCTCATGTGAGGGGTGCCAATTCTACAGCAAGCAAACACACCTCCAAGCACATGCCCTGCAGATGATCCCCATCACTTGGCTGTTTGCGGTATGGGGCTCAATCTCGTAGGACCTCCCCAAAGGACAACCGAGGGTTACATGCACCTCCTCATGGCCGTCGACAATTTCACCAAATGGATTGAGGCTCGGCCCATCACCAACATCTGCTCCGAGCAAGCAGTTTTGTTCTTCACCGACATCATCCATTGCTTTGGGGTCCCCAATGCCATCATCACCAACAACGTGCGCAATTCACCGGCAAGAATTTCTTGGACTTCTATGACCGCCACCACATCCATGTGAACTGGTCCGAAGTTGCCCACCCTCGAACCAACGGCCAAGTCAAGCGCACCAATTTCAAGGCCTCAAGCAAAGAATCTACAACCGGTTGAAGAAGTACGGTAGGAAGTGGGCCGCCGAGCTACCCTCGGTCCTATGGAGCCTAAGGACAATGCCCAGTTGAGCCACGGGATTTACCCCATTCTTCCTGGTCTATGGATCCAAAGCTGTCGTCCCCACCGATCTCGAGTATGGGTCCCCATGACTAAAGGCCTACAACAAACAGAGGAATGAGGAGACCCTCGCAAATGCTGTTGATCAGCTCGAAGAGGATCGAGATATGGCCCTCCTCCACTCCGCGAGGTACCAGTAGAAGCTTTCACACTACCACAACAAGCATGTGCACAAGAGGGACCTCCAAGTTGGCGACCTTGTCCTCCGTCGATGACAAAGCAACAAGGGACGTCACAAGTTAATTCCACCATGGGAAGGCCCATATACTGTAGCTGAGGTGCTAAAACCTGGGACGTATAAGCTAGCAAACAACAAAGGTGAAATGTTACCAATGCTTGGAACATTGAATAGCTACGTCACTTTTACCCCTAGGGCCTTGAGGCCTTGTACATTTCTCGTATTTTGTACAACTATGGCATTATGAACGAATAAATGAAAAATGGCTTTGATTTAGCATACTTTCTTATTTGTTCATATAAGGTAGCCTCGACTCTGCTCCCTCAAGGTCGAGCCTCCCTCGGGGGCTACAAGGGGGAACCCCCAGAAGTCCTCAAAAAACTCGCACTTTTTTTTGAAACTTAACGTCTATTCTTTCTTACGAGCCTCGATATGTGTTGTTACTTAGCTAAAAAATGCCACGAGTGTCCTGGGGGTCAAGGTCTGTTGAGCCAGGAGCTCGCCTACGCCTCTGCGCTAAGGTATATCCACTCACTCCCCCTTCGAGGGGCACGACCCTACATCGAGTTTTACTAAGTAGAAACATGATCAGGGCACGGAAGAAAGAAAAGACTTAAAATGTGCGAAGTTTATACATGCATAAATGTTTTAAGGCCCTAGGGCCACAACATTACAATGTCACCAAAACTAACCTATTACATGGGCCTCTTTGCCCAGATTTAGCTCACAGGCCCTGGCCCCCGTTGCAGCCATCACCACCACCCTCATCACCGGCGCCTTCTTCACCTTTGGAAAGCAGGACCCCAGGCTTGAATAACTTTGCCAGCATCTCACTCGGCACCTCGGCATCCTCGATCAGGCCCTGGCACCTCTCCTCGTTCTCGATGTCCATTTTGGTGAGGTCCGAGATGAAGCCATGCTTGACAACGTCCATATCATACGTGAAGCTGGAGTAGACGACCGCCATCGCCCGCTTCACGCCGATGTGAAGTGCATCTCAAACACGGTCCCTTATGATGGCCCCAAGGTGGTACAGCCAATCGACAAGCGTGGTCCCACGCACTTTCTCCTCGGCCTCCTCAACAGGCTCGACCTCCCAGGAGGCGCAGAGTCCGTCGATCATGGTACGAGGCCTATCAGTCAACACCTTTTCAACCAAAAGGCCCTCCTGTAGTGCCTTGGAGGTGGTCTGAGCAGAGAGCAGGTCAGTCTTGAGGCCTATAGAACAGAACAAAAGTCAGTCACGGCGCATGGAGATAAGGAAATTGGAGCCAAACAAAGAAAACTCACTAGTGCAGTGGGTGTTGAGGGCCTCGCGGGCATTCACCACGTCATCGCGCTCCTTCTAGGCCTCCTTGAAGGCGTGAATCGCTTCCCCCCTCTCCAACAGTAGGTTCTCGATCGCCCCACCAGCTAGAGCGATGGACTCCTCCTTCTCCCAGAGGGTCACCTTCATCATGGCAAGCTCGGCAGCAAGGGCGTCCGTGCGACGCTTCTCCTCCCTGGCTAAGATGGTGAGGGCATCACGAGCCTCAGAGACTCGAGCGATGTTAGTCTCGAGCCCCTTGATGCACTCTGTGGAGTCTCGGGCCTCCTCCTCGAGTGTCTTGACACGCTCAAGGGCCTTCCGCGCATCCTCGAGGGCCCGGCCGATGTCACTTTTGGCCTTTTTGGCCTCCTCCTTGGCTTTCTGGGCCTCCTCCTTCGCCGCAGCGATGTCCTCCCTGGCATGAGCCGCCTCCTCCGATGTCGCATCAGCATCCTCGCTTGCCTTCGTCACCTCCTCCTTGGCCTGGGTCACCCTGTCCTGGGTGGATCGGCCGGCCTCAAGCTGGCGCTGAAGCTCTTCCCTACCAACATGTGTCTCATGGAGGAAGCAGGACTTCACATGGGAGCGCTTCCTCAGGTCCTAAGAACAAGAAACAAAACATCAGGTGTCGAGTCAAGAAATTATTCAAGCCTAAGGCACTCGGAAGAACCCTTACCAAGAAAACCCAGTCAAAGTCATACGTGGCAACGTCGACGGCCAGTTCTAGGGCTTGCGCCAATCACGCCTAGAACTCCTCCGTATCCTCCCAACGGTTCACTTCTGTCGCATCATCCATCAAGATGCGGAGGCACTGGGATCTAGTGGGTCTTGGAGCAGGAGGCGCTCTCCACCCCATGTGGGGAAAGCCAACGGACCCTCTCTTGGACCGACTCCCGGACACGCACCACCGCCTCAGGCGAACCGCCATAGCTAGCCACCCGATCGGCCAGGGTAAGGAATGCTAGCTCATCTTCCGCTCTGGCCCCCCGACGCCCCAGTCTCACCAATCGACCGCCCTGCTGTGGCAAGAGAACCAGGGTTGGACCAACTGGGGCCACGAGGGGTCCCTCGAGCGGTGGCTGCATCAGCAAGGAGAAGTGTGTCCTCCTCTACTCGCTGATGCGGTGGGGATGAGCTCGTGGCAGTCGTCTCCTCGGGCTACGCCAGGGATGCCCGTAGGATCGATGCATCCTGTGCTGCATCCCGCTGCTGCAGCAGCAGATCGAGGGTAATCACGGCCTCCCCCTGCCGTTGAGGGAGGCTCGAGACCACCAGCTCCTTTAGCGGCTCGATCGGCTACTGAGATGGTGAGTCTAAGGGCACCGGGCCCTCTGATTGTGTTTGTTGCCACAGTTGCTACTGTTGTTGTTGCTATTGCTACTGTTGTTGCGGTTGCTGCAGTTGCAGTTGCGCTAACGGACTCGACGCCAGTCGCTCCGCCTTCTACTGCTGCTCAGGCTGGCTACTGACTAGCCCTTCTTCTAACCACTCTTGCGGCTCCTTCTCTTCCAGCCGCTCCTGTGGCTCCTTCTCCTCCAGCTGCTCCTGCAGCTGGTCCTCCTCCTCCTTCCTCTGCAGGTCCTCCTACTCCTGCTTGCACCGTGCCTCCACCTCGTGCAACCCCTCTGGCTACAGCATCCGTCCCTCCGTGGATGGAGAAGGAACCATGGCCTCTTCGTCCTCGAGGACGATGGGGCCTCTTCTGTCCTTAGCCCACCTCCGTCGAGGGCTTCCCCTCGAGCAAGGTGGCAGAGGCCTCGGCCTGACCAGGTGCAGGGGCCGCGAACGTCGAGACCGGTGCAATGCTCCCTCTCTCTTGCATCTGCTCCTATGCGGAGCCGCTCCTTGCCATGGCCCCTAAGCCGCTCGAGCCTGCAACAAGAGTGGAGCCTATCAGCCTGGCTCGGGCCATAGTCGCATGGGCTTGCAACAACCAAGCCACCTCCCATAGCGACAGGACTCTCGGAGTCACACCAGGCACCATGGCTGCCATCTTGAGCCACTTGGCCGGCGAAGGATTTGCCTCCTCCACCTGGCGCTTAAGCGTGGACAATACGGAAATGAATGAAGACACTCAGTGGTTCTATGAATAGAGAATCAAGAAAGAAATCATAGAAAATCAAGGCTTACCCGAAGGCGATGACGTCCCTCCTAGGTTCCCTCGAGCCACTAGGGGGTCTCGAGATCCCATTCGGAGTCGCTCCCCTCTCAGCATTGGGACCGCCCGATGCCTCTGACAGCGTCGCGCGTGCCTCACTGCTCTAGCGAGGACGCGTGGCCCTGAGTCCGGGCCCCAAGCACCAGGACTGGGATTGGGTCTCCCGAGATGAAGAGGGCAGAGTTCCACCACGCGTACAATGGGAGGACGACCCTCCCCGTGTAGAGGGGTCAGTTGACCTCTTCTCCTGATGGTGCCCTGAGGAGGCCCTTGACAATTCAGGGGCAGGTCGATCCAGGATGTCGTCCTACACGGGAAGCTCGCCAGCATGAGAGGAACCAGACAAGTGGGGCTTGAGACGCCCCACTACGCCCTCTTCATCATCACTTTCATCGTCATCCTCCACATCCGTCTCCTCCGGGAGGGACTCCTTGATAGGGAGCTTATGCTACCTTTGCTTCGCCTAGTGCTGCTTGAGCGCCTGGCATGCGAGGTTCTTTGCCTTCCTCTTCTTCTTCTCTGGATCCTTCTTTTTCTTTTCCAACTAAGCATCAAAGCACCTCACCTGACGATCGGGGGCAGCCTCTCTGACCGGGGGCACCGACAGCCTGAAGTTGATCTGGCCCTACGCATGTGGACACGACAAATGTTGTAGTATGCTACAAGAACAAGAAGCTTGAGAACAAGAGAACCAAGAGCACATACCAACTCGACATGGCCAATGTCAGGCAACATCGGGACACAGTTCATGTCCTCCGGGTCAAAGCCACCGGCGACCGTCACCCTCACCCACGCGGCAACCTCCCCGGGGGGTAGTTTCTCGGACGCCATGCGCGACACCGTGAGCTACTCGAGCGAAGCCATGGGGCCCATCTGATCTAGGTGGACCGGGCACGCCATCAGAGGGAGGACCCTCCGGCTGTGGAATGCAAAGACAACAGTCCCCGCATCAACCCCCTTCTCGTACAAGATCACAATAATCCCCGCATTGACCCCTTCTCGTACATGATCATCAGCGCGTCAATGAGAGGGTTCAGCCTTTTCTGGTAAGGCTTCACCACCCCCCACAACCAGTGCTCCGAGTGTTCCTTGATAACACGCCCAGTGTAGGGAGGAAGCAGGCCATCGTCGTTCTAGATGTAGAACCACTGATCCTGCCTCCTGCCATGGCTCGAGGTGAGCCACGTCAGGCTGTATAGCTCGGCCTTCTTTAGTGCCAAGTTGAAGCCACCGACGCGGACCAGTCCCCTCTTCCCTAGCGAAAGGAACTTGGTGAAGTGCTCCCCTTGAATAGGTGGAGCCACAGCTCCTAGTGTGGCTCCATCCCCAGATACCCCTCAAAAAGGGCGACGAAGATGGCCGCGTTAGAGATGGCGCTGGGAGAGAAATTGTGGAGCTCATCTCCATAGAAGTGAGGGAGGGCCTGCATGAATCGGCTCGATGGAGACCCAAATCCCATCTTTTGGAACTTGATGAAACTGATCACATAGCCCTCCGGTGGGTTCTGCTGCCGATGCTCCCACAGCAGCACCCTCCACTCTGGCCAGTTGGCTGAGGTGATGGGGCGAAGAAGGCCGTCAGCAACCAACTCGTCCAACACCCACTTCATCACGGTCAACGGAGGCCAATTGCCCACGGGAGCGAACACGGGGGCCATGGCGACGACGGCGGCGGTGGCGTGACTCTGCTCAGCGGATGGACCACCGGGAAGGTTCCTAATCTCTATTTCTCTCACCAACTCTTCTTCCCTAGTGCTAGCAGGCAAGGATTCGGATGCTCTGGCGGCGGCGGCGGAAGTGAGATAGCGAGAATAGGAACGGACGGCGCTCTACCTCCCCCAAATTTATACTCAGGGCAAAGAACAACGGGTCCACCACGATCGCACCGCTTCAGCTCACACCTAAAAAGGCACGCCCAATGGACAGAAGGGTAATGTTATTTGCCGACGATGTCTTCCATAAGAAGTAAAACAGACTCTGGTCCCACATCAAATTCTCGAGGGAGCGAAGGCTCACCCTCGATCAGGGTTCAATAGCCGCCCTCGAGTATCTGAGTTAGGGACGCCCAAGGGGGGCCAACACGCAGCTCAGCTCGAGGACAAACCCTCAAGACCCCCTCGGGCATGTCCAAGGCGAAATGAAAGGATTACCATGGAATCCCCGTGGAGGGAGGCATCGAGCCGCCGAGTCCTATCGAATGAAATTGGTATCCATGTAACCCCATGTTTGCTTCAATGAGAACGCCTCAGTGCCATCGGTCGACCCCCATCGAACGGGGCACAAGTTCTCACTTGGATCCCCCGTTATCAGCTCACGGAGATAAGACTCGCCCATTGAGAGTAGTACGGCGCTTCTCACCTAACATCCGATTGAAAGGACTCGTGAGATGGATGCCCGAGGCTAGCAATGCCCCACTCGCACGAGGCTCGGGGGCTCGACTATGCCGGGCACCCCTCGAAGAAAGAGGATCGAACGCACCCAGGGGCTTGATGACTTGAGACACCCATCGACTAGGTGCCACGACTCCAGTTCATGTTATCCTAACGTTTAGGGACACCTGCTACACCGAATTGGACGGACGCCCTTCGACAAAAGACAAATAAAGCCCTCAGAGGAGTCTCCCCACTCCTCTGAGGCCTCAGGGGCTACCCCGAAGGGTACGCTCGCGCGCACCCTCGGGAAAACTATGATCGACGCCTTGGTCTTGATTCTAAAACCCCCCGCATGATTGCCAGTACTCACGCGGAGGCTTGGGGGCTACCCCCGAAGGGTACGCTCGCGCGCACCCTCCGAAAAATTATGGTCGACGCCTCGGTCTCGATTCAAGACCCCCCGCATGACTACCAGCACTCACGCGGGGGCTCGGGGGCTACTGTCGGGTACCTGAATAAGGGGTACCCTTAACCCTCAATCAAAAGAGAATTAACCCCGACATCAACAAGCCCAAACCACCATCATTGTCCCTTAGATCAAAATGCATAAGGCATCAAGCCCAAAAAAACCAACTACGCTGGGCCGGCCTGTGAATGGGTCTTGACCGCCCAGACTGTTGTACACTTGACAGGTCCCCCTCTGCTCGAAGTGATCCACTCGAGGGAACCAGCCCTCCCTCGATGACGGAAATTCCCCAAGTGAATAGCTGCCCCTCGAGTACAGTAACCACCCTCGAATACCTACTTCCTGAACGACTCTCAGAAGCATTCAATGCATTTCACCTCCTCCCGCCTAACCTCATGGCTACAGCCGCGGTAACAGTAGGCAGTACACTGGTCAAATCCACCTTTTACCGCCCATACCCGGGAAGCCGGCAAATCGTACTATACTGTATCACCATACCGCACACTGTGCCCTGTTCGGCACCCCCTCGAGACGAGTTCAACGACACAAACGCTGTATTTCCTGGGGCTTGATCTTATCCATCTGGGCCTTGGCCCCCTCGACTACATTTGAATCCCCTGGACCACCCCTCGAGCAGGGTCTCGCCGCTGATAGTCAGCGCTCCAACCACTCCCGCGCGACGGCTACAGAGATCCGCACACCCACGCGTGGGCTCTGGCCCTTCATCAGTCATCAGCAACATCATCACACATGTGCAAGGATGGCCATCACCTCCAAGCACGTCGCTACAGGGACCATCACACACGACGCACGTCTATACAGCAACCAGGACAGCCCTAGGATCTTTGTACCCTAGTGCCCCTCCTTCGCCTATAAAAGGAGGCGCCAGGGCCTAGGTTATGGACCGAGGCATAGAGAGCTATCAGAACCTGAATCGCTCAAGTCTTAGCTCAACTCGCCCACTCGCTCGCTTGTATTCACCCCTGTAGAAGCACTTCGGTGTAATAGAAGGCCCGAACCAGGATAAACCTCGTGTGTTCTTCTTACATCACCATCTAGATTAAGGAGCACGCAAATACAAATTTACTTATTGGTGCTAGGCCCCCGGGGTCGAAACACCGACAGTACTCATCAATACAATTTACAGAGAACACGACATAGGGTTTTGCGCCATGCTAGCGGTCTGAACTGGTATAAATCTTGTGTCTTGTCTCTGCAACCATCCGGTTCCCGATCACGTGTGCCCCTGCCGATCAATCTAACATCTTAGGTCTACCCCTTGATGGACCGCCTGCGCTGATCATCTGGTGAACCAGATGAAAATTTTCTTCGCCAAACGTCATCCACGACAAATCGACTTCCTGCGGCGGACGTTCTTCATCAACATTGTCCATGGCGAGTCGGCGACGAGCCAGCTTCCTGTGGTGGGTATGCTTCATCAACAACGTCGCTCGCGATCCCCAGAAGCGTATCACACGGCGGCCGCGACCACGTCGCGTCGAGTGATCGAGCATTGGAGTCCGGTTCCTGTACGGGTTAGATTGTCTATGATCATCCGATCTACAAGATCCGTACGAGCCTGTGCATGCCTAGGCCACGTCCGCTAATATGGAAAGCTAAGTCAAGATTCTAATTTCTGATTTAATATCCTATATATTATGTTCGGATACCTACATACGTACATGATTATTTTGCCCAGGAATCCAACTGTGCTTTTCATCGTTCTACATCATTGGTGGCCCGCATCTTGCCAGCAAGCATCCGGAGTTGCCCGGACGACTACGCAAATTCGTCGCTGCTCTTCCACACCTCCACCATGAGGCCAACCTCGTCCCAGCAGCCGTCCGAGCTGTTCGACAAGCCATGGAGCAAGATACGTCGAGCCGCTGAATCATCGTCCGAAGCTATCACACGAGGCAAGCCGAGCCACGTCCATCTGCTCCGCCACGATAACCACGACTCCGATGTCCAAGCCCATCGCGTGTTTGCATGCAAAGCTAAGACAAACTCTTCTATTTTAATTAAATATTCTATAATGACATATGTACGTATCAAGATATACTAGCGGTTCGTGCCGTTGCCGACTGCTGGGCGTACAGCTCGACGCTTGTAACCGCCGTCCACGCCGCTGCCGACCGCTACGCGTACCGCTCGACACTCGTACCAGCCGTCTGCGCCGCTGCTGACCGCTACGCGTACCGCTCGACACTCGTACCCGCCATCCACGCTGCTGCCGACCACTGAGCGTATAGCTCGACGCTCGTACCCGCCGTCCGCGCCGCAGCCGACCGCTGAGCGTACAACTCGACGCTAGTACCCACCGTCCGCGCCGCTGCCGACCACTGGGCGTACCCCTCGACGCTCGTACCCACCGTCCGCGCCGCTGCCGACCGATGGGCGTACATCTCGACGTTGGTACCCGCCGTCCGCGCCGCTGCAGACCGCTGGGCGTACAGCTCGATGATCG
>CM041636.1:2607915-2639815 GCA_023333625.1 Bothriochloa decipiens | reverse complement strand
CGCCGTCCGCGCCGCTGCAGACCGCTGGGCGTACAGCTCGATGATCGTGCCCGCCGTCCGCGCCGCTTCCGACCACTGGGCGTACAGCTCAATACTCGTACCCGCCGTCCACGCCGCTGGTGATCGCTAGGCGTACCGCTCGACACTCGTACCCGCCATCCGCGCTGCTGCCGACCGCTGGGCGTACAGCTCGACTCTTGTACCCGCCGTCCGCGCCGCTGCCGACCGCTAGGCGTACCGCTCGACGCTCGTACCCGCCGTCCGTGCCACTGCCAACCGCTAGGCGTACAGCTCGATGCTCGTACCCGCCGTCCGCGCCGCTACCGACCGCTGGGCGTACTGTCGACGTTTTTATTTTTAGATTATTATAAACACTCAGTTACGTGTATGTGTCTATATCTATTTTTCCATGATTATTCGCAGCCTCCATATTGCCGATATACGAGCAATCACATGGGCTCCGTGATCTACATCTACGTGACCAGGCAACGTACAAGTCGTGGTGCACTCGGACGTCTCCTACCATCGACCCCTGACAAGTTGTTCGAGCCATCGTCGGACTACCATTGATCCGTCCGGGCCACGTCCATCTAAGTACTCGGCCACAACGACGACACGTCGCTCGGCCACAACGTCTACTCGACCATAGTAAATCGCCGTAATTTTTCGCAGCGGGCAACAAATACGTCCGCTGCGGAGTCCATTTGGGCAACGCTGTGGTGCGTTTTTGACGTAGTGTTAGAATGTTACAAAGGGCTTTCAAAGCAGAGCCATCATATGCGTCTGACGTGTGTGGCATTATCAATTTCACACACATATAGCCAAGGGTGAAGCCACGGTTCGCCTATCCCCCCAAAGTAGACTTTGCCGAAAAGCAGTACTCTTTTTGCCAATCAGCCGTTGTCGCACATACGAACCTCTGGGCAAGGTCAAGCTGCAGTCAAAAACTCTATTTGGGCGTCAGAGTGGGACTCGTGCGGCGCTGCTTCGTAGGTTGCAGCGCTGTTCCTTGTCTAGTCGTTTTGTTTTATGTAATATCGAGCCTTACATTTGTTTGTTAGGACGGTCCAACCAATAACTATGGCGATTGTCATAAGAGCATCATCTTTATGTTCATACTCTTCTTCATATTGCAATGATATATAAATCTTTTACGTATTCAAGAAAAAGAATGGTTCATGCATATCTTAGGAAGGCAAATCCACTAGGGGTCGGAAAAAATAGATGTTGCTATATTTAAGGTGTCTAAATTTTGAGATAACTTCAAATAACAATCTTATGCAATCAAATAAAATTAAAAGCACTGTATTGGCTACGCGTAATGGAATGTCTATGTGGATGGGATGTATGGATCCCACATAGAGACCGTAGCCTTATGCATATGAGTGAGCTATATCTTTCATATGAATGAGCCCAAGACGCGGGACCGCATCTATGGCCTCAAGGAATAGTGGTAAGTGAGAGAAAAGATGGCAAATAAATAAAGTGGTAGGTGGCCGGTCGATTCAATGGTCGGAAAGAATACTGGTGGGTCAGAACAATAAAAACCAGCAGTGATGAGAAAAATTTCATTGGTTGGTGGTGGTGACTAGGGACAGATAGTGATATTGTAGTTATCACTACTAGCTCCCAGCTTAAACAAGCAGCATTATCTGCGGTGATGATAGCCGGTAGTTATAGGAGCCATTGTTTCCGGGTCATTAGCTTCCCGGAAATTTTTTTGGTTCCTTGCCAGGCAGCGATTAGACGTAACTGTCAGCTGCAAAACACGATGTCCCAGTAGTGATTATGTGTTCTCTTGACATTTCTTCTGAACTATGCAACAAAAAATAAGGAATTGCGAGCCATTCTTAAGCAACTATTAAAATGTTTTCCGTCTCAACATTAAATGGAACTCCATGATACCACCTATAAAAGAACACAAATGAACTTACGCTTAAGAAAATATAATTTACAGAAGAGACAACTCTCACTAGTAAAAATTGGGGGCAGTTAAACCGCGTTTTCAGGGTGGGTTGCCTGACTGCTGCTAACCATCAACTATAAACGTGGGAGGGACGGGCTTTTAACCGTCCATGAATATCGATCTTCCGAGACGGTTTCATTAAGACAACCGTCACTAAAGATAGATCTTCATGGGTGGTTGACATAAGACAGCCACATCTAAAGACCGCCACTTTGGAGACAGATGTAGTAAGAAAACCGCCTCCGAAAATTATTTTGACAATAGGGAAAAAAGCTCAGCGGCGCCATCCCACCGTGACGAATTAGCTCGCCGCACATAGACAAGCCCACGTTGTCGCTCATGTTGTCGTGCAGTTGCGCTGTGCACGGACAAGCGCGCACTGTCGCACCACTGCACTAGTGTCGCTGCTCCATCCTGCGTCTTCGCACAGCCACGCGCGCCGCCTCTCTAGTTGAGTACATCACTGCCGGTTCACATCATTGCCGGATTTTATAAAATTCAGACATTTTTTTCATGACAAGATGATTTCAATTTAAAATGTTACCAACTATAAAGTTTCATAACTTTTCAATATCTACAAATACTATTTAGGTCATTTATTGATCTGACAAAGCGATAGTATCGTTGTTTACAAATTTTATATATCTCCAATATGATTCTATATAGTTCTGTGTAAGAGAGATATGTAAATTTTGTGAACGATGTTACTTTCACAATGTCATATGAAAAAATGATCCAAATAATAATTGTACATCTTGATGAGTTATATAGCTTTGAAGTTAATGACATATTCAGCTTAAATCACAAGAAAATGTTATTTAAACTTGTCATTTTCAACATTTAAAATTTGAAGAATTCACAAGAAAATATGAACAAACTAATATCAGTAAGAACATAACAATGTGATAGAACATCATTTTAGAAAATTTTAGCAAAAATATCATCACATTTGGAGTCAGTATGAGGGATAAAAACTTGTTACAAGTTTTACATGCAGATTAAATAGAGAAATTATAGTTCTTCAACAATTTAAAATTTACTTTTCAAACAACATTTCAAAATAGTAAATGATTTGAAATTAAAAAATTTTCATATACAAAGTTTCATAACTTTTTGAGATCTGCAACTTCTGTATTTGACGTTTTTCCATCCGAGGTAGTTTGAAAATTAAAATTTTAAATTTAAATATTTGAGCATCAAAACAATCTCAAATTAAAAATGTTTGAAATAAAAAATTATAGATCTTGTCAAGTACTACAATTTTAATATAAAGTTAGTCTTCATTGGACATCGATGAGAAACTTGTGATATAAAATTGTAGATCTGCTCAGTTAAGCAACCAGCTAACTGGACAAAGCAGATAACATTTTATGAATAAAGAGATAATTACCATTCGGAAAACATCAACTGAAGCTCCCATACCAGCAAGCATCAAACCAATTTGCTGAGTTATGAAATTTCGTTTACTGTACTAAGGGTAAAGTATCGGATAAATATCACCACATAATTTTCAACTAAATTCATTATTACTGTATGCAGTACACTAATCTTATCTCGAAATGTGTACTGACTGAAGAATTTACTTGAGAGTCGGCCATGACAAAAAAGGTATACTGACCAGACTAATTTTAAAGTTCGATCTGATAGAAACTTTACTTATATTCACCCTCTCTACTCTAAGCATCTCATTCCCAAAGAGTGACACATGTTCGATCTGATTATTCCACAAACCTTATAGAATGTTAATAAAACCACAAATATGTTAATAGTATAGTGATTACAAATTGTTTTGGCCGGTCCAGAGAAATAATTCTTTCGTATACGATAAAACTAAATAAGGTAAAGTAATAATTGGCTAATTGCTACACGCCGAACCAAATATTCTAGGGTAATTCTTACCACAATCGTCGGCGACAAACTCCTCCTCCATTTCATGATCTGCTTCGGTGGCAGTGGCACAGATCCTGAGATCACTCCTCCGCGCACTCCAGCCCTGCTGCCGATCGCTCCATACGGCTCCGGCGAACCCGACGGTATGCAGATGCCGCGTGGGGCAGGAACAGGGAAAAGACCGTGGCAGTGTCGCCAATGCGTCGGCGAGCACCGGCGGAGGGAGGAGAGGGTGCTCTAGTGCCTAACGGATTTTGGACTGCGTGCTTCAGAGTCTGGTACGACGCTACATCGTCACCCGCTCCCGGTCCCGGACCCGCTTACGCCCCCCTTCTCCTCCTCGCCCCTCGGCGCCGGCACTTCGCCGCGGCGAATCCCTGTTTTTGTATTCCACAGTTGCCCAGTATTTTCGGCTTTTTGATCGTGTTTTTCAGATGGAATAGTACATAATGTATTCGTGCGTTTCCTAGTTCGCATGACCCATCAGCTAAATTTCATGGGTTCGGTGAACTGTGTTTTTAGGTAGAAACTTGAGCTCTGTACCAGACACTGTAGGATCCGCCTCCTTTGCCGAGCGCCGCCTGCACTCGGTAAAGAAACCTTTATTGTCGGCAAACTCTTTGCCGAGTGCGGCTCTCGGCAAAGAGCTCTCGGCAAATAAGTAGTCGGCAAAGGCGGATTTGCCGAGTGTCACCTAGCAGGCACTCGGCAAAGGCTTTACCGAGCGCCAAACCAGCACTCGGCAAAGGTAACGGACGACACCCTTTGCCGAGAGCCGATGTGGCTGGCACTCGGCGAAGGAGAAATTTTTTTTTAAAAAAATTCTTTGCCGAGTGCCACGGGGGCGCTCGGCAAAGATTTTATTTTATTTTTTGAAAAATCCTTTGCGGAGTGCCACGACGGGCGCTCGGCAAATATTTTACTTTTTTTTTTCAAAAAGTCCTTTGCCAAGTGCTGGCTCTCGGCCAATGTTTGGTCACTTTGCCGAGTGCCACCCCAGCACTCGGCAAAGCTGGGCTCTGCTAGGAAAAATGCCCAGCTTTGCCGAGAGCTGACACTCGGCAAAGCTGGAAAATTTTCTTTTTTGGTTTTTTTCTGTTTTCTTCCATTCTAGACATGTAATTTTACATATATTCATGATAATAGACTATAATATCACATAAAAATCACATTTCATCGGAACCATGATGTCTAAACACGAATTCATATATAAAGGTCCTCAAATTCATCGTTACATCGATACAAGTTCATAATATGTCCAAAAGAGCGACAAGTTCATCGATACAAGTCCACAAGCAGGCAGTAGAGATACCTAGCTCGTCCCGGCGTCCCCAGAAGCCCCAGAGCCCCCATCTTGCTCCCATGGAGACCACCCTGACCGCGGCGCCGATTGGAACCTCTAGTATGACGGCGGAAGCAGAGGGCCGCTTGCAGGCCTGGAGTGCCCCTGCTGCGTCGGTGGAGGAGGAGCGGTACCTGGCCACGTGAACCCCTGAGTCGGGAAGGTCGGGTGAGCCGGCCACCCGTGCGATGGAGAAGGGCCCAGTGGAGGGCTGGCATCTATAGGAGTCGGGTTCGAACCCGCCGACTGTTCCTGCACAAAGGCCAAGTGATCTCATTAGTACCTGCAGGATGGCTGCACAAGCTAAGAAGATGGTCTTCTTCTTGCTCGGTAGGAGCCCTATTGCCTCTCCAGTGTTCATTAATATATTCCCTGAAAAAACAAGAGAAAAGGGGGTCGGATCGATAGGTGGACGATAGTGATGACGTATGTAACAAGCTCATTGAGAACTTACTTCTGATAAGGAATGCATTCATCAAGGTTCAACAACATGTAGCTCATGATAGTGCGCTACTCATCATGGGTCAATTTCTTGTTGGTACCTGCGCTTCCTCTTCTGAGATCCCCTTGGAAAAGGCTGAGGTTCAATGAGTTCTCATCGGCGTTATAACGAGGGGTTGGATTGTGCACGCTGGGAAGTTTCTCAGTATAGTACGCCTGTGTGAAGGTCGATACCTCCTCCAGAATGAATGCCTCTGCCACGGAAGCCTTAATTTTGGCTTTATTTCTACACTTTTCCAAAGAAGCTTTAGACACCTCACGATTGGATAGCACCAACGGGCCTGCACGCCCCCCAACCGTGCCTCGCGTGGTAGGTGCAAAATCAGATGCTGCATCGATAGGAAGAAGCTGGGTGGAAATATCGTCTTCAACATGCAGAGCAACAGAGGTGCAGCCTTCTCTAGGTCAAGACAAATGTCCCGAGATAACTCCTTGGCACAAAGCTGGCAGAAGAAAAGGTCAACTCTGCCAGGACGCGCCACCCTGGCTCAGGGAGGTATCCCTGGGTCATCGTAGGAAGGATCCACTCAATCCATATGTGAAAGTCATGACTCTTCATCCCTAAGACTTTCATTGTCTCCAAGTTCACTCCCCTACTTAGATTCGCCACATACCCATGAGGGAACTGTAGCTTCTTGATCCACTGCAGTACTTCCTTCCTATCTGGCCTTTTTAGGATGTAATCGGCCGGGCCCTTTTCCATTTCTTGCCTGGCGCAGGGGTCTTCATCACTAGCTTTGGTCTATTACAAATCCTTTCTATGTCGAGTCTAGCCTTAACGTTGTCCTTTGACTTCTTACCAATGTCCATGAGTGTTGCCCAGTGTGCATTACATCGATGTTGTGTGGAAGAAGAAGGTCCTTGATGCACCATAGCCTTGTCAAGCCCGATATATGAGTCCACATGTGGTCGTTACCATATCCAATAAAACCATCATATCAATTTGGAGAGCCTCTATCTCAGCAAGGACGTTGGCAGGGCTCTTAACCTGAGGAATGGGGTCGGTGACTTGAACACCTTTCGTGAAGTGCTTTTCATCTTGTCTCAATTCATGGTTCTCAGGCAGGAATTGCCAATGTTTGTCAAAAGAAGAATACTTGCCACCCTTGGCCACCCAGGTGAACATCACATCTGCCTTGCATGTTGGGCAAGGGAACTTCCCGTGAACAGACCACGCGCGGAATAAGCCATACGCTAGGAAGTCATGCCTTGAATACTGGTACCAAACATGCATTGTGAAGTTCCTCTTTATAGCTCGGTCGTATGTCAGTACCCCCTCTTCCCAAGCATGTTGCAATTCATCCCACACTGGCTGGATGAATACACCCATATTGTTGCCCAGGTGTCCAGGTATTATCAGTGTCAAGAACACATTCCTGGGTTCGAACATGATGCCGGGGGGAAGATTGAGGGGGATCACAAACACGGGCCAACAAGTGTACAGGGCCGCCATCATTCCAAATGGGTTGAACCCATATGTTGCCAGCGCTACGCATACATTCCAAGCCTCCATAGCCTTTCCAGGATTCATGTCATCGAAGTGCTTCCATGCATCACCATCCGCTGGGTGTACCTTCTTATCACTGTATCTTTTGCCATTCCTGTGCCACATCATCTGTTTCACGGACTCCTCTATCATGTACAGCCGTTGGAGCCTCTGTAGGAAAGGAAGGTGCCGTTTGACCATCTCGGGGATCTTAGATCATTTCTTCTTGCCATCATTGTCTTCTACCTCCACAAACCTAGAGGCTTTGCACTTTGGATAGTGTGTTGCTATCTCGTGGTCTCCTCTGAACAGGACGCATCCCTTTGAACAAGCTTGGATCCCCTCATATGACATCTTAAGTGCATGAAGGAGCCTTTGTGACTCGTACGTGTTCTTCGGCAGGGTGTGAGGATTCGGAAGCAGGTTGCCAACAACTGTCAACAAAAGATCAAATCCGCCTTCACTAATGCCTAGTTGCGACTTCAATGATATTAGGCGTGAAATGGCATCCAGTTGTGAAACCATTGTCTTCTCGTGAACGGGCTTCTGTGCCGCCTCCATCATGGTGTAGAACGCCTTTGCGGTTTCCTCTGGATCTTCCTTCACCTCCATTTGTTTAATGAACCGTCCATCGTGAAAGTCTGCCATCATGTCTGCCATCCTGGCATCTGCATCATACTCCTCGAGGAGGGGTCTCACCACCTCCTCCCTAATAAGATGGTGTTCACCATGGTGGATCCAGCGGGTATAGTTTGGAACAAATCCATTATTGTGAATATCTACTCCCACCTGACGCTTTTATTTCTTTTTCTTGTTCTTCCACTTGCTGCAGGGACATGGCATCTGACTCGACCCTTTAGTAGCTAGGCCAAATGCATGCTCCAGGAAAGCATCAGTCCCCCTAACCCATTCCAAGCTTTTACTTGCGAAACCCGTGTACATCCACTCACGGTCAGCCATCCTCTGTCATGCGCCAATGTAAGCGAGTAATAAAACCAGCATTTGCCTCTACAAGGCGTTCCTACCATCTAATAGGTGAAGGATAGGTCCAAGACAGAATTTCGACAGCACCTCCCTGCTATTCACCCGATACACGTCCTGGCGGGGAGAGTGTGTATCCAGAGAACAATGGGAGGTGCTGCCAAAACTCTGACTCGGACGGGAGCGAAACATGGAAGCTAACTCATCTATGCATCCATGGGCTGTCTTAAAAACATGTACAATCTGAAAGAGATACCGTCATAGATATGCACTAATCCGCATACCAATGACCACGTATCCCTTTCGGACGGGAGACACCTAACTCGGTTACACGATCTACGTATGACAACGGTAAGGAAGAGAGGTGATTTATACCTAGGGTGGCAGTGCAGAGGCAAGTCGGTGCACGAACAGGATCAGGGTCGCCGAGGTGCTCCGGGTCCCCTCCAACATGTCCTGCTCTGCAAAACAAGAAACACATCACTATTAGTTGAAAAATTCGGCGGAACCTCCCCTGTACGGGGAGGTTTCCAAAACATGGACAGTCCGAAAGAGATACTATCGCAGATATACACTGATCCGCATACCAATGACCACGTATCCCTTTCAGACGGGAGACGCCTAACTCGGTTACACGATCTACATACGGCAACGGTAAGGAAGAGAGGCGATTTATACCTAGGGTGGCAGTGTAGAGGCAAGTCGGTGCACGAACACGATCAAGGTTCCCGAGGAGCTCCGGGTCCCCTCTGACACGTCCTGCTCTGCAAAACAAGAAACACATCACGATTAGTTGAAAAATTCGGCAGAGCCTCCCCTGTGCGGGGAGGTTTCCAAAACCTACAAGAAAAGCAGGCACGAAGGCCGATGTCCACATTTGGGGCACGATGGCCCACAACATCCAAAAACCCCACACGAAGGCCGTCAACGACACATAAACGGTGCGATGGCCAACACCTGGAGCCTTTACCTTCTCCTCCAGTGACGTGCGGGGATGACACGGACGATCATCGGACCGAGGTCCTTCTCCTCCTCCACCTTTTCCTTCTTCTTCTTCCTTCTCCTTCCCTTCTCCTTCCTCCTTCCTCCGTTCTTCTTCTTCCTCTTTCTCCTTCTTCTTCCTCCTCCCGTTCTTCTTCTTCCTCTTTCTCCTTCATCTTCCTCCTCCCCTTCTTCTTCTTCCTCCTTTCTCCCTCCTCTTCCTCCTACGACCTCCTGATCCCTACTAGGCTGAGGGAGCAAGGCCGGCCGGGGGTGGCCAGGGGTGGCACTGTGGGCCGGTGAGGAGGACGGCATGACCGAGGCGGGGGGTGCCGGGGCGTGGTCCGCGAGGCAAGGGTGGAGGTGGGAGGACGGACGGCGCCGCGCAGCCTGCGTAGGGTGACGGCGAGGAGGACGGCGGTGTCGGGGCGGGGGACGCCGGGGTGGGGGCGCGGGCGCGGGGTCGGCGAAGCGAGGGTGGAGGTAGGAGGACGGGGCGGTGAAGGTCGGGCCGCGCGGACGGCGATGGCAGGCCACACGGATGGTGGCGGCGCGGGCGTGCGAGCACGGCGGGCGCGAAGGAGGTCGGGCGG
Organism: Bothriochloa decipiens; assembly: GCA_023333625.1. NCBI lineage: Eukaryota > Viridiplantae > Streptophyta > Magnoliopsida > Poales > Poaceae > Bothriochloa > Bothriochloa decipiens. The sequence goes on along the minus strand of CM041636.1, from coordinate 2,630,075 downwards.
GCCTGGAGTGGCGGCGGCGCGGAGGAGCTCGGGCGGCCGTAGCAGCAGTGGCGCGGAGGAGCTCGGGCGGCGGCGGTGGCGGCAGCGCAGGGAGCTTGTTGGGAGAGGTAGGCGCGGGCGGGTCTGAGGATATGGTTTTCGATTGGGCCGGTGGGCCTTTTTTTCAATCAGGGCCTTTGCCGAGTGCCTGGTCAGGGGCACTCGGCAAAGGTGTTTTTATTTTTTTAATAAAATCCTTTGCCGAGTGCCACGTCAGCCAGCACTCGGCAAAGACCTCTTTGCCGAGTCTGGCACTGGCGCTCGGCAAAGCATAATTGTTTTTTTGTTTTTTCTTTCTAGTTTTTTTTGTGGTGCCTTGATACAGTAAATACATCTCGACTTCAAAAGTTGGGACAATTTTGACTTTTTGTGCTATATTTTTTTAATTATTTTTGTTTCTTTGAATTTTTCCAGCAACTCTAAATTTGAACTGCAGGTACATGAAATAACGGAATTTGTTCATTCAAAAAATGGTATTCATGATGTTCGGAGTACGTTAAGGTTGTATCTAGGACCTTGCATGAAGTTTCGACCATGTTGGTGTCGTAACATGATGAGTTACGTGCGGAAAAAGTGTTTTTAAATTATATAAAATCCAAACGAAGTCCGAAAATGACTAAACGTGTCGAGGTGTGTTGTCATCACATGTAGAGGCTGTGGTAAAATGTAAGAAAGTTTCGAGCAAGTTATGACGTCAGGTGCCTAAAACTCAGACTTCTCGACATGTGCTCCAGCAAGTTTCAGTTTACCACTGCTCTTTGGACCTCCAATAATATTTGAACATATGCCGTAGAGCTGCTGGCTTGCTCGTTCTTATCGTGTCATGTATGTACATCGGTACATGCAATTTTCTACCATGTATGTTGTGCAAAATTAAAGCAGGCACACTCATATGCAGTTATCGGTGGTGACTGGGTTGCCTGCTTTAAGGAAACCCAGACCCAACCAACATCATAAACGCAGAAACCAATCGAATCCCCTTTAGAGCTCAGAATTTTGACTTGGGATTCTGGACTGATACCTTCCGATCCTGGCCAAAAACCACCAAGGGATGGAAAGATTGGTATTTGAGAGTCGCCAGACCAATGGAGCTATATTGGGCGGAACGCAAATTAGAACAGTGCATCAGAATATCTATTGCCGATATGGAGAGGAATGAGTCATTGTTAATTGTCGCCTCCTATTTCTGGTCTGATACCCTGAATGCCTTTATCTTCAAACATGGGCCAGCCTCTCCAACCCTTGCCGATGTGTACATGCTCACTGGCTTGGACATCTCATCTGCCGATGACAACTCACTGTTCCAGCGAAAACCTGAGCATCGGCTGACTACCAGAAACATTGGTGGCTGGACTGGTTATATCAGTGAGTATAAGAAATTTGGTTCAGTCAGTCACAGGGAATATTCAGCTTTTTTGAATATGTGGCTTGAGAAATTTATTTTCTGTGGCAGAACAGTTGGACCGACCAACATGCACCTTCCTGCAGCAGAGCTGTTGGCTAGTGGCGTCAGACTCCCACTGGGCCGATACCTACTTGGCTCGGTCTACCATCTCCTTCACCAAGTGTCACAAAGGCTGCTGCAAGGAAAATCCATCGGCAATCTGGGGGCCCTTGCTGGTTCATCAATATGTGGTTGAATGCCCATATGCACAAGTACTTCCACATTGATCTGTTCGCCCAGCAATTCCCTCGAAGTCTTCCTGAAGATTATCAACTCGAGGAAGAAGAATCAGCAACGCGCCCCCTATCAACTTTGGAGAAGCACTGGTAGTATTACCAGGGGCAGAGGCAAACAGAGTCCAGATCGGCAATCTCTTCCACAGATTCTACATCGGCATCCCTTCTGAGCTTCGGGCCTGGGTCCCGTATGTTGATGAAGCAGCAAGATTCCCTCTTTCCTTTAACCTTACCGATGAGGCTTTGAACCAGGATGCCGACATTCTTAGTGCAATAATCACCCCTCGTGCCATCCCGGTCAACATATTTGGAAGCAGGAAAAACATTAATCCCATATACGAGTTCTATTATCCATCGGTAGCAGCAAGACAACTAGCTTTTGGACAACTACCCATCAACCTCTGTTTTGCCGATGTGATTAAACCGAGAGAGACTATTGCGAACCGTGTGGATTGGCACAAGATTTTTACTCTCCTTCCCGATGCCGATACCTCTAATGTCGATCTAACTGATTGGGTACCAGCTTCTTTTGTCACCGAGTCCTTCAAATTATGGTGGCAAGAATGGAAAGAGTAACTATTCTTTGCATCTCCTCATCTTTACTGGAATCTCATTGATTCCGATCATGCCATCCCTGCCGATGCGGTAAGTCTGACCCTCTGCATTTCTTTCAACTCCCTTTTAATCCATTGGCAACTTAACTCCTTTTTAATAGGTCGATGACACAGTTCCAACATTAAGTAAGAGTGGCAAGGTCATACGGCTGCAGCCGATCTCCCCGGTATCCATCATCGGCCATAAAGCTCCCTCGCTAGATGCTCCAGTGGGCCGTGGTCGTACCAAGAAGAGCACCAAATTGGTCACATTTTTGGCACAGACATCTCAGGTAACCACCTCACTTTCTTTTGCAGACGCCGATTGCTGTGATTTACCGATTTCACATTTCAGGGCGCGAGTTCTACACCACTAGAATCTTCATCGGTAATTCGCCCTTCATCTCCACCTGCAGCACCTTCATCGCCCCACCTTATTGTCCTTGATGACTCTCTAGAGGTATTCTTTATTCAAACCTTGATTATTGGATCGGCACTTTTACTCATCTGTCTCTCTTGCAGCACCAAGTAATTGCATCGGCAACCGTCCCAAGTGTACTGATTCCTCAGCCATCCATTGCCGATGCCCCCCAGCCATCCGATGCCGATATCTTACAGCACAAGCGTAAGGCTTCATCGGGCGAAGAATCACAATCCAAGCGGGCAAGACTTACACCATCTCTGTCGGCGTCCTCGCCTCACCCAATATCGCCTGACGTATCTGTGCAGACCTCTCCATCGACAACTGCTCTTCCATCGGCCATTGTACCCATACAAGGATCTTCATCGGCATCGGTGTCGCAGCAGCAACCAATCGAAGTACCAACACAAGAAACGTCATCGGTAATTGTACCTGAGGTTGTTTCTCCGAGCCAAAGGCGAGAGATTGCCTTGAAACAGGTGAGTTAACTCTCTTAGATAACTTTTAACACTTTGGGCTCTTCTGCTGACATCACCTTTTCCTTTTTAGGAGCAAGATTCCCCCGATAGTCTATTTTCCTTCTCTATTAGTGGGATTGTTCCCGATGATGAAGATTTTGAAGAAAGCTCTGCTCCTGATGAGGACATCGCTTCTTCTTGTGCACCTGCTGATCCTCTCCAAGGCCCAATGACCCGAGCTCGAATGCGTCAACTACATTTACAGGTGAGCTCGTTTTTAAGCGATACTTTTCATACTTTTGAGAATAGATTACTACCTAATGATTTAATATTGCTTAGGAACAATGGAGAGGCTTCTGAAGAACTTGGACGAGGAGTTGGAGACGAGCTGGGCCAGCAAGGGCGTGCAACACAAGCTGATTTCGCGTCTGTCTCGGACTGCCAGACCAGCCTGGACTAGAACTGGTCATACGGACTCATACGGACTCCGTTTTGGACGTTCTACATATGGTTGGAAAGCTAACTTCATAAGGAAGCCAATAGAAGTGGTCTCACATCAAAACCTCTTCGGAGTCCACAGGAATTGTCGAAGCAAGTCAACATTCCGAATCTGTCTTGGTGCTGCGTCACCTTATTTTGGTCCAATGGGCCGTGTATCGTTTATGAGCCTGTTAGTGGGCGCGTCCAGGGTAGGCGACGACCCTAAGTCCTTTATAAACATACGCCGCCACCGTCGTTAGGTTTTGGGTTTTGCTTAGATTATTCTGTCCATCGACAGCCGCCGTTCATCGGTTTGTGGAACCCCAACTCGAGTGCTTAATCATTCATTTGCAGATTGTCCCATTAATTGAGCTGCGTTCTTTCGAGTTCTTGCTTGTGTTCTTCATTTCGCAGGCAGGGATTAGCCTTCGTGGCGAGGTCAACCGGTTGGAGACACGGTTGATAACCAGAGGAGTCATGGTGCTAAGATTGCAGGGTTCGGGTCTTTGGATCTGAAGCCGGATCGGTGTGTCGTGCTCCACCAAAACGATAGTTATCTCCATCTGACGGAAGATCAGGGAATCACGTCCCCATCAGCTCCAAACCTTGGAGTTCTATCACCTGAAACCAAGTCAAAGCTGGAGACACTATTATCCTTACTACAACAGGAGACTTCTTTACTGATCCAGGATTCTGACTCTGCAAGAGCAACTTTTTAAGGAATTCGAGGTCAGATTCCTGTCGATGTTGAGGAAGCACTCTTCCAAGCTGCACATTTGGAGAGTCGGCAGTTGCAGTATCAGAGGGCTGTCCAGCGGATTGCCGATAGAGCCACTCAGGCAAAACTCCAGGAGGACATGATGAAGCATAAGCAACTTGCCGATGAGAAGCACAAAGACATTGGTAAGCTAGAAGCCTCTTATGTAGATCTGGAGGACAAGATTGCTCAGCTATCGGTAAGAAGAGAAGCCCTGCTAGCGGAGCTGAGACAGATTAAAGGAGCCTTGGACGCAGCAAATCATGAGAAGGCCCAAATGCCCGAAGCTGTCAAGACTCTTCAGCAAGAAAGGGACAACCAAGTCCTCAAGACGCTGGCGCTCAAGAAGAAGATCAAGCCAATTGAAGGCAATGCCGATGAAGATGCAAAGATACTGGAGGAAGCTGACCAAATTTGCCTGCGTGCGATATCAACTATCCATTCATTGTTGAACTTGTAAACCTCCCTTTTCATCGGCAATGTGATGTATCGGTAATTCGTAACACTTCACATTAACGTAGTGCCGATACATTCTTTTTGAACAAGCACTTTATCTATATATATTTTTATTGGCAAGTGCTAAGAACCTCATCGGCAATAGGAAAACCATGTTGATGTCTGCCGATGGACCTTTACTTTTGCGCTTCAGCCGTCATACTTGAGTTTCTGCTCCACGGGAACTTTCCTCTTTGTGCTTACGTTGCTTCTTCCTCTTTTGAGTCCTCATTAAACCTTTAGGGCACCATTGAGGAAGCTTCGTCTTCCAGACGGGTTGGTAAATTTTTGCACTTGAACCTGGGCAATTTGTATTGGGATCCCTGCAGAGTATTGTTTCGTCAGGGACTCCTGCATTGGTCATCTCCTCGAGCTCCTTTTGATTCATCAGCAAACAGTCAGCATGCCTGCCCAGCCTTTCATGTACACTGGTCCTGCCCCCCAGCCGATCATGTATCGATACCCCTTCTCTGATCGGCTTACCGATGTATCTGTTCCGATCACCATAGCGTGGCCTTCTTTCTGCCCGATCAGTTCAATCATAACCATTGCACTCGGGGCAACTATCAACAGTAGGCAATTTAATGCCTTCTTCCCAACAATAGATGAAGAAGGGGCATCTCCAATGGTCTTTGTGCCGATGCCACGCTTCCCAACGCAACTCCTCTTGCCGATGCCGATAGCGGTTACTTGGAATTCTGTATGGAGCTGGTCTAAGAGGCCTTCTTGAACTACTGCTTTCTTCAACTATCTCTTTCCCCTTCAAGTCATCGGTAGTTGCTTGATTTCTAGGATCCACCGATGCTCTCCTCTTAGTGCTTACCGATGTCAACACTTTGGTCTTGTTTACGGCCTCCACTATGTTTGCTGGGAAAGGATGTTGATCAATCTTCATCGACCTCTGAGCTTTAGAGTTGTCAAACTTGATCCTCCCAGATTCAATTGTCGACTGCAACTGCTGTCTGAAAACCTTGCAGTCATTGGTACTGTGCAAAGTTGCATTATGAAATTTACAGTACCTTATCTTCTTCAGCTCATCTGCCGATGGAATCACATGATTGGGAGACAGCTTAATTTGACCCTCTTGGAGCAAAAGATCAAATATCCTATCGGCTTTGGTGATGTCAAATAGAAACCTTTCTGGCTCTTTCTGACCGAAAGGACATGATATCGGCTTCTTATTCTTTACCCACTCAGCCAGGCCGATAGTTGGTTCTTCATCTGAATCTGATTTCTCTGCCTCTACGAAGGACACCTTCTTGTTCCAGCTCTTTCTATGTTCCAGAGCTTGAGCACTTTGATCAGAGACCCTTTGCACAATATGACTTAAACTTTCAAATTCCTGAGCATCGTATTTGTCCCTGAGATGCGGCAACAAACCCTGGAAAGCCAAACCAGCTAACTGGCAGTCATCAAGCACTAAACTGTAGCACTTGTTCTTCATCTCTCGTACCCTTTGCACAAAATTCTCTACCAATTCGTTGCTTCGCTATCTTAATTTCATTAAATCGGTAAGCTTCTTTTCATGGACACCAGCAAAGAAGTACTTATAAAATTATCTTTCTAGATTGGTCCAAGTAAGAATAGAGTTTGGTGGCAATGATATAAACCACGTGAATGCTGATCCAGACAAGAAGACGAGAACAAACGGATCCTCAGCTCATCCCTGTTCGCTGCTTCCCCGTACTGGATAATGAATCGGTTGATGTGCTCCATTGTTGACGTATCATCTTGCCCAGAAAACTTAGTGAAATCTAGCACCTTGTACCAATTCGGGAAAGGAATTGAATCATAAGATGAAGGGTATGGAGTCTAAGAGTAAGTATCAATCTTGGGCTGAATCCCAAATTGTTCTTTCATCACTTCTGCAATCTTATCGGTCAAGAGTGCATCCTGATCTTGCCGATGCACTGGCTGGATCTCTACTGGAGGCATTGGCTGATATGCTTCTACATACCCCTGTGGCACTTGGCTTGGATAGATCGGCATATTCGCGGCACCAATCTGTGGAGTAAAGTTCATCGGCTGTTTTGCCGATGCTTGTTCCTGGAAAGTTGTCTGTGGACTATACCGTTGAGTCCCTATCGCTTGGTAGCTTGGTTGAATAGCAGGTTGCTGAATTGGCGCTTACCCTGACCAATTGAGATTGTAACTCATCGGCACCTGGCTTGCCGATGGCTGATAGCTTGCAGACAATTGATGCTCTTGTATAGATGGATGATAGCCAGCATAATTGCCCTGAATTGCAGGTAATCCAGACTAAGATATGAATGGTACTATGGGCTGCTCTGCAGTGGAAGCTCTCTGTTGAACTGGTGGAGGATTAGTCAATGGATTTGCATAAGATATCTGTTGCGGAGGTGCGTAGAATCCCATTGACAATGGCTGTATAGCAGGAGGTACAGTAGAATAATGTGGCGCTTGAGCCACCGGCCGAATTGGAGCAGCCGATGTCATTGGACCCTTCCCTGCTACATCATGCACTTGAGGCAGTCCAGAGTTGGCAGTAGATGGACCTGGAGGCATACCGTATCCCCACCAATTAGAAGCAGTTTGACTATGTTGACCTGAAGGACCTGACATTGCCGATGCCGATAGATCTGTGCTCAACTGAGTACTAGGCCTCTCCTGAGATACTAGATCTGATCCTATCGGTGTGGCTTCAATGACGGATGGTCCTGATATAGCTAAAAGAGTAGGCGCTTTCATACTCTCGATGGCTGGAGTTGCCGATGGAGTGCTGGTAGATGCCGATCCCGGCTGATGATATGCCGGCCCGACATACCCTAGTGCTTGTCCGTCCCTTAACGTTTGCACAACAACATTGTAGACAGTATTGGATAGCACGGTGGAGTGGTTGATCAAAGCTTGATTTAACGCAGAATTAACCATCTCCTGTAATTTACCAGGGTTAGAGTCAAAGGTTACCTGCCGAGGCAACGACAGATCTTGCTTCTGGATGACTTCTCCTCCCCTGTTCTTGCTGAAAGACTTCAAGCAGAGCTGCCTGTTATCCTCCATAGCTTTTTCCATGGCTTGCCTCTGATCCTCCTTGAGATTTGATTCTGATATCTCGATGATGTTTTCTGGAGTGATATCGGTAGTATTCTTCATGATAAATCTGTTGACTTTGTCCCACCGGGCGTGCCAAAAGATGTGTTGATGCAAAAAGGCGTTGGATCTGCAAACACACCGGGCTAATACCCAAGTTCGATATCAAGGCGTGCCAGTCGATTTGACCTGTTAATTGACAAGGATGATAAATTTGAATAAAACCCGAACGAGACGACAGCGATACGCCCGAACGTCAAAGCTCAGAGGATATTCGATAACTGTTGAACAGATCAGACGAGACGACAGCGATACGCCCGGACGTCAAAGCCTGAATCGTGCTCGGTAGACGCGGAACCTGCAAGGTCGCCGGAGATCAAGTTGATGCAGCCCGCCGATTCTTGAAAGAACTCGTTGAAAAGGAAAAGGTACTGGTGACGAAGTCGTCAAAAAGTAGATTGCTTGAAAAGTAGATAAAAGTAATAGATTTGTTGTATTTGATTGGTTGTGTTTTTTTACATTGCCTCCTGGTACATATTTATACCCTGGTACTATGAGTCCTAAACAGACACGACAAAGTATTACCTAAATAAGTCTTATCTCTAAGGAATAAAAAATAATGACTCGTACCAAGGTCGGACTCAAAAGTAAACTATTAAAATATTGGCATAAATACTGCCAGTTTCCTTATCCATTGCTTATGATAAAACCTTTATCGGCACGCTCCTCATCTCTGTAGATTTCATCGGCAAAACCCATCGATAATGATTCAGCTCTGCTTTCCACGTTCTTCAGCTCTGCTTTCCATCGACAACCATGCCTCTCACTCCATCGGCAACAGCCCTCTGGCTTCATCGGCAATATATGAGATCAACATGTCCTTTATCGGCAATCATCCATCGGCAACTCAGAAGCAATACTGGAGAATAACCACCTTCTTGCCGATTTAGTTTAATCTCCCGATCCTTATTGACACGTGCCAAAAAACGGTGTCAACAGATTCTACTCGCCATGAAAAATTTTTGCCAATACCAGCGTTGGGTTGGGCCCAGGCAAGATAATTGGCCTGGACGAAGCTGGATCGACAAGCAACTGGGCCACTAAGGCCAGATGACTCACATGCCCCAATTTCCCATCACTATCGCCGCGCGTGCCACTGAGTCCTCTACCTATTTTTTTATTTCAATTAAATGGGTAATGTACAAAAGGTTTTACAAGACCACCAGGGTCCAAAAATAAAACCAAGGGTACATCAAGGGGAATTGTTAGATGTTTTGGGCCATGGTTAAGATAAATATTGATGGACTTACCTTTGATTGATAAACCAATTACTGCTATTCTCATAAATTGTGATAATCAAACGGTGATCAAGAAGGTGAAGAATAGTCACGACAATGAGAAGAAGTCTAGTAGACATATAAAGCGTAGACTGAAATAGCTGTGGACTATATCTAGACAGCTAAGAACCTGATAGATCCCTTTACAAAGGGACTATCACGCACCGTGATTGATAATGCATCGAAGGAGATGGGATTGAGACCCATGTGATTAACCTCAGTAGTAACCCAACCTATGTGATCAGAGATCCTGAATTAGGATCTGGGAAAGAACAATCTGTTGGTTAATGGGAGAGTGCAACCTTTTTCTTTAACCCACTCCGATGGAGATGCAGTACTCTTATTTCTATAAGACAAGTTGACGTGGTCTTAATGTGTTCTGAGGCTTTATAGTGAGATACTGTCCTACAGAGTATCCCTGTAAGAACACATCTATGTGAGGCTAACTGTTAGTCGCACTTTATAAGAATTGGGTATTCTTTAATAAGCTCATGAAGTGAGTTAGGAGTACGACTTATACGCTCCACTCGCGGGGTTGGATATGGCAACCCAGTATCAGTCAAGACTTCAAGTGAAGCCAATTCACACCAAACTACCAATTCAAGGCCTAGTCTATTGTGCAGTTACAGATGGGTCTATCTTATTATTCTAGGCGAATGTTTAATTTTAACCGGTCTCCACTGAATAGCTGGTATATTAACAGTACTGTGGTACATGGAGTATGACTCACGTGCCCCTGGGATGTGGTGGCGGATTGTTAGATGTTTTGGGCCATGGGCCAAACCATTCTAAATAAATCTCAAAGGCCCACTCACACATGCATGTATATATGGAATGGTGGGGGAATTCAGTCACACATTGCAACTTCAAGAGGAGTGAGGCCAACTTAAATAGTTGAGCTATCTCTATCTTATTGAAGCTGTTGGGGAGAGGAAAAGAAAGAAACACACGCGCGCGGTCGCCTCGCCTCGCCGGGCAGGGCTAATGGGCGCGCACGCACAACATAAGTGTCAATGGTCCGGCAATTTCCCGCTCCGACCCTTGCGGGTGCGTGGCTTCCTTTTGCCACTCTGAATTTTTGCATGCATGGAGAAAATTGCGCTAGCCTATATTGGTAAGCAATTATTCTCGTATTATGGTAAGTGCACTAACGCCAGGTCAGTTACCATAATGTTGTGACTGAGCGGCTAATTACTTTTCTTAGCTGCGTCGTGTATAAATAAGAGACGAGACATTGTTCTCAGTTTCATCTCTTCCTCGCCATAGTGCTACGCTGCCGCCGTCCTCCCCATCCTGTCGCCGACGTGCCATCGGTGAGAGCAGGCTCGAAACCTACGTCACCTCACGTCCCTACATAGGTAGGGGGCGTATCAGGTTTTTGGGAAGCGCCGTCGCGACTACTCGCTGGACGCCTTCTTCCCTCTACGTCATGCTGCTGATCTAGATCTCCGTCGACGGTCCTTCACCGGCAATCCTACTGTAAGAATGTCAATTCCCTCTCTGTTGTTCGTTCTCGCATTCTCTCTGTTGCTAGCACTAGAGAACATGTCTTTATCTTAGATCGTAGTGCTAGTATCGAATCATATGTCCATGATACATGTTGCTAGTCTTTTTCTTATTGTCGACATTAATTTATACATCACTAAATTGCTTTTATTTCAAACATTTCTCACATCAAGCTACTCGGTTGTCTCTGATCTTCTTCTTGGCTTTGATGCAAACCCAGGCCAAGCTCCTCTTTGAAAGTCCTCTTCCGTTGATTTTGATTATGAGTTTTGCCATCAAGAATAATGCCATTCCTAGTGGTCCAGATTATCCAGGACTCTGTGATAACCAGTTCTTTGAAAATAGAGCTCCCAAAATTGTTTCTAGCCTGAGAAATAAACCATATCCAAAGGTTCTAGGCTAGTGTCCCAGTTTATGTTAATTGAGTTCCAGCAATCAGTACTGAAGGGGCGCGAAAAGAGGAGATGGAAGCAATTTTCTTCCACAGACCACATTGCTATGCAGAGCACACAGCTGTAGTCACCAAGTTGCCTATTCTTTCTTCTAAGCATATTACTGGTGTTGAGTCTGTCGACGAGGAGCATGTATATAATTGTAGAAAATTAAAAGGTTAATTATGCTAGGTACACGGGAATCCATAGCTTTACCGGCGTGCAAGCATGTTCGTCCAAATAACTGGCAATTAAGTTCATTCTAAAGACGATTAGGTAGGGAAAACGAATCTATTGAGATGAACATCGGGTCCTCTACTGTTGCGCACATAGGGAAAACGAATCTATTGAGATGAACATCCGGTCCTCTACTGTTGTGCACATATGGAACGGTGGCACACTGATGAGAACAAACACAACGGCATTACGTAGAGATGTGTGCATGTTGCCGCCCACGTGAGTGCACGCTGTCCACACTCGTCTCGTGAAGCCTAAACTACAATACTCGAGCACATGGCTTGGCAAGCTCAGTAGACGTAATAAGTAACGTTAGGGTGTGAAATCGCTACCAGAAAATATAATTTTTTCATTTCAGAAAACTGAGGAAAAAAAATGGAACGTGTGCTAGCAAGCAGCTGTCACTGCCTTCTTGCTTCAGATTGTTTTGTATTTTATTGAGCCGCCGGTTTGTAAAGGTTATACTGGAGATGCCCATAGAGCTGCTGGTTATGCGTCAACTTATCGCCCATAATATACCCTTGGAGCAGTATGCAGTCGAACTAGCTAGGCTCACAACGATTCGTGCATATACCCAGAGATTTATTTGTTAAAAATTATTTTATTAATTAGAAGGTTGTTGCATGCACTGTATAATCAATTACTGTAAGATTTTAATTACCATTCTCTGTCACACACCCAATATGGCCCCTGCTTTCTGGGCCGGTCTATGGCCATTGTGGCAGAGGAAGGGAGAAGGGGCACGCTGGGCCTCGGCAGAGACAGAGAGAGATCACGGGCCTAGTGGGCCAACCTAGCTTGCTGGCCTTCAAATGAAAGAAACGATAGGGAGGGAGAGACAGAATTCTCCTTTTCTTTTGCAATCCGATGAATTTTCTAAATCCACCTACAAATTGTTTTGAATCAGTTTCTCAACTCAGTTCAAAACTACACAGTACAAAATAAATGTGCAGCAGCATGCATCAACAATGTTGCTAACTCATATGTTAAAATTTTAATTTAATAAAAAATATTATTTTCCTATGTTCTCATGAGCACAAAAATACACAAATAAATTTAGTTTTACTCTATTTTTTAAAAGTGCAAGTTTTGGGGTGTTATAAATCGAAAGAAAGTCAACATCAAAGCGGTGGTACTCTGACATGATATATGTAGTTACAAGTGTTGCTTAGCTGGGATGGCATGGAGGATACTGTGGTATTGAGTTCAAATCTTAGACACACATATTTTTACTTTTGTTGATTTATTTAACCAATGGCACTTCGAATTCTTCCACCACCGGATGCACGACTGTACGATACGTAAGGAGTGTGGCCACTCGGAAGCCCAGATCCAGATGGTTGGTCTGTATAAAAAGATGTCAATGGAATTAGGGACAAAATTACGGACAAAACTTTTACGAAACTATTACTTCTTTAGGATCTTATACCTTTACGAAACTATTTACGAAACTAATTGCACTCTATACTGGCAGATAGTGCAATGGCATTTAGCGTTTCTAGTTTTTATTCCAACTGCTGTTGGCCTGTAGCGGTGTACACCCAAATGGTGGAAAACAAAAGTAAGATGTGGTCGAGCGCAAAAGGATAAATACGAAAAACAACGTCAAACTGAAACATATATAGAACAAGTTTGACCAATAAAGGCAGCTTGTGAAAAGAGATCAACCCATTGTGTCTATAGATGCTCACATTTGTCAAATACACATGCTAGTTTCGACTCAATTCAGGTATTCTAAGAAAACTCAAATTTAATTAGTAGTCATGTAAACATTGCAGAAACCATATATACTCTTCTTTCCTGAAATGTATGGGGTTTTGAGTTGTCCTATGTTATAGAAAAGAGTATTTACCGGTCTGGTATTTAACTTCTGTAATTAAATTTTTGAGTTTCAGGTTTTTAGAATCACCTATTCGACCCCCTCTAGGCGACATCCTCGGTCCTTTCAAGTGATATCAAAGCCGGGACTCACTAAAAACTTCACCGCCGTAAGAAAGGATGGAGATGCCTAACGAGTTGCATCCCTTTATTATCTAAAATGATGGTTCAAACTTTCTATCTTGGTCAAATTATGTACTTAATGTTTTTAGGACTATTGATCCTCTTGTTGAGCATATTCTGGATGCGAGTATCTCTCTTCATATATTTGATTGGAGCAACTATAAAAATATGCCCGGGCATGGAACTAATAAGCTCTAGGAATAGATTGTTTTTTATGCAAAATGGTTTATTATTCCCCTGATTTACGAAGTACATTCAAGCGGTTCGTGTAAAGCAAATATCGTTCGGTACAGAAGGACATACACATCAGAGCTCTAGAAGAACGGAAATGCTATGTGTGGGACGTCCATATGACTGAAAAAGCAATCGGACAGATCCTCACCAGTATTGCTCACTCTCTCACCCCCGTGGCCATCCTGCCCGCTTCTTAGCATTTCCGTCGGGACATGGGGAGTCTATGCCAGCATGCCGATGGGCTCGCGGCGAGCCTACCAGCCTGCCCATGCTCATTTTCCTCTCACCACAATGTAGCTCCCTGTGCTCCTCCACCCGACGTCCTCGCACAGAGAGCTCCTATGACCCCAAGTCCACGTGTAGGAACAATGGCTGCGGCTTCGACAAGGTAGTTCGTGGGGAGGTATCAGGATCTGAGGTAGCTCCTCCTCTGGATCTGGATGTGAGCCCTCTTACCTCTTCCTTCTCTCGATCCCCTCCACCTCCTCCTCCATCTGGACTAAGAGATATGGTTGTGGCGAGTTGTCCCCTTGTTATTTCATCAGACCATTTGTGCTGTTTTGAAATATATAGTATTGGTGTTTCAGCTGCTTTTGAGCCTAACTTTTCAACTATTGCGCTCTGTTGTTGCAATACATTTTTCATGATGTTTCAACTTCTTGAGCCCAATGTTTGCATGCTTATTTTGCAATATGATGTTCCCCTGTTGTTTCATCATATCGTTTGTGTTTGTTTCAATAATAGTATTGTTGTTTCAGCTACAATATTTGCTGCATGGATGTTGCAATAATCATTTTTGAGATGTTTGCAACATGTTTTTTCGATCTTGCAACTGATATTTTTCAAATGTTCCCAGTGTGGGGCTTTCCACTTCTCCACGCGTGACGTGCATGTAGACGCGGGCATGCATGCTTGGGGCGGGCACGAACGCAGGCCCAGTCCTAGCGGGGATGCGGGCGTGTTCACTTGGGGCGGGAACAGTCCTGGTGTTGCATCGTGGTGGAGGGGGCGTGCTCAGATGCGGGGGTCGGTGCGTCCGATAGGTTTCACCGTCATCAGACATCCTAGCGCTACAAGCGCCCCTAGAAGAAGAGATATCCCGCATCCTGCACGAGGCTTGCACCAACAGAACTGCCCTAGGCATTGTTAGCCCGCCTCTTGCGGTCATGCTAATCTCGACGTATTGATTCTGTGCCGACTCCCAGGCATGCATCGATATCATGATTAATAAGTATCAAGTAGTTATCCCACAATGCTTTATGTGAGTATAAATATTCAAAAATTGGAGTAACTCTTTAGGTAATCCAGAAAACAAATATGAGGTTGGCCTTAGCTCCACCCATTTTGTGGAGCAATGTTCTTGAAACTGGGCATGTTTGGCAATGTGAAACTAGAGCAGAGCTAAAAATAGGAGCAGAGCAGTCCTAATCACCCTTTAAATCCATAATTGTGCCATGGGTCAAATAGTAATTCCCGCTTGGATATTGAGCATATGTCTATAGCGGCAATCTACAAAGGCCAATACATATATCGTACGCGTGTGTATTCGCATTCGTAATTGCTATTTTACCAATGATCATTATGGAGTACTATGAGGAGAGCAACCAGTCCATGGGACGGCAATGTGTGTTGGGTTTTGTGTTTTTTGTGGTTTGTTTGGCTGCAAACCATGCCTTTTCCTCGACCTAGTGGGTAGTTTCATATGAATGTATGATTATGATGCCAGGAGTAGGTAGATACCAAACGATGCATTCTGGAAAATAATAACCTTCTCTGTTTGTACACAAGGGACAGTGGCCAGAAGTTCCATTAGCTTGTCTCTCTGCTAGTGCACAGAAGTTCCATTCAATAGAGATCGATTACTCAATTCTCCTCTACATGTGTTTGACGTTTTATCTATTGTTGGAAGCTATAACTGCTCCATATACTCATTACATTAGCATGGTTTGAGAGTGATAAATTTTTCCTTCATGTGCAGCATATGTCCCATGCTTTTATAATCAGGCTTTGCTATGGTACATCCAAATGACAATGAGCCTTTCATTTAAGTGAACTTATCAGATGCAAACCAACCTCTCCACCCAAATCATGCAAACTTCTGATCTGGACCATATGACATTGATCTAAGGGGGCGCACGGGGGAGTGATAGGATGGATTTGAAAAAATGTTATTAGGTAAGCACCAAACTACCCAATCCCCTTACGCCTCACGGATCAACATCTTGTGGCTCAAATTAGAACTTTGTATGGGTTGCACAGAGAGGTTGGTTTGCACTAAATGTGTTCCCTTCATTTAAACTAATCAAATCCTTTGAATGACTTATTACTTCACTAAATGGTTTGCACTAAATGCGGGCGGTTATGGAATGTTTTAGATAGAAAGATCTTTTTCCATTGTATATGACCAATCTTTTATTTTTTCATGTTTGGATATACCATTTATTATTTTTTGATGCACTTGTAACTGTAGGAACCATGCTTATTCATGTGCCCAACTTACATGTATGTATTTTTCAAAATGTACATGCACATATGAAACTTTATGTGCATATATGAAGCATTACGATACCTATATAATTTCATTCGAGTTATCATAATATACCAAGTTGATTATGCACAATATGTTAATGAGTAGCATATTTTAGATCACTAGAATTTACGGCTCAAAAATACATTGCATTCAACAATTTTTTTAACAGGATATAAATTGTGTTAGCTGTTCTGTATATGTACGATGAACTTGCTAATTTTTTTTATGGCAACTTATCAAATACAAACAGAACCTTCATGAAAACCCATGCAAAACCACGGCAAAAGAGTCATCTAAATTTACCAAAAAAATCACACATGTAAATGATACGATGATATACAGCCTTGTCAAATATCTTGTGTAAACTCGACTCGTTAGAAATTAATTATTTTAATATCTCATAAATGAAGTCGTGTTTGGACAAGATATTTTATATGGCTGTGTTTTATTATATTATCTACATGTGTGATTTGTTTTATGAATTCAGACGACTTTTTGCCGTGGATTGTATAAGTTTTCACGAAAATTATGGTTTGCACGAGATGTCCTATTTTTATATGGTAATATACACACGCACGCGTGTATCCACCTGGCCGCACAGTTTGAGAGTGCAATTTGCCCTTCTCACAAAGACAGAATATCCTGTCACCGATAAAGCCGAGGTATAGGGTTTTCTCTAAAGCTAGGAAGGTTAAGGCTTGTTCCAAAATAACAGTATTGCTGACGGAAGGTTGGTCGTCTTGCCTATTTGCAGTATTTCATTTGTATTTATATTTTGAAACCCTAAATCATAAAAAACTTCTACGGAATAGTTTTATGCACTTCTAGTGATAGGCGGTATATAACGGAAATAGCAAATTTTCGAACCGGATAATAAGAAATGAGTAAACCACTACCGGATTCGGGTTCTTTGCCGAGTGTCCGAGACACTCGGCAAAGGCCGAATAACACTCGGCAAAGGCTTTGTCGAGTGCGGCTCTCGGCAAAGCCCAGTCGGCAAAGAAAGTATCGGCAAAGGAGCCTTTGCAGAGTGCCACCTGGCAAGCACTCGGCAAAGGCTTTGCCGAGTGTTATTCGGCACTCGGCAAAGGCCCGAAATAAAAAATCCGAAAAAACCCGAAAATAATATAAAAAAATTTAAATCTGAGGCAAAGTCGCAAGTCGCAGCATTTTTCGCGCGAAAATCGTGCGCTTCGCGTCCGGTGGGATTCGAACTCGTGTCCTCTCTCTCGCATGTCTTCTGCCTTAACCACTGCACTACTCTGTCACATGTGTCTATAACTAGTTTCATTTCCTCATATTCTATACTAAACCGAGAGTAATTAGCTTGTTTAAGGGCCTAAATGAATTCAAATCTAAAAGTGGTCAACTATAATATTTCATAACTTTTCGAGATCTACACTTTTTGTTTAGGAAGTTTTTTCATCCGAGGTCTTTTACGAAATTTGAATTTCAAATTTAAGATATTCACATATGGCTTTAGCATGGTAAGATGAACTCAAATAAAAAAGTTATCAACTACAAAGTTTCATAACTTTTCGAGATCTACAAACTTTGTTTTGGGTATTTTTTCATCCGAGGTCGTTTACGAAATTTGAATTTTAAATTTTGAAATTCACGCGTAGGTTTAGCATGGCAAGATGAACTCAAATGAAAAAAAATTAAACTATAACATTTCATAACTTATTAAGATCTATAAACATTATTTTGCTTGTTTGATCATTTGTTCATCCGATGTGATGGTTCTAACATAGTTCACAATTCTTATGAAACTATTAGTGAGATGTAGGTTTTATAAACAACATTACTATCGATTTATGAAATGAAAAAATGACCAATATAAACTTTGTAGATCCTAAAAAGTTATACAACTTTGTAGTAGAAAATTTTTTCATTTGAGTTCATTTAGTGCCTCGAAAATATAATATTGAAAATATCTTTGCCGAGTGCCAACAGGAAGACACTCGGCAAAGAGCTCTTTGCCGAGTGCCGGTGATGTGGCACTCGGCAAAGATTCCCTCTTTGCCGAGTGTCGCTGACGTGGCACTCTGCAAAGAGCTCTTTGCCGAGTGCGAATTCTGACACTCGGCAAAAATTTTCTTTGCCGAGTGCCCGAGATTTAGCACTCGGCAAAGAATATTACACTCGGCAAAGTCGCGATTTCCGGTAGTGGTTAACGGATGGAAAGTAAGTAAGATGGGTTTGGGGTTGGAAATGGAAGTGCGTGATGCTTACTTTGTCCGCTGCTTCCAGAAGAGCCCATTGTAGCATTTGCGAACAGAACGAAGCCCTCTCCACACATCATCGGGAGCAGTAGAACAAAGCAGACCAGCGCCCGCAACCTCGTCGTCATGGATGGACTGGACGTGGATGAGTAATGAATCTGTCGGCGCAAAAGTTTCTCGCCCGTGTGATTGTTGTGAACGAACCTGAAATTGGCAGCTGGTTACTGGAACGTACAGTGAGTGTACTGGAACTGGTGGCATACATATTTGTAGATGTTATTGCTCCACATCCTTCTGTGCAGTCATGGAACGTCGACTTTGACAGACTCATTGCTTGCGCTATGCTGCAAATTTGCCCCTTGTCTGCACACATGCTTGGATTTGTAGGTATGACCAGTTAATTATTTTTCCAAGTTACGGAGTCGGACCCTCTGTCACCGCCACGTTCGATCCGGCTCAGCTTCAAAGCTGATGAGGCGCCGGAGGAGGTTGGAGGAGACACCACGACTGTGGTGGAGGAGGCAGGGTGGATGTTGTTGAGGCTACGATGCGGGCCGTTGATGATGTCCTTGCACTTGCGGCCGGCACGCCTTTACTGGCTTCGGCGGATGACATCGTGAGGCAGCAGCCCACGGGTGACGTGCCAGGGTCCAGCGACACCCGACCTGCGGTGAACGACTTCCTCGATTCTCTGGTTCTACAGCTGCAGGAACCTCTCATCCCACCGCGCCGCGCGCGCATGTGCCCAGATACCAACGAGATGCTGATTGGACGCCGCGGCGGAGTACACGCCTTGCGGCAAAATCGGCATACCGCGACCCGAACCTGGTGATGCAGGCAAGCGGATCATGCTCAGCAAGTGGATGGGACGGCCCTCTACCAACGTGCCGAACCCCACCATCAACGATGAGTTCGCCCGAGCCTTCGCCGCGGCGAGCCTGTCCACCAGGAAGGAGGCCTTGCGGATTATGTTTCCTCAGCGCGGTCAACCACGCTACCCGCCGCTGTCGCCGGACTTCTGGCCGTCGCCGGAATAGGGCCATCGTCCTCGGCACCACTGTGGCACAATGAGTTAAGTAGTTAGTACGTCCTCGGAAGCTCCGTCGTTCTAGCCGACGTCTTTTATTTATGTTCTGTCTGCCTAGTTCTCTTGGCAACTCGCCTCTAGGATAGTCGGAATGTAAAAACTTTCTAACTTCGCTTAATAAGACACGTGCAATGCATATTTTAGAAAAAAAAAGTTATGCAAATTTACATGCATGCAACTTCCAGGATCAGTGAATTACTATATTCACAACCTCAAGCGTTACGTGTTGCTTCCTACCTCTACTCCCAAGAGTTAGTAAATAAAAAAGGTTGACTGAAAATTTTTACATCTCTTCGCGTGCGGCAACATTGTCACACGAAGCAGCATGTCTATCCGACGGCCCGTTCTCGTATATATCACATGGGTTGTCGACTAGCTACAACCTGTTGAAAAGTTCTAATCATCGAGAAGCTGGTGATGGTATAAACATGGACGTAAGGATGAAAACAAAGCAGAAATATTCGGTACCGACCGCTTTCGTTTTCCCATATTATGATATCATTTTTGACATAAAATTTTTTAGTTTCAGTTGGTTTCACAACCATTTTCAACCATTTTTTGTACTCTTTAATTGCTAAAATATAGAAATTTTCGGAAGAAACCGATTTCGTTTTCTATATCGTAATATCGTTTTCGTACTCTTTGATGGACGCATGCGAATGCCGAAATAATGAAATGTGTATCGACCGTTCAGACCCAGTCAGCTATTTATGTTTGAGGTGGGTAACCGAGATCATTGCAGGTTTTGGGAGGACTGATGGCTTAAAAGTGTGCCATTGAAAATTTACAACGAAAATTCATTTCAACAAGTGACAGATCCAGGGTGTTTTGTAAGTGGCTGTTGGGATGATAGTTAGTGGTTATGAATTTTAAACGTATCCTATCTGCACAAGAATACAATACCTGGAGGCGTCCAGTGGATTAGCAGACAAAAGCTCCGTGGGTTTTGGAGAGAAATCTTTCCATCTCTACTAAATCGTTCTATAGATTTCTAACTAACCATGGGGTTTCGAGTAGTGTGATGGATAACATTTAGAGAAGCAAAATACCTCAGAAAATCAAAGTGTTTCTTTGGCCAGTTTTCAATGACAGACTGTAGACTACGCAAATCTAATAGGAAAAGGTTGGAATGGAGATCTTGATTGTTGCCTATGCGCTTAAGGAGAAATATCAAGTCTGCTTCAACAATCTGAAGAATGCTTCAACGGGATGGCTGAGGGAGTTCAAGCCTTAACTGTGTTGCTGTTGGATGTCTATCAGATTTATAACTATCTTAGGCTCTATTGTTGAGTTGTTGTACTCCACCTGCAATTATGGCGCGTATTTCCACGGTGGTTGCTGCATTGGTGGTGTCTTTTCCGGCGATGCATGCCAGCTCTTCTTCCTTGACGTTGAGACAACGTTCAGCGATCTCGTCATTGAAATTGAAGACATCGATCGTAAACTCTTCCTTCATAAAGAGGGTGTTCATGGTGGTCACGGCGGCGGCGGCGGCGCCTGCGTAGGGCGCGCGGCGCTGAGGGAGAGAGTAGATAGCTCGAAGTGACCTAAACTCTAACCTTCACGAGCAGGACGACGGCGGCAGCGGCACGGGTGGACTGCGTGCCCCCGTCCCCTTGAGCGCGTGTGCGGCCTCTTTGGCGCATGCGAAGCTGCTGCTGCAGTGCTCCTCCTCTTCTGAGCCTAAGTTGGCTCAATTTTTTCCTAATTTGTGGGTAGGGTTGTACATGTTATAGAGGCCAAAATCCTCCTCGTACCCTCTGGGAATTTTTTAACACCATCTTTTTCTGTGATTTTTAGTGTTCTTCGTTCAATTTGTTTTTGCTATTTTCGTGCCTAGCTACGATCTGATTTTCTCGGATCTGGGAGTAATCCAGGGCGTTGATTTCTGTGATTTGTTCGTAGGAAGTCCAGTTTCATCTATGCAAATTTTGAGGTCGAGCTGTGTTGATTTGGTCCACCTTTCTTCTGCTCGATCAGTTCGTCAGTCCCTTTCTGTGTGCTCGGCTTCCAGGCTGGTGGACCGATTATGGCGTCGAGCACGCACGGTGCATATTGGCGCGAGGTCAAGCGTTCCTAGCCGAGCTGACGCAGCAGCTGTGTGTTTCAGCCGAGTACCGCAGCTAGGACTCCGGTGTTGTTCCGTTCTTCCCGCTGGTCTTCCCTGTTCTTATCTGTTCTTCGTGTGTGGAAACCAAATCGAGCAGAGAGAGTCCTGCCGTTAACGTTGCCCTGTTCCCATCACTGAGCCCACCATCGAGGTTGAGCATTGAGCAGGGCGCTGTATGTATAGCGCAGGCAGGTCCTAGTGCTTCGTCTCAGTTCATTATGTTCGGCTGCTAGATTCTGGGCATCTTGGTCGGTCAGGTATAGCAGCAATACTGGTGCTTGCTCTAGCATGGTGGACAGGCGGCATGCGCTGTAGCGTGTCTTACTTTGAGCCATCAATTTTTAATTGGTCAAGAGATTTGCTCGTGCATCCGTGAGTTACTACAGGCAACTACTAGCTAATTACTGTTTGTGTTCGGGAGCCATCGTGCCCAGTCCACGGATTGGTGCAGGATGTGCTCGTCGTGACCCATTGGTGCAGGATGTGCT
>CM041636.1:2544995-2607905 GCA_023333625.1 Bothriochloa decipiens | reverse complement strand
ATTGGTGCAGGATGTGCTCGTCGTGACCCATTGGTGCAGGATGTGCTCGTCGTGACCCAAGGAGTATAAGTACTTGTTTTGGGCAGAAAGCTCGTTAATTATATAAAATCCAAACGAAGTCTAAAAATTACGAAACTTGTCGAGGTGTCATGTCATTGCATTTGGAGGATGTGGTAAAAAAAAATATTTTGACCAAATTATTACATATGATGCCTAAAACCCAGACGTCTGACATGACACCTCGAAAATCGCGCGCTTCGCGTCCGGTGGGATTCGAACTCGTAACCTCTCTCTCGCGTGTCTCCTGCCTTAACCACTGCACTGCTCTGTCACATGTGTCTATAACTAGTTTCATTTTCTCATATTCTATACTAAACCGAGAGTAATTAGCTTGTTTAAGGGCCTAAATGAATTCAAATCTAAAAGTGGTCAACTATAATATTTTATAACTTTTCGAGATCCACACTTGTCGTTTAGGAAGTTTTTTCATCTGAGGTCTTTTACGAAATTTGAATTTCAAATTTAAGATATTCACATATGGCTTTAGCATGGTAAGATGAACTCAAATGAAAAAGTTATCAACTACAAAGTTTCATAACTTTTCGAGATCTACAAATTTTGTTTTAGGTATTTTTTCATCCGAGGTCGTTTACAAAATTTGAATTTTGAATTTTGAAATTCACGCGTAGGTTTAGCATGGCAAGATGAACTCAAATGACAAAAATTAAAATATAATATTTCATAACCTATTAAGATCTGTAAACATTATTTTGCTTGTTTGATCATTTGTTCATCCGATGTGGTGGTTCTAACATAGTTCACAATTCTTATGAAACTATTAGTGAGATGTAGGTTTTATAAACAATATTACTATCGATTTATCAAATGAAAAAATGACCAATATAAACTTTATAGATCCTAAAAAGTTATACAACTTTGTAGTAGAAAATTTTTTCATTTGAGTTCATTTAGTGCCTCGAAATATAATATTAAAAATATCTTTGCCGAGTGCCAATAGGAAGACACTCGGCAAAGTCTGCTCTTTGCCGAGTGCGAAGTCTGACACTCGGCAAAGACTTTCTTTGCCGAGTGCCCGAGATTTAGCACTCGGCAAAGAATATACACTCGGCAAAGTCGCGATTTCCGGTAGTGAGTTTCGTTTGGTGAAAATAATTTTTTAAAAAAAGTAAAAAGGTTTTGCCGAGCGCCGACGTCAGGCACTCGGCAAAGACTGATGGCAGGAGGCTGCCGTTTGCCTAGGTTGAGCTTCGCCGAGCGCTGCACTCGGCAAAGAATCCACTTTGCCGAGGTTTTTCTTCGTCGAGGGCCTTGCACTCGGCAAATACTGTCTTTACCGAGACCCAGTCTTTGCCGAGAGCCTGGCAACTCGGCAAAGCAGCCTTTGCCGACTGCCATTTTTCGCCAAGTGTTACACTCGGCAAAGACGTGCTTCGCCAGGTGCCCGAGTTGGATCTCGGCGAAGCTTCAGGCACTTGGCAAAGCATCAGTTTCCCATAGTGTTCCGATGATAACATATCAGCTGATTTCGGCTGAACTTTCACAGGGCCCAAAGAATTAGTGGTGCCCGTAAGATCAACTGAAATCAGTCCAGCCATGACTAGCCGAACAGCCTATCACAAGGCTTGTTGACTAACTACTACCTGTTGAAAAAGTTCTAATCATCGAGATGCAGGACGATTCAATAAGGATGGAGCGTACAACTCACGTGTTGTGGACTGCCTACCTAGCAGTTTTATTGTGTGGACTTTATTTATCTTAAGAAAATTGGTAACCATTCCATTCAAAGTTGAATGAAAAAGAATTTTGTCTTTGTTAAAAAAAAGAATTTTCTCAAATTCGACACCAGTGCATACTACAGTTTTGTTCTAGCTACTAGCTAGTTGATTGATATGGTCAAGGGCGTAGGCAAGCAGGCCAAACTGGCAGACATCGACGACTGCTCGTCGTCACAGATACAGACATCCAAGTGGTTGGTGATGATATAAACATGGACGCATACGAATGAATGAAACGTGTACCCGCAGTTCAGACCCGGTCAGCTGCAGGCACGGTCTCGGCGGTCCATGCAAGGCGACATTCCCATGATAATTACTAAAGTGTCTTTGTGCAGTAGAATACAAATATATACACATATGTCAAGCTGGAAGTACAGCAACGTGATCTTTATTTCCACATGGTGTCTCCTTCAATTGGCGTTTCCACTAGACTTATGTTGGGCTGACTGTCTTCAGTCGAGTCTTTTCTTAGTCAAACCAGCATTTTATCATGAATGATTCTCTGTTCATTCCAAATTGTAAGTCATAGTTTTTATAAATTTTCTAGGAATATAACTTTTGGCATTCAATTTAGGTACACCTTATACCCATATATACATATAAAAGTAGAGTTATGTGTCTATAAAGGCCATACGAACTTACAAAGTGAATCGCCTCACAAGGACTTAATCTCGTCGATAGGCAAGACGAAGCATGCACAACCCCATCAAGGGAGCGAGTGAAGAAAGTTTATGAGGGTGCAACTATGCGAATCCACAAACGTGCTGACTTGTTCCATTTCCCTTGTCACACGGCATTCGAAGTTCAACCATGAAATGCTAGGGAGATTGTCCATTCAGTACCTAAAGGGTTCCCCACCAACATGACTAAAGGCCCTGGGCCCCGTCCTAGGACAGCAACTTGACAGAACTGTAGCACGAAGCTAAGACTGCCTGCGGGCCGAGAACAACTAGGACAACCTAGCTGGAGTTGGTATGGAAAGTATCACCTAGACACGATTTGGGACATCTTCTTTGTATCGACTAGGATTAGAACAACACCTTAAAACACCCTTAGAAAAACGAATAATATACAAATAATCAATCCAACGCAAAAGCTAACACCGAACTAGACGTATAGGCTTTTATTCGATCACGATAGCCTAAACCAATATAAAAGTGTTCGTCTCTTTGCGTTCACCATCAAGTTCTTGAATTCTCTGAAGCCGGGTCCTGGGTACCCCGTGGCAGACCATCAGTGGCAAAACGTCGACACATTGTTTGTTTCTTTAATTCCTCTCTCTCTCCATCTACCCTATTCACTGTAAGTTTTTATGTAGGATTGTAACATGTGCCTTCTTTTTTCAATGAATGGGCTGCGTGGTGCAAACCTCTCTAGTTTTCCTAAGAAAAATTGTTCTGGTTTTTCTAGATATATAATAAATTATATCTATATACATAGTGTGTGTATTTATATATATAAAAAAATTATAATATATATATACCTACAAAGCCGAGATCTAAGGTTTTTCCTCGGCATGCATGGTTCAAGGCTCGTTCCTTAATAATAGTAGTTCTCCTATGGGAGGTCGTTGCCCTGCTAGATTTAGGGTACATTCAAGCCAGTTCGGCTCGTTATAGCTCAGCTTGTTATGGCTCATTATACAAATGAGCCATAAGGCTACCTTGAGCTAGTTCGCTTCGCTCTTGAGCGAAAGTATAAAAACATATACATATAGATTATAACTACAAATCAGTGAAAATATAAGTATGCACCTTTCAAAAGAAAAGAAAAATATAAGTATGCTAAAATCCATAACCATGATCCATCATCATCCATTGATCAATTCCATGGATCCCTACAATATTTGTAATTTATCTTGACTTGGGTTTCGGCTCACGAGCTAGCACGACATGATATATATAGTTACAAGCGTTGTAGTATTGACTTCAAATCCTAGGGACATATTTACTTTTGTTGATTTATTTAATCCGCCGCGCCAATTCTATATACTCCTACACCGGATCGACTGTACGACAGATATGAAGAGTGGCCACTCGGGAGGCCAGTTCCAGATGGTTGGTCTGCATAAAAAGAGGACAGTGAAATTAAGGTCAAACTGTAGATAGCATCACGTAATTTAACACCTTCTATAAGATTTACTATATAAATAAGATTTTCTAGAGGTTTGAAAAATAGATATCCTCAAACTCATTGCACGATATCTTTCATCCCTCCTTTAGGATTTAGGATACGCTTTTCGTTTTGTCAGATTTTTTTATTAAATTTATTAGATTTCTAAACCTTCGATAGTGCTTTAGAATTTGTGTTTGGATTGTCTACTGGGCCTCCATTATAAAATAAATTGACAGATTCGAACACATAAAATCTGTCCATAAATAATTAGACACTTTGTTTAGGATATAAGATTTTATAAGCTTGGCAAAAATACGTATCCCCAAACTAATTACACTCAGTGCAGACAGTGCAATGGCATTTAGCGTTTCTAGTTTTTATTCGACCAGCAGATGGTGAGCTAGCTAATAAGCTCCAAAAATAGATATATTGGTTTATGCAAATGGTCTATTGTTCGCTTGGTTTACGACTTTCATTCGAGCAGTACATGTAAAGCAAATATCGTTCGATAGAAAAAGGACACACCATCAGCCAGAAAAAGAATACAGTTACACCTACTACACACTAGCACATCAGAACTCCAGAAGAAGACACATCACGCATTCTGAACGGCCCTAGGCATGGTTAGCCCGCCACCTGCGGTCATGTAATCTCGAGGTATCGACTCTGTCCCACTCCCAGTCTGGAGCATCGGTACTGTGTCATTAATAAGTGGTAAGTGGGTAATTATCCTACAACTCTATATGGCAGTACAAAACTCCAAGAAATAAAGTTGGTCTTGAGGTCCTCAAAAAAAAATGTGAATTTAGCCTTAGGTACGCTTTTTGCGAGCAAAGTTTTTGAAGCTAAGCGTGTTTAGCAACGTAGAGTTAGAGAATAACTAAAAAAAAGAACAGAGCAGTCCTAAACACATCCTAAACACCCGTTAATCACTGGCGGAGCCAGGGGGTTGGTAGGGGCCATGGCGCCCCTAATATCACAACATTTTTTGTGTAACATATAGTTTAAGAATCTATACATTAGAAAGATATAATAAAAAGATTGCTGTCATATATATTTTGATGACTTCTCGAAAATAAAATCATACAAATTCACAATTAATTTTTGGATGGGTTCTTTATGAAGAATTCCTAGCTCCGCTGTCGATGGCTTCCACTGAAAGAACATTGTGTATGGATAAATCCTCAAATACTAGATAAATCAATATCTCTGCAAAACCTCACTACTTGCCAAGCAAAGTGCCCACATCAACATCCATTAGAACATTCTATTATCTAGCACATATAACTACCCTCCATGCAAACTATCCACATGAGCATTCGTTAGCGAAACAAATATTTTAGTAATATCAGAACGCTAAAAATCATCCGTCAACATGTATTATTATATTTATTTGTTTATGTATTAATAAACATGTATTAATAAAAAAGGCTATGTTGTTGTTGTTATTGTTTATGTATTAATAAATATCAATAGTGTAATTTTACCATTGAAACCTGCAACAACATGGGGCGTTCTTCAAGTTCAAATAAAATAAGAGCCTAGTCCCGAAGTAAAAATCCAACGAAATATGTTACGCTCAATCCTTATATGGTTCAAACTATCCAAGCGGCCCATCTTATGCATAATTTCTGGCTCTGCCACTGCCCTTAATTGTGCCAGGGATCAAATAATAATGGCCGCTTGGATATTGAGCACGGTAGCTGCGGTCTACAAAGGCCAATACATATATCGTACATGTTTGTTCAGGCCGCGGCCCTCCCGGCTGTATTGTGGATTTGTATTTGTTATTTTCCCATGATCCATATGCAGTACTATGTATTGAGCAACCAGTTCATGAGAGAAATGTGTCTTGGGTTTTATGTTTTTTTCTGGTTAGTTTGGCTTCAAAATTTTCTCGACCTATTGGCTAATTGCGTATGATGGTGTAATTATGAGATTGGAGTATACAGATAACAATCGATGAATTACCTAGTAAATAATCATAGGAGTATGTAGATAACAAACGATGAATTACCTAGTAAATAATCATCTTGGAAAAATAATCTTCTTAGTTTGTACACAAGGAACAGTGCCCAGAAGTTCCATTAGCTACCTTATATTATCTTTTGTCTCTGCTAGTGCACAGAAGTTCCATTTAATAGAGATCGATGGCTCAATTCTTCTCTTCATGCGTTCGACTTTTTATCTATTGTTGGAAGCTATAAATTCTCCATATACTCGTTACATTGGCACGGTTTGAGAGTGATAAATTTTTCCTTCATCCGCAGCATATGTCCTATGCTTTATAAACCTAATTATTTTTAGGGCAATCTTAACACAGTTTGATTTGCCCTTCTCACAAAGAGAAATGATCCTCTCACCTACATAGCCGAGGTATAGGGGTCTTCTTAACCTCGCATGGTTAATGCTTGTTCCAAAATTCTGACGGGAGGATGTTCGCCTGGCCTATTTCCAGTATGCAATTTTTAGTTATATTTTGACACCCTATGCCGTAATAGACGGTAAAACGGAAATAACAACTTCTCAAACCAGCTAATGAAAAACGACTAAACGGACGGAAAATATGTAAGATGTGTTTGGGGGGTGGAAATCGAAGTGTGCGCTGCTTACTTTGTCCGCTGCTTCCAGAAGAGCCCGTTGCAGCATTTGCGAGCCGAATGAAGCCCTCACCACAGATCAGAAGCAGCAGTAGAACAAAGCAGACCACCGCGCGATGGCAGCCTCGTCAGAACATAGCAAGTGCTCCGCATCATGGATGGCCTGGACCGGGATTAATAATGTATCGGTCGGGGCAGAAGCTTTTCTCCTGTGTGATTGGTGTGAACGAACCTGAAATTGTGCCACCAGCAGCTAGTACGGGAACATACAGTGAGTATACTTGAATTGCTGGCATATGTATTTGTAGATGTTATTGCTGCACATCCTTCCGCCCGGTGATGGAACGTCGACTTTGACTGAGTCATTGCTGGCGCTATGCTACAAATTTGCCCCCTGTCTGCACACATGATTGGATTTTTAAGCATGACTAGCTAATTCTTTTACCATGTTACGCAAAATTACATGCACGGAACCTCCAGGGTCAGTGAATTACTTTATTCACAACCTCAATTCTCAAGCGTTACTTGTTGTTTCTTTCCTCTACTCCCAAGAGTGAGTGAATATAGTAATA
Source organism: Bothriochloa decipiens (assembly GCA_023333625.1). Taxonomy (NCBI): domain Eukaryota; kingdom Viridiplantae; phylum Streptophyta; class Magnoliopsida; order Poales; family Poaceae; genus Bothriochloa; species Bothriochloa decipiens. The sequence goes on along the minus strand of CM041636.1, from coordinate 2,600,822 downwards.
CAAATTTGAGACCGTTTGCTTTATCTATATGCTCTCAAACATTCTGTATTTCAGTTTGCTTGAATGAATGGGTTACCCGCGTGTAATTTTTTTTGAGACCGTATATGAATTTGAATAAAAAATGGTTCGCTGGGAAAATTTTTAGATCTCTTCAAGTGGGTCAATATTTGTTTAGGTCACTTCTCCATCTCAGATCATTTGAAAAAATTAAAAAGAAATGGTTTCAAATTATTTATTTCTCTAGGGTTTCATTAAGGAATTTTCGCTTAAGCCTACCGATACAAGAAATATTATATTTAAACTAAAGTTAGGTCAAAAACGTCATCACAATAAATTGGATTTACAGTGGCGGTTGTTTGAAGCCTTCTGGCAGTCCGAATGGAGATTTATAGTGGTGGTTGTCCGGTGTAAAGAGAGGATTTATATTGGCATTAGGCTTAAATAAACTGCCAACATCAGCATCTGTCTACTGGAAGTTTATAACCATCTATAAGTTTTGTTTCTGTACTACTTTATTTCTGCTGTTGTTTGTTGCCTATATTAAGGGTCAACAAAAGAAATGCTTCGCTTCGATAAGTTCCATTTCTAGGTACACACTTCCATGGTCCCAAACCATAAGATGTTTGATTTTTTTTTACACCAAATTTGACCAATTTGCTTATTCAACAATTTATGCAAAATATCACTTTTTCTTGGCTCGCTTCATTAATAGAAGTGCTTCAGCAATGAATTAGTATGTTTATAAAATTTGTTGAATAAGTCGAGTTGAATAGTATATATATACAAATTTGTTTATGAATTAGTATGTCTATAAAGGCTAGAAGAACATACAAAGTGGATCTCCTCACCAAGCACTTAATTTCGTTGATAAGCAAGATGAAGAAAGCACAACCCCATCAGTGGAGCGAAGAAAACTTCATCAGCGTGCAACGATGAGATCCACAATCGTGCTAACTATTTATTCAGGCGGGGCTCTCACTTCTCTGGTGACATCTTTAAAAACAAATGTATTGACTTGTTCCATTTCCCCTGTCACATGGCGGACAAAAGGCGTCATCGACACGTGCATGACCCGGTAAAAGCAAGCGATTCTGAGGATCGTGCCAAGTTAGAATATATATTTCCTGCAGCTTGATAGCTCTGTTAATGTCATTGACTCTTGAATACCGAAGTATGTCACCTTCCAAATATTGCATTTATAAAGCATCTATTGTGTATTTGCTTCCTCGCCCGATACAAGTACTATTTACATTGAACAGTTTTGAAGGGATCTCAACCATACATATCAGCATGTCATCCAACAAATACCATGTTTCGTAGAGATCATATCTCATGCTTTGTGTCAGTATCATTTTGCTTGTGCTTGTGATCTGTAGCAGCATTGTCCAGCTGGCAATGGCATCAACATGGATTCCTGCTCAGGGGTATATCATGTCGAGTTGTGGCTCACTGCCTCCCCATGCTCGCATCCCCCCGAAAACAGCAGTGGTAGATTCAATGCATCTTGCCGTGGCCATGGGGGGATCTGGGATCTTGCCCGGGCCAACTGGAATCCAGCAAGGTAGGCCTTCTCCTCCTCCTCCTCCACACTCTCCTCCTTTGGGTTAGGGTTCCCATGACCCGCGGTAGTGCTCCTTCATGTCATGCATCTCTTGCTCGTAGTGGAGGATTTTGATCCATGGTTAATAAGGCTTTGCACATGTTCCACTCACCATTCCCCATTGGCATTTTTCTCCATTTCGCAGAGGTTCGATTGGGTTAACAAGTGAGTTCTCGCCCATCACCATGTCGACTTCCTCATCCTCATGACCAAACCCAGGGCTCCAGACCGAGGTTGACTCCTCCACAGAGGGATAATGAATCTTTTTCTGCCACTCTCTATCGAACAAGCACCCATCAAGTTCATCCACATGCACTCCTTCCTCCACATTCTTGCTATGCGAAACCGATCTACTTAACCCTGACCTAAGCTATTTTTCCCATTTCTCCCATTAGTTCCGTGCCTTCGCTACACTATTGGAGCTCCCTTCCCCACGCCTCCTTCCTACTGTAAGATCTGCTTGTAGTAGATGATAGATATGATATCAGATGAATAAGAGTAGTCATGTGTAAGAGGGAGATGTATATGTATACAGTAAGCAGTAGTAATGTTTACTATTAGATCTACTTTTATGCATTGAGCATTAGTGCAGTACTTTTTTTATCTAAAATACTTACGCAAAACAAGTGAATTGCTTACGCAGAAATACTGAATCGCTTTATTAGTTTGTCACATTTGCTTGTAATAACAGATTTAATATTCGTTGATGCAAAACAACTGAATTGGTTCTAGGAACAAATGTAGGCTTAGCACTAGTTGTACCCACTATGAGTGAGGTCTTAATTGCAAGGTCTATGTCGTACTAAATCATTTTTCTGTTGTTTTCAATTGTGTCCCCATCCTTCTTTTTTATCCCTTATATTTGTGGATCTGTTTTTATGGTGACTGTACATTTAGTAGCACAGTTTTGTCCCTCCGCATGAGTAGTAACCACACTGATGATTGACTTATATATCAATAGTTTTGTATACATTGCTAAGTGTTATATTGGCTGCGAGAACACATTTTTGTTTTTAGGAGATTGACTTGCTACAATTGTTGAGTGATATTTTGCCTATCATGTAAAATTTTTATTTGTCTTCCCTAGAAATTGTTGTTAATCGATGTGCATGTAGTGTTGATCGATGTTCTGGTTTATTTTTGCGATCTTCTTGCATTGTTAATCGACGTTCTAGGTTTCCTTCATGCGATGTTCTTTCTATTATTAATCGATATTCTGGGCTTCTTTTTACAATGTTCTTGTAGTGTCGATATGATGTTATAAGCTTTTTGGTACGACCTTTTTTTAGTGTTAATGCGATGTTCTGAGCTTCTTTCTGCGAGGTTCTTTGTAGTGCCAATGCGATGTCCTAGGCCACTTTAGATGATCAATTAATCTATGGCTTTTGTCAGTGTCATGTATATTGATAAAAATCTGACCGGCAAAAGGCATATGTTGCTATTCCTTTCATAAACCAAGTATGCTAACACACGAGCTCAAAAGTATGATTATCGAAATATGCAGCCTTACAATTAGTTCAGTAGCTTTGTCTTTAAGTTATGTATCATGTGTGCTAGCATTCAACACGTGAAGTCAAAGGATAATCAGTGTACTGGCTCAAGTTGGATTGTGTTTTTTGAAGCAATATGCGAAAGCTAGGTACCTTTCAGGCAGGAAACAAGACCGTATTGAGGTATGCTGCATTTTTCTCGTGCATTCTGCTATTCTACTGAAGCAAGTGCCCATTGCCATGGTGCATTTTGTTCAGTTGGATTATTTATGCCTGCAGAGTGCCAAGTTTGCAGTCACTGTTTCATAATTTCTTGTTGTATCCAAACTTTGTCACAACAGCTTGCACTTAGTCTGCACAGAACAAAATTTTCCAGGAGTCCTTGCACTTAGTTCCTGCTATGAATTTTCTTAACTAGTGATACTAAAACTAGTTATAGTAAATTGCTAAACTAGTGATATAAAATTGCTTAACTGCTGAATTGATTTTTTGAAAACACTGAATTGATTTTTTGAATCCATTGAACTGGCTATCTAAAATTATTGAATTGCCTTTTTTAATCCAACAAGGTCTTAAAATTTCTTAACTGCTGAATTGATTTTTTAAGGTGTCTCTTTTTTTGTGAGGCAAATTGTTAGAGGTCAGGAACACACTGCTTCTGCACCTGCATGGGTTCCTAATGTATTCTCACACAATTTTTGTCGTATCCATTTTTCTACTGCTGTCAAGAACAAGCAGTGATTCAGTTAGATCCTCCTGATGGTTATTTGTATTGTTTGTTCATTCATTACAACTTTGGATGAACTGTGGCATCTAACTAAATGTCTGAACTGTTGTTGTTTAACATGTGTAGTTTGAACTGGAAAATGCAAATGATGATGTTTTGCCTATGCGCTATTGATTTTCTACTTTTGCAGCTCTGGTATGCCCTGATCCACTGCTCAATCTGTGATTTAGTTCGTAAATCATGCTTTTGTAGGTTTAGGAAATTGCATCATATCCATGGTATCACTTTGTTTAGTAATCTGTTGTCTGAACTTGCATCATCTATCTGAATTTGCATCACTTGAGATGTTGAGATGCACTACAGTTTGAATCCTAATGGGATGCTGCTGTTGAGCTCGGGTGAGGGGCTAGTGCTTTCTACTTGTTTCTCTTGTAATTAATAGATAGTTGCATCAGCAAAAGCAACCATTTCAGTAATCGGGTGAGGGGATGCTGTTGATTACTGAAATGGTTGCTTTTGCTGATTAACGGTAACATGCTGGTTCCTTTTGTCCACTAGTAGCCTACATGTAGAGGAAGAACATGTTATTATATCAAGTAGGAATTGCAGTACTATTTTTTTGAACTGAATTGATTGTACAAAACAACTGAATTGCTTATGTAAAGAAACTAAATTGCTTATTAGTTATGTCAGATTTGCTAATGCAATAGGAAGTGCAGAACTAGCTATTGTCAGGTGATGCAAATCAACTAGAATTGGTTTCTAGTACCAAAATCCACCGTTAGTGCAGTTTAAATTTAATGATTGGTCATTTTTTTCAGATTTTTCACTCTATGTGCTGATCTTGGTACTTCTATTTTATTGTAAGCGTGTGGCCATTAATCATCAAAAAGAACGTCTCATGATATCAAAATAGGAGCAACCATGTGTAGCAGCTACAAGAGCAATTTAAGAAGTAGAAACAAGTGGGATTGGATCTGAGCAAGGAGCAGTAACTCTGGTGCCTAAACTGCTTCTAGGAATAGATCAGTTTTGATTCTTTTTTCGATCATTTGGTGTAATTATGGTGCATGAAAAGAAGCTAAACAAGTGTATGTACATGCTGTTTCTGCGTCCTAGGAATACACCTCCTTTTTGCGTGTTGTAAAGGGAAAAGCAATAACGGCCACTGGCGCACCATCGCATGGCTACTTTCCCAGAACGAAAAGTGTAGTTTGTTTGTCTCCTTTTTTGGACCACGCATGCCACAATGCTAAAGCACCCCGTGCATGATGATGTGCATGACTAAAAACATAGCATTAAATTTTGTCGCGTCCTTGTTTATATATATATTGTTGATGTGCATGACTAAAAAAAATAGCACTAAATTTCGCATTGAAAATGTTGTCTTCAACTATGTTGCACAGGCACACAATTACAAAGGTTTACGGGAAATATTATTTATTATTTACCCCTATTTTCGTTGCCACATCCACTTGTTCAATGCACATCGTCCGGCTGGGCTTCCCACATCAAACTCTGCGTACCTGAGTTATGTGGGGAGGGGGAGTCCAGCACCAAAAGCAGGCGGCGTAGGGTCCTGCAAGCTCATGGAGCGCAATTTACTTGTTCGAGAAATGCATTTTGTACCTGGAATTATCAATATTCCATGTTCCCTCCACCCTGGCATTGGAACATGTAAAATATATGCTTTCATTCCAACTTTTTTATCATTTTCATTTCTCTTCGGCATCGTTGCATCGTGTAGAGGACTAGAGATGTTTGCTACTTTGAAAGCAGTTTTGTGAGGCTATGTAGTTTATTAATGTTTGGACATACATCTGTAAAATTGACTCCTTAGGGACTAAAATAAATAATTAACTCTGCGTGCTGTGTTATTAACAGAGGTAGTAGTAACAAAATTTATTTTGTCTCTGAAAATAGTTGATGTTTTTTAATACGGTTATTTCATATACGCTGCCGGTTAAAAATTACCGTTATTTAAAATGGATTTACAGAGACGGCGAAAACTGATGCTCTCTCAAAATCAAATTACGGAGGCAGCCCTCCTAACAGATCGGTGTGCAAAAATGCTGGCTACTTTCAGAGGTAGCCTCCTTACGTTGACCGATTGTGTTAACAGAGCCCATCTAATTATCCATCTTAAGGCCCACCTTGGCCCGTTTACCTTTCTTCAATATTAACATAAAATCCTAGCTATCATAATCCTCAATCTCCTCCTCACTCTCGTTTGCAATGCACTTCTCCTCCGTCACCTCACGAACGACAGCGTTCTCACCCTCACCTCTCTGGGAGTCGACAACAGGGTCCACATGCCTAGGCGGCTGAGGACCACGTGCCTAGGATCTCCATGAAGCACTAATGGCTTGACACGGGCTATATCTGCAAATCGTGGGATTTTAGCGTCTCACGAGCAGCGGGTTCGAGAAGAGGCTAAATGTGTGGAGCATGGGCTCCCCAACATCTCAGGAAGAGCTGGCTCGACCGATTGATCTCAACAGCAGATCTCTATTGACAACAGCAGCAGATCTTTATCAATGGGCTGGCGAACCAGTAGGGCCGCATCTCCGAATCAATGGCAGTGAGCTAGCAGTGACCGGTCTCCAAGGTCGGCCTGCACGCTGTTTTATGTTTTTTCTTTGATTTATAGAGGCGGGCACGAAAATTACCATTGTAAATCGTGATTTCTAGTGGCAAGGGTGAAGAGGCGGATTGTTGGGAGTTTAGGCTCCAAGGCACCTGCCCTGCCCTCATGTCAGCACCAAAAACATCAAGGCAACGTTCTAGAGGTAGTTAGCCAATTTACTTCGTATATTTCACGTTCTAGAGGTAGTTGGACAATTTTATAGAATTACCTCGTATCTACTCTGAAATATTCTAGTATATTTCACGGGCTCTCTAAAATTACGGCCTCAAGGGCTTGGAGTTTCATTTCCGTTCCAAACCACCTTCTCTAATGCGTCCTTGTAGACCATGTAGGCGATGATCTTTTGCTCCTTTTCCCAAGGCTCTCTTTGTGCAGCAAAGGCTCCTGAAAGCCTCCCAAAATTGGTGTTCCGTCAAACCCAACACATTGTGGTTTGGACAGTCGCTGCTTGAAGTTCTTGGTCTAACGTTTGTGTCCAGATCATGTATAGTATTGATTTCAGTTTTCTCGTAGGGTGCCTAATTAACTGGGAGCAGACTAATTTTACTCGATACGGATTGTGATAATAAAATAGAAGGGTCCACAGCAGAAGTTAATAATTTAGTTTGGATACATGTATGTTCATGCATGCACGGATCCAACGTGGTGTACATATTTACCTTTATGGAGCAACGACTTTATTAGATATATGTGTCGAATTCTGTATTTTGTGTGACCATTGGTTTGGATGGTATTAGGACTGCATAAGTGCCCGGATGGTTCTGTAGCTACTGTTATATTTGGAGAATCACACATAGACATGACCCAAGTATATAGGCATATCATCGAACCTCATTAAAAACATTGTATATCAGTATCATTTTTGTTTATGTATTTTCTTCCGTACGTTTATGGTTCTGCGTGTTTCGGTTAGTACATCCATTTTGGCCTTCCATAGCTGAAGAACTTTGTTTCTTAGACAAGGTAACGAAACTTAATGAAGTTTCCACAGCAAACTTTATTTATTCAATATCATTCAAACGAAAAACAGTAACAAAATGGACGACAAGTAATTGTCCATAATGTAAAAAGGCACCCAATGCAAACAAGGTAAAGGCCATAATTGTCTACTGCAATGTGACAGCAGAAATTCTAGTCGTCCTTTACTCCTTTTACTCGACCATATAGATCCTGCGTTGTTGGCCGATCGTTTGGTGCCTCCATAGAACACGTCAGACCGAGTTTAGCAAGATGGAAGATGCTGGCTTCCACGCCAGCGGCTGCATTGTTTGCGTGGTCCAAATTGTTAAACACATCAGCACCCTCAGAATTCAGAATGATACAAGGATCTAGAACTTCTCTAATCTTTTGAAGAAATGCTTGTTCCACAAATTTATGAAGGTTCAAGCCGTTGGTAAACATCTCGTCTGTTGGACGCTTCCCTGTGAGGATTTCTAGGATGATAATTCCATAACTGTACAGTCTCCTTCAGTTGAGAGTTTGCTCCTGAAGCCATATCCTGTAATATATTGTGTAACATGTCAAACAATTTTACGTCTTAAATGTTTCAAAGTACAACATGCATATAGAAAAGTTCCAGTTTTGCAAAGAAAAGTAGTCACCTGGTCCAATGTATCCAATCGATCCTCTTGGGCCCAGCAAGCTTGTAGAACTATGATGGTTTGACTGACTAAAATTGTGAAGAAACTTAGCAAAACCGAAGTCTGCCAAGCGTGCAACCATCTCATTGTCAAGAAGGACATTGCTGGGCTTCAAATCACAATGGACCACAGCAGGCATGCAATGGTTGTGTAGATAATCAATAGCAGAAGCAATGTCCATTGCTATTGTTATTCTAGAGCCTAAACTCAATGGAATTTTCAGTCCATACATGTTCGGTTTAGGATACAGCCAGCCCTCTAGGCTACCATTTGGCATATATTCAAGAATAAGAGCTTTGAACTCCTGTCCCAGTGCATCAAATGTTGAGCATGCAGTAATCACCCTTACAAGATTACGATGTCGAGTGTTCTTCAATGTCTCACTCTGTAAGGAAGCTCGTTCGGATGCCAAATAGATCCAATTTGAAAACTTTGATAGCAACTGTATGTTCTTCAAACTCAAATGTACCTTTGTAGACTAACCCGGATTTTCCTGAACCAAGTAAGTTGGTTACGGAGAAACCATTTGTTGCTTTGACTAAATTGGCATATGAGAACTTCTTTAACTCCTTACGGCCTTGATGAGACGCTTGTTTACCTTTCTTTCTTTTCTTTAAAAGAATGATGGCTAGACAAGATAATAGGATTAATGTAAGAGTTGAAAATCCTACTATCTTCAGAGTAACAAATGATAGCCTTGTTTTGGATGTCCCTGTACTGCTACTGCATCGTGGCAGCTGTAGCAAGGGGATATTGGCACATAACAACTTGTTGCCTTGAAGGAACACCTCTCCTGGGTTCTGAAATATCCCCGTTGTTGGTACTGGTCCCTCAAGGTTGTTGAACGACAAGTTGAGCACCTTCATAGATGTCAAAGATTCAAAGAACTCGGGAATTTGACTGGACAAGTTATTTTGAGAAACATCCATCTCACTGACACCTCTCAAATTAATGAATGATTCAGGAATTCTCCCTTGTAGAAGGTTACCATCCAGTTTTAGGGACACCAAGTGCAAGCAGTTTCCAAGACTCGGGGGTATTACTCCACCGAATAGGTTATTAGAAATATTCAGGATGTCAAGATTTATCAAACCACCAATATCCAACGGTATTTCTCCTGATAGTTTGTTGTAAAACAAGTCCAAACCTTCTGATAGTGAGAAAAGAGTAAATACCTCCTTTGGTATGCTGCCACTAAAGCTATTGTAAGAGAGGTTCAGCAATTCTAAATTTTTGCAGTGTCCTAAAGGTCTTGGAATAGAACCACTCAAATTATTTTCTTGCAAATATGGTTCACTTAGTCGGCTGAGATTACCGATGGATAATGGAACTTCTCCCAAAAGTATGTTTTGGTATAAGCTAAGGACAAACAAGTTTGTAAGATTCCCAACAGAGTCTGGGATACTTCCATCAAGTAAATTTTGTTCCACGCGAAGAAGTGTAAGGTTTTTTAGGTGTTCAATCTGCTGTGGTATGGTTCCAGATATTTGATTTGCATTTAACAACAATACTTGTAAGCTACCAGGAAGGTCCCCAATGGAGATTGGTAATGTTCCCTTAAGGATGTTACTATCTAGGCACAATTGAATCAACTGGCTGCAATTTGTCAACGTGGATAAGAATGTCCAGTCTCCAGCTTCTAGCTGGTTCATCCCTAGATTCAGTTCAGTTAAGCTGAGCAGGTTACCAAATGATGGGACAACGCCATGGAACAAATTGTCACGGAGGTTAAGCACTTGAATATTTGTTGCATTGGCAAGTGAAACTGGGATTTAGCCTTTCAAACTGTTGCCTTGAAGGATCAATGTTTGGATGTTTGGAAGGGTATGCCATATGTCATATGGAATTTCCCCCCAGATATTGTTCATGACAATGTTGAGGTATATATGTAAGTGGTGTTATGTTGTAAAGAGAAGCTGTACCATTGCATCCAAGATTGAATGAAAAAGAATTTTTTCAAATTCGAAACCAGTGCATGCTACAGTTTTGTTCTTGTGGGCGACAAAACAATCGGTACTAGTATTAGCTAGTTGATAGCGCTACGGTCAAGGGCCTATGCATGCAACGCCGAGCTACTAGACATCGACTTGTGGTCCTCGTCACTGATACAGATAACCTTGTGGCTGGTGATGCTCTAAACATGGACCATACAATTGAATGAAACGTGTATCTACAGTTCAGACCCAGTCAGCTGCGTGCACGGTCTTGGCGGTCCATGCATGGCTTGCCATTGCCATGATAACTACTACAGAGTCGTATTGTAGTAGACTACAAATATATACACATACATCAAGCTGGAGGTACAGCAACGTGAACTTCAATTGGCGTTTCCTCTAGACTTATGTTGGGCTGACTGACTTCATTCAAGTCTTTTCTTAGTCAAACCAGCTTTTTATCATGAATGATACTCTGTACTTTCCCAACTGTAAGTCTTTGTTTTTATAAATTTTCTCGGAATATAACTTTTGGCTTTCAATTCAGGTATATACATATAAAACAAGAGTTATGTGTCTATAAAGGCCATACGAACTTACAAAGTGAATCGCCTCACAAGGACTTAATCTCGTCCATAGGCAAGACGAAGCATGCAGAACCCCATCAAGGGAGCGAGTGAAGAAAGTTCATGAGGGTGCAACTATATGAGAATCCATAAGCGTGCTGACTTGTTCCATTTCCCCTGTGACACACGGCGGACGCAAGGCGTCGACAGGTACATCCATGACCCGGTAAAAGCAAGCGATTCTGTGGATGCCACGAAAGGAGAATATTTCCGGCCGCATGGTAGCCCTGTTAAAGTCGTCGACACACTTGAATGCACCAGTATACCAGCATGAAAATTTTGCATTCATGAAAAGCGTCTATTGTGTATTGGCTCCCTCGCCTTATTTGATTAGTTTTGAAGGTTTTCTCTCAGACATACATGCATGTCAGTACGAAGAGCTCATCCGTCATGCTTCATGTTAGTATCATTTTGCTGGTGATGTGATCTTCAGCGGCAGCTTTGTCCAGCTGGCAACGGCTGCAACTGGCCACTCCGGAAGCAGCAGGAATAGTTCTCCTGTTTTCATTCCCAAAATTATCCTTTGCCCTCCACTGGGCAAGATGCAAGAGAAAAAGACTAGTAAATTACTCCACCCTGGTTATTAGCTTTAGTTCCATGAATCTTTGATGCGGCAGGGCTTGTTTGGATCAAGGCTCTAAACTTTAGAGATAAAGTCTTCAAACAGATAGTCTGAAGTTAGTTTTAAACTTCAGCCCATTCCACATTAGAGCTTTAGATATCAAAAGTGAGCTAAATTGCTCTAGAGCTTTTAGAGAGCTCCAAATTTAACAGAACGGGATCCAAGCAGATGAGAAATAATCTTGGAGTCACTATGGTGCCAATTAAGTGTTAATAAGTAGTTTGTAGGTTATCTTAGCTCGTGCTTCTCGACATCAACAACAGCATGCTTGTCAACACAGGTGCAACCTGTCAATTCATCCAAATCATGTTCATGCACCTCATCCACCACCAGGAGCACCGCATCGACACCCACCTTCTCGGCGTCAATAATGTGAACAACTACATCAGCAACTTGGTTCAGCGCAAGGGCATCTTGGTCAGAGAAGGGGGAGTAATACTATACAATTAATAAGTGCTCAGAACCAAATCAATCTTGGCGACACTAGCAGCATCAATGCCTCGAGCAGACGACGTGGCAGCACCAGCCTAGTCTATGGACCAAGGGCTGATCTCCTTCGTTGATGATCCCTACACACCTGTCGTGTCATCCGTCCTAACTAACATATTGCAAGCTCTACGAGATGTTGGAGCAAGGCGCATGAAACCATTGGTGCTCAGCTCGCACCCACCTCCGCCAGTGGCAAACTACAATGGTGCACTGGTGAGGATCATCCTAGGGCGCATCACGATGTCTACCACCATTGTGATCCTCATCAACAGCTTAGGCGGCACGGTGGTCAGCAACAACCACGCCCACGACTTCTTCACCTGGCCTCGACAAATACTCTGCTTCACCAAGGAGTCTGCTATTCTCCGTCCACCCTTTGTGTCAAGTCATCAAACAGCAAGTGTCGGCAACAACATGGGCTCGAATGACTACCACATCGACGGCTGTTGGTGGTCAATGAAGACAATATTATACCACCAACTATTATCCACAATTGGAGAAATCTATAACATATGCATTTATTGCTGATCCATTTCCAAATACTTCAAGAATAAAGAACAAGCCCAAATATGCATTACTAATAATATCCCTTCTCCGCAAATCCACCACATGGGTCGGCTGAGTTCGATTCCATCTCGTGCTGCAGGAGCAGGCCCGGGTAAAATGATCATATTGGGTGCATACAAACTCTGTTTTTATGATCGAAGATACTTTGGAAAGATAACAGAAAAATCTACAAGCCATATGCGAGTGGATAATGGGAGCGACCGCCCCCGGAGTGGTTCCTTGCATTTCTTGTGACGTTTGTTATGGTTAGCTTCAATCTTGTGTGGGATACATTGGTTTAGAGGTCAGTTTGGATGATTTTGGTAGGAGAAATTATGCCTCCTTGGTGGCTACTCTATCCCCCTATATAAGAAGAGACAAAGGGCTCTCCCTAGATATATCAATAATTCAATTCAATAGATACATGTGAGAGGGAGAACTACCTTGTAAATATTAGAAATATGAAGTGAGAGAGAGTTCAAGGTAGAGATTAGAGCACTAGAGTCTTCTACCTCATAGGAGAATGAGTGCCATGATTGTTGGCTCCCACTATACTCGTAACTCTTCAAATCAAGTACTACTTGGAGTATAAGGTTCGTATTTATCCTTTAGTATTAAGTCCTTAAGTATGTTATATCTTGTTCATTATTGACTTGCGGGATCATCGTTCATCCTTGTGACGAGTACTCTAGTAGAAAGGCCCTACTCATCAGGTCACCCTTGAGCTCACACTAGAATAGTAACCATAGTGTGGACGTATTGACTACCTTCGTTTGCCTTGTTCTTGTATGGTTGAGGTGGCAGGCGGTAGGAGGTGAAAGGCCTGCATGTCCCTTTTAATCCCACACATTAGGGGTCGATGTAGAGTCGTAAGCCAGAGGTACCTGACAGACCATGTAAAATTCAGCGCCTGAAGTAAGTCTACAATGGCAAGGTTGTCTTCGCTTAGGATCTTTACCCTTAGAAAACCTCACTACCTACGCTTCTCTTCATCTCATCTTTCTAGGAGGAATAGTTTAGAGACTTCTTATACATCTATTCCATGTGGATATATGATACCGTGGATAACACTAGGTGAAGTGCTACAATAGTACTTTCATGCACTTGTAGACTTTCCTGCTTACATTAAGAAATATCAAAAATGGCTACACCGATAAACCCCTTCATGGCCTGGTGTCTGCACCACTCACATGAGAAAGGACACCATGAACGGCAACTGTGTCAGAGAATGCCCTAATACCAATGTAACTCGAGCCAGTGTCATGATCATCAGCAATGATGGGACACCAAGGATGCAGCCGAAGGCCGTGCTATGTGGAAAACAGGTGAGTGATGTACCATGCCAATTGGCTAAGGCCCATGCAGCTGAACAAAAGAAGGCCATGCGGCCAGTTTGCCATCACCGCTCCTGTCATCCCCACATTAGGTCAGATTTTGATCGCTTATGGGTTAAGTCTTAACAAAGAAATAATGAAATGGTCAAACTGTAAAGCTCCCAAGCCCTCAAGCTCTATCTCTCTCCCTAAGCCCTAAACTATCTCTGCAATGTCTATGCACCATCGGGTACAATGTGGCCACTCGATAGTGCCAAACAACTTAGATGAATCCTCCGCTTTCAATGAATAGCAGTGCATCCAAGATTGGCACCAACAATGCAAGATTCATCCATGCTCAACAAACTTAGGCTTATAAATGCCTATGACGGTCAACTCGACGTGATCCTATATAAGCCCATCAATCCGTGACAAACAACTAATCTACACTGAATGGTCACCATGAAGGCCCATAGAAGCATTAGCAAGGCTAGGATCCACGGAAGGATACACAGCGTGTCACAGGGCTTCTCAAACCTACACACCGTGACAATCCAACATAATGCCACTGCAAGATTAGTCTGCCTCAAGTCTTAATCACAAGACTTGTCCAAACTACAAACTCAATCAGCAAAATTCTACAAACAAGTTCGGGGGCTGCTCAAAGCTTGCACAGTAGGAAATCCATTGCCAAAGATATTAAGACTCATGTTTCTCAAACTCAAGATCATAACATGCCCACTAGGAGGGTATTTATAGGCAAAGACGTATACATAGGCCAATTCCACAAGAAAAACAACATGACAACACCAACCAGAAATGACTCAAACTCGACGTGACAATTTAGGACAAGAAGAGTACATCATGTGAAGCAATAGTACTGCTAGAAAGCATAACCAAGAGAATATTTGATTACTGTACATCCCATGAGGACACAACTTTCAATCTTCACTAGCCAACCACCAACAAACTCTGACAATTGTGAAAGAGATTTTAAGAATGCAACAGTCTCAAGATAAGACAATTAACGATTCATTTGAGTTCTTCTCTTAAACAAGAAATTAAAAAATTAACGTAGAGAAGAATCCAGGGCTGCAAGTACATACCAACAAAGAAGATCTTCAAAATTTTCCTACAAAGCCAATACCGGGAAACTCTAGTTTTTTGTTCCAAGTAGGAAGAGGCTCAGGGGCTACACTCTATGGGGTAATTTTGTTTCCAAAAATGAAGAGAACCCAACAAAAACAAGACCACTTCAATGTTTCATATGAGATTTACCCAGAACAGAGTCCAATTCGGTGAGACCAAGAAGAACAAGAAGGCATTTGAAGTTCAACCATGAAATGCTTGGGAGATTGTCCACTAAGTACATAAAGGGTTCCCCACCAACATGGCCCTGGGCCCCATCCTAGGACAGCAATTTGACATAACTATAGCACGAAGCTAAGGCTACCTGCGAGCCGAGAAGAACTAGGACAACCTAGCTGGAGTTCATATGGAAAGTATCACCTAGGCACGATTTAGGACACCTTCTTTGTATCCGACTAGGATTAGAACAACACCTTAAAGCACCCGTAGAAAAATGAATAATATACAAATAATCAATCCAACGGAAAAGCTAGCACCGAACTAGATGTATAGGCTTTTATTCGATCACGAAGGCCTAAACCAATATAAAAGTGTTCGTCTCTTTGCATTCACCATCGAGTTCTTGAATTCTCTTAAACCCGAACAACCGTCCTGAGTACCCCCGTGGCAGACCATCAGTGGTAAAACGCCGACACATTCTTGTTTCTTTAATTTCTCTCTCTCTCTCTCTCTCCTATTCATTGTCATAAGTTTTTATGTAGGCTTGTAACCTGTACCTTCTTTTTTCAATGAATGGGCTATGGCGGTACAAGCGGCTCTAGTTTTCCTAAGAAAAATTATTCTGGTTTTTTTAGATACCTAATAAATTATATCTATGTAGATATTGTATATATGTCTAGAGAAACATTGCAAACACCATACTTAAAATTTTAAAGGGAAGGAATAGATGTCGCCGGTAGCTGAAAAAAACAAATAAATCATCATATCATTAGAGCCATAATGAGCTGAAGAAGATCTCGGCCCACCTATAAAGCTGAGGTCTAAGGTTTTTCCTCGGCTTGCATGGTTCAAGGCTTGTTGCTTAAAAACAGTAGTTGTTGGGAGGTCGTTGCCCTGCTAGCTTTAGGGTGGATATCGAGCTCGTTATAGCTCAGCTTGTTATGGCTCATTATACAAACAAGACAAAAGCACAAAAACATATGCATAGAGATTATAACTGCAAACCTATAACAAATATATACGTCAAATGCATATTTAAAAAGGAAGGAACAAAATATGTACAAATTTTATAGTGAAAAATATAAGTATGCTAACATCCATGACCATGATCTATCATGATCTATTTTTTTTTTGAGTAACATCTATCATCATCCATTAATCCATACAATATTTGTAATTTATCTTGACTTGCTTTGGCTCGCGAGCTAGCAAGACATGATATATATAGTTACAAGTGTTGTAGTATTGAGTTCAAATCCAAGAGACATATTTACTTTTCTTGATTTATTTAACCCCCGGTGCGAATTCCATATACTCCTACACCGGATCGACTGTACGACAGATATGAAGAGTGGCCACTCGGGAGGCCAGTTCCAGATGGTTGGTCTGCATAAAAAGAGGACAATGAAATTAAGTTCAAACTGTTGATAGCTTCACGTAAGTTGGCAGCTTCTTTAGGATTTACGATATAAGTAATATTTTCTTGAGGTTTGAAAAATATATATCCTCAAACTCATTGCATGATATCTTTCATTCCACCTTTAGGATTTAGGATACGTTTTCGTTTTGTCAAATTTGTTTATTAATCTATTAGACCATTGACAGTGCTTTAGAATTTGTGCTTGGATTGTCTACTGGGCCTCAAATATAAAAAAATTGACAGATTTGAACACATAAAATCTGTCCATAAATAATTAGACACTTTGTTTAGGATATAAGTTTTTCTAAAGCTTGGCAAAAATACGTATCCCCAAACTAATAAGTCAAATGGCATTTAGCGTTTCTAGTTTTTATTCGAACCGCAAATGGTGAGCTAGCTAATAAGCTCCAGAAATAGATATATTGTTTTATGCAAATGGTCTATTGTGCGCCTGATTTACGACTTTCATTCGAGCAGTAAATGCAAAGCTAATATCGTTCGATGCAAAAAGGACACACCATCAGCCAGAAAAAGAATACAGTTACACCTACTACACACTAGCACATCAGACCTCCTGAAGAAGAGATATCACACATTCTGGACAAGGCTTGCACCAACGGAACGGCCCTAGGCGGTCATGCAATCTCGACGTATCGACCCTGTCCTAGACTCCCAGTCATGCATCGGTACCGTCACTAATAAGTGGTAAGTGGGTAATTATCCAACAATTCTATATGGGAGTACAAAACTCTAAAAAATGAAATTGCTCTTGGCGAGCTCCAAAAAATGTGAATTTGGTCTTACCTCAGCTTTTTGCGGAGCAAAGTTCTTGAAGCTAAGCGTGTTTGGTAACGCGGAGGCGGAGCAGAGCTAAAAAACTTTAGTGGACCAGTCTTGACACCCCTTAATCACTGGCAGAGCCAGGGGGGGCTGGGAGGGTCCACACCTCCTCCCCGAATATCAGAGCATTTTTTGTGTAACGTAAATTTAATATTCTATACATCAGAAAGATATAATAAATCTTTTTGTTATATATATTTTCATGACTTCTCGAAAACAAAATCATACGAATTCGCAATTTATTTTTAGGTGGGTTCATTATGAATAATTCCTAGCTTCGCTGTCGATGGCTACCACAGGTAGAACATTGTGTTTGGGTAAATTGTCAAATATTAGATAAATCAATATCTCTGCAAAACCTCACAACAATTTATCTTTCCAAGCAAATTGTCCACATCTGCATCCATTAGAACATTCCACTAAATAGCACATATAACTACCCTCCATGCAAACTGTCCACATGAGCATTCACTAGCACATGCCATGTCTTCATTCAAGTTATTCACATTAGCAGGACAATTCCTAACATATATTTAGTTA
This sequence comes from Bothriochloa decipiens, assembly GCA_023333625.1. NCBI lineage: Eukaryota > Viridiplantae > Streptophyta > Magnoliopsida > Poales > Poaceae > Bothriochloa > Bothriochloa decipiens. Next base: position 2,583,080 of record CM041636.1, on the reverse strand, counting down.
TCTACATCAGAATGCTAAAAATCATCCATCAATATATATTATTATATAGTAAATATAAATAATGTAATTTTACTAGTGAAACCGGCAACAACGCGGAGCGTTCTTCAGGTTTAAACAAAATAAGAGCCTAGCCCTGGTGTAAAAATCCAACCAAATTAGTTACACTCAATTCTTATATGGTTGAAACTATCCAACCAACCCCTCTTATGCATAATTTATTGATCTGCAACTGCCCTTAATTGTGTCAGGGCTCAAATAATAATGCCGCTTGGATATTGAGCACCGAAGCGGTGGTCTACAAAGGCCAATACATATATCGTACACGTCTGTTGAGGCCTCGACCCTCACGACTGTACTGTGCATTTGTATTTGTTATTTTCCCATGATTAATATGGAGTAATATGTGGAGAGCAACCAGTTCATGAGACGGCAATGTGTCTTGGGTTTTTTGTTTTTTCTGGCTGGTTTGGCTTCAAAACTTTTCTCGACCTATTGGCTAGTTGAGTATGAATGTATGATTTTGATGATAGTAGGTAGATAACAAACGATGAATTACCTAGTTAATAATCATTCTGGAAAATAATCTTCTTTGTTTTTACACAAGGAACAGTGCCCAAAAGTTCCATTAGCTACCTAATGTTATCTTTTGTCTCTGCTAGTGCACAAAAGTTCCATTTAATAGAGATCGATTGCTCAATTCTTCTCCTCGTGTGTTCGACTTTTTATCTGTTGTTTGGAAGCTATAACTTCTCCATATACTCATTACATTAGCACGGTGTGAGAGTGATAAATTTTTCCTTCATCTGCAGCATATGTCATATGCTTTATAAACGTAATTCTTTGTAGGGCAATCTTAGCACAGTTTGATTTGCCCTTCTCACAAAGAGAAAAGGTCCTCTCACCTACATAGCCGAGCTATAGGGGTTTTCTTAAGCTAGCAAGGTTAAGGCTTGTTCCAAAATAACAGTAATGCTGACGGGAGGACGTTCGCCTGGCCTGTTTACAGTTTCCATTTTAAGTTATATTTTGACACCCTATGTCATAATAGACGGTATTATGGAAATAACAACTTTTCAAACCAGCTAATCAAAATGACTAAACGGATCGAAAATTTGTAAGATGTGTTTGGGGGGGTGGAAATGGAAGTGTGCGCTGCTTACTTTGTCCGCTGCTTCCAGAAGAGCCCGTTGCAGCATTTGCGAGCAGAATTAAGCCCTCACCACAGATGAGAAGCAGCAGTAGAACAAAGCCGACCACCGCCGGCAACCTCGTCAGAACATAGCAAGTGCTCCGCATCATGGATGGACTGGACGGGGATTAATAATGAATCGGTCGGGGCAGAAGCTTTCTCCTGTGTGATCGGTCGGGGCAGCTACTACTGGAACATACAGTGAGTCTACTGGAATTGGTGGCATATGTATTTGTAGATGTTGTTGCTGCACATCCTTCCGCCCAGTGATAGAACGTCGACTTTGACTGAGTCATTGCTGGTGCTATGCTACAAAGTAGCCACACTGATGATTGTCTGCACACATGACTGGATTTTTAAGCATGACCAGTTAATTCTTTTTCCATGTTACGCAAAATTACATACACAGAACCTCCACGCCGGAGGACGCCGGATCCGGCCCCTAGGAGCACGGATCCGGGGTGCTGGTGCCGGCCGCCGGCGACCCGACGCCGGAAGAAAATCTGCTACAGTGACAACAGGAGGGGAGGAGAGAGCCTTTTTGGGCTCCATGTGGGGCCGCCGCCACCGCTAGCTGGGGGGGCGGCGGCGGCCGCCGAGGGAGCGTCGCGGCGGAGGGCCTGTGGCGGCGGCGGCGGGGTTCGCCCCTAAGTCGCCCCTGTTCGCGGGCGACGCGGGGGGGAGGGGGGGAGCGCTTCGTACGTGAGTTATACGGGGAGGGGGAGTCCAGCACCAAAAGCAGGCGGCGTAGGGTCCTGCAAGCACATGGAGCGCAATTTACTTGTTCGAGAAATGCATTTTGTACCTGGAATTATCGATATTCCATGTTCCCTCCACCCTGCATTGCGCATTGGAACATGTAAAATATATACTTTCGTTCCAACTTTTTAATCATTTTCATTTCTCTTCGCCTTCGATGCATCGTGTAGAGGACTAGAGATGTTTGCTACTTTGAAAGCAGTTTTGTGAGGCTATGTAGTTTATTAATGATTGGACATACAGCTGTAAAGTTGACTCCCTAGGGACTAAAATAAATAAGTAACTTTCCGTGCTGTGTTATTAACAGAGGTAGCAGTAACAAAATTTATTTTGTCTCTGAAAATAGTTGATGACTTTTTAAGGCGGTTATTTCATATATGCAGCCGGTAAAAATTACCCATCACTTAAAATGGATTTACAGACACGGCGAAAACTTATGCTCTCTCAAAATCAAATTACGGAGGCAGCCTTCATAACAGATCGGTGTACAAAAATGCTGGCCGTTTTAAGAGGTAGCCTCCTTACGTTGACCGATTGTGTTAATAGAGCCCATCTAATTATCCATCTTAAGGCCCACCTTAGCCCGTTTACATTTCTTCAATATTAACATAAAACCCTAGCTATCATAATCCTCAATCTCCTTCTCACTCTCGTTTGCAATGCATTTCTCCTCCGTCACCTCACGAACGACTGCGTTCTCACCTTCACCTCTCTGGGTGTCGACAACGGGGTCCACATGCCTAGGCGGCAGAGGACCACGTGCCTAGGATCTCCATGAAGCACTAATGGCTTGACCCGGGCTAGATCTGCAAATCGTGGGATTTTAGCGTCTCACAACTCACAGGCAGCGGGCTCGAGAAGCGGCTAGATGTGTGGAGCATGGGCTCCCCAACATCCCACGAAGAGCTGGCTCGACCGATTGATCTCAACGGCAGATCTCTATTGATAACAGCCGCGGATCTTTATCAATGGGCTGGCGAACCGGCAGATTGGTAATGTTCCCTTAAGGATGTTACTATCCAGGCACCATTGAATCAACTAGCTGCAATTTGTCAACGTGGATAAGAATGTCCAGTCTCTAGCTTCTAGCTGGTTCGTCCCTAGATTAAGTTCAGTTAAGCTGAGCAGGTTACCAAATGATGGGACAATGCCATGGAACAAATTGTCATGGAGGTTAAGCACTAGAATATTTGTTGCATTGGCTAGTGAAACTGGGATTTGGCCTTTGAAACTGTTGCCTTCGACAATGCCATGGAACAAATTGTCACGGAGGTTAAGCACTTGAATATTTGTTGCATTGGCTAGTGAAACTGGGATTTGGCCTTTGAAACTGTTGCCTTGAAGAATCATTGTTTGGATGTTTGGAAGGGTATGGCCTATGTCATATGTAATTTCTCCCCAGATATTGTTCATGGCAATGTTGAGGTATGTAAATGTGCGTGCGTCGTGTGAGTTGATGGCTGTCTATCCTTTTTTTTTGTGCATATCTCTCATCACGAAGGGAAGGGAAGAAAGGGTTGCTGAAACAACCAGAGACAAGCAAGCCAGTTCTCTCAAAATTTAATACAAACCAGTTCTCTCATCACGTGAATACAAACCAGTTCTATCATTCCATCTCGTTTTGTTTTATTTCATTCGTTGTTTTTTCAAATTGAATAGATAAATGTTCAACAATCTATACATCATTATGTCATCTCTTATTTGCTTCTACTAGAAGTTTTTTCTCTTTATGAATTATATTGCTCCTCCATACCCGCGGCCACGCGCCGGAGTCCACCTAGTTTTATAAATAGAGACGAGGTAAATTACACGTCACTCAAAATACATTTACATGCAGAGGCGGGCAAAAAATACCGCTCTCTCAAAATCAATTAATAGAGGTAGGCTTCTTAAGTGGTCAACCTCCAAAAATGGTGGCCATTTTTAGAGGTGGCCTCGATGTGTTTCTTTTGATAATTAAACAGTATAACGATTGACATCACACAACACGCATGCACATTAAACCCTATTAATGCACATACGCAATACCTACCCCTATCACTACTGGAGGTGCCCTCTTCGCCGAGTGCTTGCCACTTTGCTGAGAGCTGAAAATTAGGCACTGGGCAGACAGTTGGTTTGTCGAGTGCTGGCCCTCGGCAAAACTAGCACTCAGCAAAAGGCTCTTTGCTGAGTGCCGGGCTTCGATGAATTGAGTTGGCTGATCACCACCCATGCCAAATCGAGGACTTGAACCTAGATGAACAAGTTCACTACAGGGGACCAAACCAACTAATCTTTAATCAGCTCAAAGGTGGCCTCCTTATATTGCCCGCCGAGCCCACCGAATTCTCCATCTTAATTCCTAGCTTAGCTTTTTCACCTTTCTACAATATATAAATGAAATGAAAACCTAGCTATCATAATCCTTTATCTCCTTATCACACGTCTGTGACAACCTTCTCCCCCTCATCTTACGCAAAGAACCTTTCTCACCCTCAACATTGTCAGTGATGACAACAGGGTCAGAGAGCTACGCGTGACGAGGATCACTGTGAAGCACTAGCGGCTCAACTAGGGCTGCATCTACGAATCATTGGCTTTCTAACATCGTATAAAGAGTAGACTCGAGCAGCGGCTAGGTATGTTAGCCAAGGGAGTTTAGGCCAAAAGGCACTTGCCATTTTGACAGCATCATCAAATTCAAGGCAGTGTGCTAGAGGTAGTTGGCCAATTAACTTCACTTTCTGAATGTCGCCTCAGTCCCCCTTTTATAGGACATATGTTTATATTTATCATTGTATAGAATTACACTGTACCTACCCCGAAATATTCTATTCTACGGGCTCTCTAAAACTATGGCTTCAAGGGCTTGGAGGTTCACTTTCCCTGCAAAACACATTATTGAATGGGCCCTCCTAAACCGTGAAAGGGCTGCTCCGCCACGCATGAGTACTGCATGTGTGTTCTTGTTTTGCAGTCGGTTCGTGATCAAGCTCATTGGGTAACCTTTGTGGAGATAATGAAGACAATGGCCCAAGTTCAGATACATGGGTGTTCGTGCAAGATGCGCTGGCGGAGCTATGTTAGGGCCATCCTGGGCCATGGCCCTCCCACCCCCCCCCCCCCTGGGCTCTGCGTGAATACACAGTCATGACTGCTAAAGTTTGTATTGCAATTGCATGCTATTAACTATTTGCTCTCCTTCACACTAGAAATCTTGCATGCATGGCTTCTATGCACATACACAAAGCTCATAAACATGCATTAGCAATAGGTACAGACACCTATTGAAGTATGGATATGTCCATTCTTCTTTGATCTACTTTTCTCGTGCTAATAATCTAATTAGGTTGTTCATTGCCGTCTGAGTTTAGTTTCAGAACTTGAACAAACAAAGATGTCTCCATAAAGTTCTATACATCTTTGGTCAGTAGTTATTACTGTAGCAGTGTAGTTTTAAATTAGTCCCCCTACGCATGCAGTAAAAAGAAACTGTAAAAAGAAACTGTAAAAAGAAACTATGTTTTCCACGGAAGAAAACATATTATGGAAACTGTTAAAAGAAAAATATGCTTTCTAGTGGACAAAGCGTATTATGGATCTATTAAACAGAAAATACGCTTCCCAGTGGGGAAGACGTATCCTGATGAACACGCCAAGGGCTCTTAATAGATCAAACAAAAAGCCGAGGGGTTCTCTGCAAAACTGCCACGTGAAGGGGTACGGTGTAATTTGATCCGTCTGATCCAAAACCGATGGCCAGGATTCGACCGTGGAGTTCCCCGGCGCTGCTCCGGTTGGAGAAGAAGCCGACCGCGGCGGCGACCATGAACGGCGGTGAGAAAGCTCGCCAGCGTTGGTCAAACCCGTGATTCCGGCCACTAAAACGGACGCGGCCGGTACCGTTCGAACGGGGAGCTCACGCCGCGCTCACCTGCGTAGAAGATGGAGGTCGAGGCAAAGCGGGGACGGCGTGCGGCTCAGCGAGGCGGACGGCGGTGATCTACAAACGGAGGCGGCTCGGGTTAGGCAAAATTGAGCCGAAAGAACAGCACCACCGTGCTCAGGAGACCAAGGCGGTGCTTGCCAGCTAGTTGATGACGAAGATGACCCGGCGGTCGTGTCCAATTGCAAACTCCGGCGGAACGCAGCAATGGCGGCTAGGGTTTCGGCGGTTGCGGCTCGAGACGAAAGCGGCAGCCGATAGGGTTTTGAGTAGGGTTCACGGCGCGGATTGAATCCTTAAATAGCCCGAAGGCGAGGGGTGCGACAGGATGTGGACGACACGGGTGGCGCGGGTCGGAGTCGGGCTTCGACTCGGTGTCCCGGTCGGGGACGAGTCAAAGGAGGACGACAATGATGCAGTCCCCACCTGTCAGCCAGACGGAGGAACGGGGACGCGGACGCGTTCGACACGACGCAGTCAAAGGAGTTAACATGAAGAAAGGTGCGCGCGGCAGCTGATGCCTGCCTTGCTGGGCCAGCCAAAGAAGAAAGGAAGGCGGGGCGCGCGGTGACAGAGCGGGCCAGAGCGGAGGCAGGAAAAGGCAGGCCGGCTTTGGCTGTTGGCTTGATCAGGCCGAAAGCAAGAATAAGAGAAGGAGGGAAAAGAAAATGATTTTTTATTTATTTGAATCATTTCCGAAAGCAATTTCAAATGGATTTTGAAATCCAATTCAAATTCAAACACCACACAAGAAAAATATGCACCAGCATGAATGCACAAGCAACTCCTAGCATGATGCATCTTTATTTTCCTCAAAAACATTTATTTTACCTAAATTATTTATTCACCAAAATGAAATAATAAATCATTTTGACTTTTTTTAACACATGAAAATTTGGGATGTTACAATTTTATTGTTCAAGAGTCTAGAAAAGATTTCTATGCTGATAATTGCTAATTTGCTACATATATTTTTTTCGACCTGTCAATTATGCAGACTTGTCTACTTGCAAATTCAAAGTTGTTTTTCCTTGCAATTATCTATCCTATCCCACTGAGGTGCATTAGGAGCTTATTTACCTGCAAATTGTGCCTTCGTCTTAATCTTGCTTAGCATTGTAGTATCCTCCATTTGGTTTTATGTGTCCGCTCAACTAAAAAAATCATTTTTGCAATTTTATTTTTGTCATGTCGAACTACTGAGTTTTATACGTCGTTATGCATTCTAATAGATAACATGATGATATTAACCATATATTCTCTTTGAACTTTTTTCAGGATGGAGGCCATAGAGGTAAGGACAATAATTGATGATCGATCACATCAATAGAAAGCATATAATTTGAAGAGCACTCACCAATGCTATTTTGTTCTTGAGTAATATATAGAAGATGAGGTAGAACAACATTAAAGGATACATTCTGACCATCCATTTTCTACTAAAATCCCATAGGCAACTAAACCATGCAATGGTTTTCGTGCAGCTCAACTTTAGTTACCAGGTTGAAGAACAATATTTGGTATTTTGGTGTGCTATATAACAATAATTTGCACTCAGGCAGAAAAGTGAAATTACTGTCTGCCTATACCAAAAGGTGAAAAGGAGCTTCGTAGCGTCAATAATGAAGTTGTTTCACATTCTTGTGTTCCCCATTCTAATTAAGTTGGCAGTCACAAATCATCGACGACATTTGACGCAAAGACGATTCCAATATCGTTGTTACCAATCGCAAGTTCAACAAGAATAAGAACTGTAACAGTGACCAGTGACCACCACCCAAAAGAGCTTGGAATCGTGCGCTCCCATTCTTTTTTATTTTTCAGCCATCGTTGTATCATGATCTATCAGTTGTAGAGTTTCCCAATTTAACGCTATCCGTGTTCATATTGATGGCTTGTAATATGCACTATAGTCTATACGAAAACACCCGTAGGAGAGAAATAATCTTAATCATAAAACATGTTTGTTGAAATAAATCATATTTCGCTTAAAAAACAAAAAAGTAAAGTTCAACACCTGTCCGTCAAAAGTACCAGAAAAAAAGGACGTGACAAAAATGTTTTAAAAAATAAACGGTCGACGATGCAAAAATGGCAAAAAAAAGGATCAGCGTGAAAAGAAAAACTCAGAAATGGAATAAAAATGAGAACACAAAACAAAAAGTCCGGTCTTGAAAAAATTAAAAAAAAGGTCAACGGAGTTGCACGGACAGTGAAAATAGGTGGGACGGGATCGGAGGTTCATGTTGCGGACGGGCGGCGGGCGGGCTGTAAATAACTACCAAACGCCCTCGGTCAACCGCCAGAGGTTCAGCCAAGCTCATTCCCGCAGCCTTAAAATTCGGCCTTGTTTATATTTTAAAATTGGCTTGGCGTTGTAACTACTGTAGTGAAATTTCTGTATTATTTTATTTATATTTAGTAAAAATTATCTAAACTCTAACTAATTAGACTTAAAATATTCGTATCACAAAGTAAAACAAAACTATATAATTAATTTTTAATTTTATCTATATTTAGTAGTCCATATATTCCGATAACGAAGACGGTGACTCCACTTTTGATCTTAGTAATAGATTTACTCCTAATTAAACTAGTCGGTCTACCCATTCCGATAACGAAGACTGGAGCCGAAGATAGTGCCAACGCGAGAGTCTCCGTGATTCTCTCTCTCATTAATGCTCTGGCCTATATTTATCAAAGATGCAGGCGGCGACTCCACCTTTTCCTCTTCGATGCAGCCATCGTCCACACCACCGGCGACGCCCGGCATCGTGCACGGGAGGCACTGGCGTACAGCGGCGGCGGCTGTATCTTCGTCCGGCGCGCCTTCCGCTTCGACGGCCAAGGGGCGCCCCTCGTCACCACCTCCTCATCCAGCGCGCGGAGGCGGCCTGATGGCGGCGCGGCTGTCCCCGCACGGAGGCGTCCTGGTGGCAGCGCGGCTCTCCTCGCGCGGAGGCGGCCTGGTCGGCGTCGCGCCTTCACGACATCCGGCGGGCGGAAGCGGCCTAGTGGCGGCTGTGCGGGCTTCCGCCTCCTTCGCCAGCGCGAGGCACCCCGACCCGTACGGCTGCCTCCTCCTGCTTCCCCCTCCCTCGAGCAGTAGTCGGCCACCTTCCTCTGGATCCGTCCACGGCGACAGCGGATCCACTCTGGAAGTCAGTAGCGGCAGCAGCTCCCCATGGCGACGGTGGCTGCGCCTGCGGCTTCTCACTTCCGTTAAGAGCGACGCAGTGGCTCCTCACCGACGATAGCGGCTCTCACCTGTCCCATCGCAGCGGCCCCCTGCTCCTCATGGGCGGGCTCATGGGCCTGGCGGAGCGTCCTCGGGAGACTCTGCCTTCCTGCATCTCACATTTGATATGTGATTGATTTTATTATTGTTTTCATTCAATTTTTTAGACAAATCTGATGTTCTGATGATGAACGACGTTTGAAGAATTTCTGGGATTTTTGTTCATGATGAATCGGTGTATAGATGTTCGTTATTTTTTTCTTGCCAGATTACTACTAATACCTACGGCTTTGCTCCCCAAATTTCATCATAAAATTTTTACAAATACCAGTTTTATCAAATCATTAACTTCCTCGATTATAGGCATTCACGGGAGGAAAAATCTGCTCCTTCCGATTACACCCAATGTAAATCACAGAATTACGCTTAATCAAAGGCATTTGCTTTTAATCTCAATAGTTAGAAGTAAACAAATCATAGAATTAAGGTTAATCGAAGGCATTTTGCGTTTAATCCCAATAGTTAGAAATAAATTATGATTAATTAAAGAAATATTACAGTTAATCAGAGAGCAAAAATTTACATTTAATTCCAATAGTTACAAATAAATTACGATTAATAAAAGACATTTATGGTTAATCGGAGAGCAAAAAATTTACATTTAATTCCAATAGTTAGAAATAAACAACGATTAATAAAAGACATTTACAGTTAATAGGAGAGCAAAATCTGCAACTTTAGAACAAAATCTGAAAATCTGATGCTTTACGGTTAATTGAATAGATAAGAAGACAAATCACGGTAACAAAATCTAAAGCTTTACGGTTAATGAAATGGCGAAGAAGAAAAATCACGGTTCCATAATGCATGTGGCAGCTTTCAGATTTGTCTCTATGGTGGTGGGACCCAGTTTAAACTACGAAACGGGATAAAAATATTCCACTTTTGTAGGTTGCACATGCAGCATTTATGTGCATTTCCGGCCGTTTACGGCTGCGGCAACAAGTCAGCCAGAATTTTTTTGGTTGCGGAGTACTGCTGTTTCCGCTAATATTGCTGCCCAAAGGTGCTCGCGCGTCAAACGCTGTCAGAACCTGGAGCATTTGGTACCTATTAACCGCGCAGCGCGGTCAATAGCGCTGGCCTATATATATAGTATTGATATATGGTACCTAGGTACCAAGTAGCTATTCAGTACCTAGCGTCGTATTGGAAGCAAACACGCCCATCCAACCGTTCGTCCGTTCGGGCCTGTTGGCTCATAGGCCTGGGCCTGGCACACCCACCCACGAGCTCCTGCAGCATACCAGCTCTACAGCTCCCCCCACCACCCACGACCTCTTTTGCGGTTTCACAATTTTCTCGCCCGGACCGGGCGGTCCTTCCCTCGCCCCGCCGTTCCCTCTTCCTCATCCAGCGTTGCTCCTCTGCCCACCCACCGCCGGCGCTACACCTCTGAGCAGCCACCGCTGTCACCGCTCTCAATCCATCCACGTCGTCGATGGCTGTCAAATTTCTGGCTCCCATCCACATCCCTCTTCCATCTGCGCCGCCCCTCCACATCCATTCCCGTCGGCGCCGCCCCTCTACATTCCTCCTCCACCTACCGGAGTTCTGGACCACGACATTTAGGTAGGTGTCCCATCCCGATCCGATGTATTTTGGATTAGGATTGTAGGTACCCAGATCCGATGTATTTTAGATTCGGAATTGTTGCTTCATTGTACATATTCTTGTTTTTCACATCATGTCGGCGGAGGTCACACAATCCGTGGAGGCCTAGGGCCTTTTTATTTTTCACACGTTTCTGTATTTGTCTAATTTTGTGCAAATGTCTTGCTTGGGGGAAACATTAGCCCCGTGAATTTGCCCCGTCTTCCGAGTGCTGCAGACCTTCTTTACATTCTGGTCGCCTAGCTGCTGGTTTTCTTTGCTGATGCAAACCATGCATGAATTCTATTTTTGACATAGATTCATACATCCACATGGACAGCGGATAAATGACATGGAAGAATCAATGTTCAGGAATCATGTCCCCTGGGGTAGTGTCGCTTGTCTTTAGGATTGATAATTTTTTTTCTCTAGTTTTGAATTTATATGAGATTACCAGAACATAGGGCAAAATTCTAACAGGGTAGAAAAAAGCTTGATTTCGAGCTATAAGTGATAATCTTTTCTTAAGTATGATCTGATGCATGGACAGATAATTAAAGAACAATTTAATATTCATGGATTTTAAATTTTGCTATCCTGTACCAGTATTCTTTCATTGCACTTCGGCTTATCATTTTGTCAATTAGCACTTTTCATCTTGCTCTGAAAGCTCACAATATTTTCCAATCTTTAAAATTATCTACCTTTCCCACAGGCAATATTTCCTCCTTTGTTGTTTATTATGATCTAGAGTTAAGTTGATTTGAAGATCCAGCTATCCAATCATCCAATATGTCAGAAATTTATTTATCCAGCTTATGTGTGTTTAGTCTGTCAATCAAATTGACTATTGTGATGGTTTGGTGTTTTTCTTGTAGTGATAGATCCGATGGCTATGATCACTCAGGTGCTGAATGAGAAGGGGTGGTCAGTTGAGACATCACTTTTCCATATATATGTGCTCCCAGTAATTTGTGTTCCTTCTAATTTCTCATGGTTGCTAGCTAATTTGCTAGGCGGTCTCTGTCATGAAATGGCTGGTTTGTGTGCTTTACCATGAAAATTTTAAAATATCTTTTGTAGTGCTACTACTCAATGAAATTATCAGGCTAGGTAACAAGATGAAACACTATATGATGTTTTTACTTTTGAGTCATGTGCAGACTCAGTTCTGTTGACTTTTGGATTTATGGTTGCATATATGAATGCCTTTCATGTGTGAGACTTAGTATTGCATAACTTGATTTCTTTTGGTGTAGGTGTGGATGATTTTTGCAATTGTGATAAAAATAGCATCTGTGGCACTAAATTATGGTTCCCAGATCTCCTCTGTGCAACCAAAGTATAGAACCATGTTCACATGATTCATAGCGAATGCATCCTCGATTCTCCAACCCCAAATCCATAAATTATTGCAATTGGATTTGACTTGCTATTTCTGTATTTGGTTCTTTGTATTTTTTGAAATAATTTGTGATTTGAAGAGTATATCTATATTTCAATTGCTTTGTGCTTTAGCATTTAGTGGTGCAAAAACAGTTCTTAATTGCAACAGTGGCATTGATAGCATGGCAGATTGCCTCATCTTCTTGCTAGCCAGTAGCTGCAATGGGTGCATGCATTTGGCAAGGTGCCACATGAAGGAATGTGTTGGATGCATGGCTCAATGAACCACAATAGCTGGTGGCTGATAATTTAGAATTTGTGAACCTATCCCTGGATTTAAATGCATGATATTTTAGTTAGTTTACATACTGGTTTTGTTTTGGTAATATGCATCCTGTTGAGATACTTATTGACTGAATAATGGCACTAATGATGTTTTTTCAATAATCATTGTACGCATTTCTGGATTTTCTCATATGGACACAACCGAACCCCTAATTAATTCACTCAGTTGTCTGACTGAAAAATTGAATGGCTTTTGCATTCCTATTTTTACCTTGTGATTTATAGTGGAATTTGATTTAGATTTGTTTCAGAAATCTGCTATGTATCCAACAAACTGATTTATCTTAAAAATTACTTTGCTTTTTGGAGGAACCTTGTTGAAAATCTTCTTTGAGTACACTAAATGCAAACTTTGTCTGAATATTATTCCTCACTTCATCTATGATGCTCGTGACATTCACCCTATGATTGTATTCTTGTATAAACAATATTGTTTGCTGATCAATATTCATTCTGGTAGGTGAAGATCCAATGGAAGGGAATACTCCTGGATTGGGCACAATCAGTTTCCATTGTATGCAGCTAATTGTGGCACTGCGGGTTCATCATATCATATTTCTTGATGGTTGGTACTTTGCTGTTCTAGACAAATCATAGAGATCAATGTGCTAACCTTGCAACTGAATTGAATCTTAGCTTAACAAAAAGAATATCAGAATTTCTCTTCTACCTGTATCCTGCCTCCCTAGTCCCTATACTAGTATTTCAGTTCATGCTAGCTTATAGAAATTGATTTGGTTATATTCATTAGTAATTGTGTGCAGCAAAGTTATAGTGGCCATCTAGTGCTATTCCTAGTTGCCAAATATCTATCAATTTTACAAATATTATCTTGTCACCTTATTGTATCTGTTCATTACTGCGAGAGCAGCAGCCGCATGTTCAATTCTAGATGTACACAGTTCTGTGCACCTTAGCCTGACATATGATCGATTGACTACGTTCGTCTTTAGCTTTGAGCTGAAAAATCAGTTATCTATGCTTGGAGCCAAGCAACGACCTCACATCTTTTGAAGTAGCAGCTTGATTCAGCTTCACTTGCCAGAACTCTTTATTATGATACCGATTCTTGTATCATCAGATTTAGATGCTTTGTATTTATGACACCTGGCGTTTATTGATAATTTCTTGCTCATCTGTTTAAATGCAGCAGAGTTAAGAATTGATGAATCGATGGCCCTTGGGCAACACTGCATTTTTGCAGCCAACAAATGGGTGCGACGGCGTTGGCATTGGCATTAGTGTCACGCTGCCGGATGCTACTGTTATGGTGCTACCTAGTGTGCCAAATTTATCTCGGATGCTACGCAATTTTGTGCTGATTTACAAATTCCATTGAGTTAATGGACAAATAAATTGTATGTGTTTTTATGAATGTCTTGCAACAATTCTATCCTGATTTACAAATTCCATCGTTTTATTAGAAATTTGTGTCGATCAATTGGAAAGTCATTTTTCGATATGAAATCTTCACGGAAAATATGCTGCAACTTTAAAAAGTTTAGTCATTTCGTAATCCTTAGTGGCTAAAGAATATAAAAAGCCCTAACAAACACATGCAAGCAATCCATTCCACATTGGATTATTTTGTCTGTATCATGAACTAAAAATTGCTCACAAAAAGAAGCAGACTCAAATCACGGACGTTAGAAAATTTTATGCAAAAAATTGCTCAAAAAGAACCAACCACGTGATAAAATAATACTAAAAAAAGGAAAAACTGTCCATATGATCCAGAAAAATACTAAGATACCGAAAAAATAAAAAAGTCGGCCATGGAGAGCCAACGACGTGAAGCGAATGAAAAGAAAAAAAAACGCGTAGGGGAGGCTTGCGGGTTCATCGTGGGCTGCCTGGAGGGCTGTGGGTACCGAATAATTATTCAGTATCCGGGTACGAAATAGCGGCACCTAGTGTGTAGAATAGCATTTGTAGCTACACCTAGGACGTAGAATAGCATTTGTATATATATATATATATATTACAGGCAAAACTCTTTTCTAGTCATATACGCAAAGATATTTGAATATCGTTTTTGTGCCATGAATGGAGCCAACTGACCATTTCTACGCAAGATACTGAACGGCAGTTTGTTTTGGTGCATTCACTACAAAACAAGTGTATGGTCAATTGAAACCTTCAGTCCAAAGCCAAAATGAGAAAGCTGCACTTCTTTGCCCCTTCTGATTTTGCCCCTTCTGATGACTTTGCGGTCCAGTCTTGAGAGTCTTGACCACGTAGCTAACAAAACAACTCCACAGGGGGCACGGGGCTGCCCGGGCTGTGCGGTTTATGAAAATTCAAACTCCTTTAATGCCTCCTTTGTCTAGTCTATATGTTAGTCTATGAAAATGCACATTTAGCCGTACCTATTGTGGCCCAAAACTCTCTTGACTATTTCACCCCCCCTTTGAGCTGTTTGGTTCTAGATCCGCCACTGCAGCTGTATAAAGGTAGCAATTATATATATGACTTAATAATTTTCATTGTTGCTAGTTAAATCGTTTTGTTTCATAATAAACTCAGTGGAATAATTTACATCGTATATGGTATTATTATATGTATTAGTAAAATAATGTAACGATCCTTCATAATAATTTAAGTGGATAACAAGTAAGTTAAGATTACTATATAT
The DNA here is from genome assembly GCA_023333625.1 of Bothriochloa decipiens. Lineage (NCBI taxonomy): Eukaryota > Viridiplantae > Streptophyta > Magnoliopsida > Poales > Poaceae > Bothriochloa > Bothriochloa decipiens. The sequence goes on along the minus strand of CM041636.1, from coordinate 2,567,947 downwards.
TAGGAAGTTTACCTGGATCGAGGAGGTTGTTTATGTTATGGCCCCTTATTTTTTTTACACGGCCCGTGCATGACATTTCGAAAAATGTTGGAATGTCATTTTTGGGCGACGACGGGAACCAAGTTAGCGTTTGATAGCCGGAAAAGGGACCGATTGAATGTTTTGGGTGATCGTTCGCTTGGAGTCTGATAGGTGCACATCTCATATGCGCCCACGACTTGACCGGTCAACCTTAAATAGTAAATTCTGCAGATTTAGTCAATTACTAGCAAATATATATGTCCGTGCGTTGCAACGGGAATTATAACTTGTGTCCTTTATTACAGTATACTTTAGAATCATATAGCGTACGTTGGTTGGACATATGCTATCTAACTTGCATGAATAAGAATCATGAGTATAGACGGCTATGTCTATACCTAGCGGCGTCGCATGGCACTAAGGCTAGTGGCGGCTCCCGTTCATCCGGCCATGTGTGCCTCACTACTGCCATCACGGCCTTTCACATCCAGTCCAACATGGACAAGGTCCTTGCAGTGTCAGCTGGCCAAGCTCAACGCCTCCCCTGCACATGCAGACCTGGTTGGCAGTGTGGACTGGAGAGGCCCGGGCGCGAAGTCTTGGTCGACCTAGAGGCTTATCTAATTTCCACTTCAATCAATTCGTGACGAGGTCCCTGCTGCATAAGCAGCTGGCCAAGCTCGCCGTCTTGCCTGCACAAGCGGATCTTGATGGCGGCGCTGAGGCACGTCGCGGGCACTTTGAGCGACCTGGAGGCTTGATCTGATTTCCACTTCAATCGATTCGTGTATGGGTCAATTGGTTCGATTTTATAAGCTATTTGTGTTTCCTGACCTATTTTCATTTGAGTTTGGATTTGGATGGGAGACTATTAATAAATTTGAACGGCGGCAACAGGCAATTCTTAATTTTTTCTGGACGATTTTTTTCATCTTTGTTGTTGCTCATAAAATGGGCTGAAACCTCCAGGAAGCCCGCCCAAATTGGGCCACAAATCACCTGGGCTGAATATTGATGACACGTCAGCAAATCCGTAATGGAATCAACACCACCCATTCGTGACGGAAAATTCTGTCACGGCTTAGCGGGCTCAGCCCAATCCCAAACTGATCTAAGTGGGTATCCAGACCAGTTTTTACGGAATTTTTTTCCTTAAATCTGTCACGGATGACTCCCAGCCCAACCTTGATGATCGATACATGACAGAAAAAAATCTATCACGGATGGTCATCTGTGACGGATTTTCGTCATTCGGTGACATAACCAATCCATCATGTATAACACTAGATTCCTTGTAGTCATGGACTCCACAAGGCAGGCACAAGATGCACGGTGATGAAGCTTAACCAGCACGGGCGTGGCTCCTAGCAGCGACGCGGCCCTAGTTAGCGGTCAATAGTGTAGCAGTGAGTAGTAGTGGCCTAGTTCATGGCAGCAGTGACGCAGTGGGTGTCTAGCAGTCGCACCGAGGAGGAAGAATGGGGAATGAAAGAAACAAAGCATTATTTTGTCTAACCAGCGGCAATGATGGCAATTTTTTCTCTACACCACCAAACCCAGTGAGAATGGTGTTCCAACAATTTGGTGGTTCTGGGGCAAATCAATGGTATTGGTGGAACACATCCTTGATGGTGCTAAAATTGTTTGGCAAGAAAAATTGAATTTGGATCTGTTTTTAGTTGATTTAGGGCTGGTCGAAATTGGCCAAATAGCCCCTTAGCTCTTTAGAGTAAGCACAGGATACAAAAAAAATGTTTCAATGTGAAAAGATATAGAGAGCAACCTTTAATATGAACAAGATAATCAGACAAAGTTTATACACAAATACCACTATTTATGATATGGAATAAATATCGCTAGATTCAGCATGAAATATGTTTTCATAACTGTCATAAACACTAATAATTCCAATTTATCAATAAACTTTGAAAAACATAAGATACTTTGATAAACATAAGATGCAGGTAGTAGTACTTTTGAGTGCTGGCCAGCTCATGTAAATCTTTTATTTCTGTAATTCGTGATGTAGGCACGGTTTTATGGAAATCCGCCGTGATTTTTTTTTGACCCCAAAAGTTCACTCTATGACTGCGCCAAGAAAGTGTGTTCCGTGCAAAACACGATCCATAGTCAGTCAAATACTCCGAAAGAAATATACGCAAGAGATGTTGGAATGTCGTTTTCGGAGGAGTGGCGCGAAAGCCAACTTTTGTTTGTTTTGGGTAACCCTTACGTTATTGGAGTCTTCTGGTTCTTGACTCATCCGGCCCAACTTAAAGGTGCACATCTCATATATGCCAACGACTTGACAGCTGGATGCAGGTAAACATGCGCCCAGCCAGAAAGGGACCTTCTGCTTGTTTTCGGCAACGATTCCTTTTTTTGAGTCTACTTGTCCTTGATTATTGACTCATCCGCCCAAGCTGAAAGGTGCACTTCTGATATATGCCAAGGACAACTGCTGGACACAGGCAAACATGGTCCTGACACGGCCATTCGCGATTCCGCGAACAGACGTGCGCGTAACGTTCACGCCTGTGTGGTTGAACCATGCGTAGTAGAATCTGCTCATTCATATACAAACAATGCACCCACACTAATCCGTACCAACTTTGATTTATTCAATGAAATTTATTGGATCGATCCATCAAAATTTGTGGGCAACAAATTGCAGCTAGTACCGTAGATAGTACTGCAAGCATCTGACAATAAAAGATCCGGTATGGTGATTTTTAGAAGTACTAACAAAATACCGATGAATTGCAACAAATTATAGCTCGGACATGCGTTGCTCGTGACATAATAACATTGAGCTAGCTATTTTTTTCTAATTTAATTGAAATTGGCCCAAACTTAAATTAAAAAAATTTTAAGGCACATAATAAATCCTAGCTACACTAGTACATGGATGCGCTGTAGTGGAATAAGCAATTGTTCCCATACGCAATTTATTAGGATTGGCTCAAAATGAATACATTGGTAGAGCTTTACCGTCTGTGACCAAGAGGTCCAGGGTTCAAGCCCCAGCCTCTGCACATTTGTATAGGGATGGCTGTTGGTATTTTTCCTTCCCCAGACCCCACAGTGCGGGAGCCTATGGCACTGGGTACGCCCTTTTGTAGTGCACCTGTTACTAGGAGGATTCCCCATGTGATGCTATGGCTATGAAGGAGGAATATAAATGAGTTTGAATAGATGTATATGCAGATTGTTAGTAATGCAGTAACATGATACAATATAGTAAATTTATTAGTAAAATCTTGGAGATTGTATCCATAGTGTATGATGTGTCTTGCTAGTGAGCTTTAAATATAGATTACAGAGGATTGTTGAGGTAGACACCTAATGGACGGTTGAGGTGGACCTTTGCAATTTGAGAGAAATAGATAATGAGGTTGATAGTGCACTGCTAATTTAGTCTAATCTATTGGTTTTTTTTCAGTCAAGTTTATTGGACGGATTCAGCCTCTAAAGAGGATATATTTGTACAAACTCAAATTTCAAAATACAGGTACAACTGTCATATACATTCATCATAATGTTTTCAGATTATATCGAAAGAAGACAAAATTTATAAACATTTTATGGCTCGAGGGATCAGTTAGAAGGCCAAAATAGTTTAATTTATAAAAAGTTATAAATTAGAAAGGAGGATTTGAGTTCGTGACTGTATGAGGTAGCCTCTTGGGCACATCAAGAAAAAAAATTTAACATTTTATGTAGTTTATTACTGTATTAATTATAAATACTTCTAGCAGCGGTTGACAGATCATTTCCAGGCATCTAGGTACATTGTTTTTTTCCATGTGTCTGAGAAACAGTTACATAGGTGTGTATTGCAAGTTCTATTATATATTAAAGAGGTAAAACTACTTATAACATTCAACGAATGCAGTGACTGTTACCAAAAGAGGCCCATATATTTTCTGACCACGTAAAATATCAACCACTTTAGAGACTCGTGTATGCCATGTCGATCCCTAATATACTGTTCCCTGCAAAATAAGGTATCCAGTTATATACTCAAAGATATTGGAATTCCATTTTTGTGCCGTGGATGGACCCAACTGACCATTTCTACGCAAGATAGACCGGCAGTTTGTCTCGGAGCCTTCAGTCCAAACCAACTGTATGGTCCAAAATTAAAGGTGCACTTCTTTGGCCCTTCTGATGACTTCATGGTCCAGTCTTGATGCCCCTTCTAATATACTGCGTTTACTTCTATCTTTTATAAAACTAGGCGAAAGCCCCGCGTATTGTTGTGGGAATCACGGGTAAAATTATACTATTATCATAGTACATGTTAGTGGTTGATTTTTAGCATTCTAACATGGACAATTAAATATATGTTAGAAAATGAGGTGGTTTGCTAATGTGCATAGTTTGAATGCGGGACAAAGACATGTTTTAGTTGGATTTGTTAGTGGATGCTGACGTGGACACTTTGCATGGCAGGATAATGTGCTAATGGGATGTTTTAGTGGATGCTGATGTGGACGCTTTGCATGCCAAGAGAATTAGCTAGTGGGATGTTCTTGTGGATGATGATGTGGATGCTTTGTATGTCAATAGAATTAGCTAGTGGGGTTTATCTATATAAGAAATATAGATTAATAAAATTGAAGTGTTGTGGACTCATGTTTTTTCCTGAGTGCCAGCAGCACTCCGCAAAGGCCCATTTGCACTTGGCAAAGGCTTTGATGAGTGCCGCACTCGGCAAAGGACCTTTGGGGAATTTTATATCAACAAAGGGCTCTTTGCTAAATGCCTTTTATTGGGCACTCAGCAAAGAAAATAGGCTGCCATGGTGCCGGCGCCATTGACGGCATCTTTACCGAGTGCCAGTCTAGCTAGGCACTTGGCAAAGATATCAATTCTATTTTTTGACAAAAAATCTTTACCGAGTGCTATGGTGTTAGACAATAGACAATGAAAATATTTTTTTAAAAAAAATTGCAAAATGCCATGGCCATGGCGGTCGGCAAAGAAATTATTCCTTGCACTTGCAGTTCAAATTTAAATTTTCCTAGAACATTCAACTAAACGAAATAAATTAACTAAGTATAAAAATAAAAATCCAAAATACCGACTTTGAACATGTAGTTGTAACTGCTATAGGAGGGCTGTACAAAAAAATTAGGGCCAAAACAAGAAAAAACATGTTTTGCCCAGTGCCAAGCATGGCACTCGTGAAGATGGTCTTTGCCGATTGGGTGATCCACATCACTTAGAAACATTTTCTTAAAAAAAAATCTTTGTTGAGTGCCTAACGGCTAGCACTCGGTAAAGATATGATTTGCCGAGTGTTTGGTACTCGACAAAGCCTCCTTTGCCATAGCACTCTTTACGAGTTTCGTGATTTGGTACTCGGCAAAGGGTCGGGTTCTTGCAGTGAGTCTGAATGGTTAAAAATAACATTACCGTTAGGAAGTTTACCATGCATGAGGAAGTATCTTATTTTAATTGACCATAGAAATTTTGTTTACATGTCCCGCAGATTTTTTTTTTTTTTGGAAATGCCCTTTCAAAATATAGTCAGAAATGTTGGAATATCCAAAAATGCTCGAATGTCGTTTTTGGGCGACGACTAGAACCAAGTCACCGTTTGATAGCCAGAAAGGGACCGACTAAATGTTTTGGGTGACCCAACCATTGTAGTCTTCATGTCAAACTGATAGGTGCACTTCTTATATATGCCAATGACTTGACTGGGGTGACACACGACGTAACAAACGCCATTCGTTTCTAACAATGGCTGAACCTCAAGCAGTAAACTTTGCTTATTTAGTAAATTATATACATAAGTTATTTACAAAATACAGTCAATACTCGCACACCCGTCCGTACCAAACAGTGCTAATTTAGTTTTGATCCAGCAAGCAAACTGACGAACACAAACAGTGAAGTTGTATTGCTGCATAGTGTACATTTTGTTGCTCGATGTTAATACTCGATACGGTAATCATGAGCTAGCTATTTTTCGAATCTGAGGCATCCCCATTTCCATTACTCGCATAACGAAAATACAAGTTTGTAGACAGTTAAGGAGAAACAAAGACACAGAAGAAAAGAAGAACCACGTAGGTGCTTGCTACCAAACGACCACCTTCGCAAGATCTAGCTAATCAGACCAGAGATAAGGCCATGCGCCTATCAGTAACAGTAAGAATTCAGGTTACCAGAACAGAAGATATATAGTGGATATAACTTAGGGCCATTGCTATGCAGGCACATAACCATGTTTCTAAAATAATTTCTATGGGATATTTTGGCAAGAAATCCGGTCCTCCATTTACAAATCCACATCCAAAAAGTATTTCTACAGGGTGTTTCTTGTGTGACACAGCTCCTTAAAACAAGTGAGACACAGTTGCCTTAAAGTAGTCACTGTATGAACATTTTCTTCATCAGCTTTTGTGATAAGGGAACCGTGAATGCAAATTTATTTAAGGAGCTGTTGACATAGGCAAAAAGCCCTTGAGAAATTTTTTTCATGGCCAGTTTGGTTTAAACTGAACTACCATGAAAAATCTGCTGATTTTCAAAATTCTCAACCATATTTGAAATCTTAGGATTTCCCGCCGAATTCCACAACTTAGTTTATTTTATAAAAAATAACTTCAAATCTTGATAACAATTCTAGTACACATTATAGTACTAGTAGATACACACTTAATTTACAAACTAGTAACACTAAGCTTCATGTTACCAATGAAGAAAAAGACCCTTGGCTCGAAGAGCAAAGAGCCCCATTCTTTGGTTGCTTATGTTAACTGGCTATAAAAATTACGGTCGCATGTAGGGTTCAAAATTATGTGAAATTTTACTATTTTTTTCTAATTTCAGGGTCTCCAATAGAAAATTCTGAAATTTCATAGCACACTAATATATGTACTTTATTTTAATCTATATTTCCAGGGATACAATTTCTATTGCTTATGTTGCATATTCTTCACAATAGAGGAGTTGTCGAAAATAAAACTATACCTAATTTGTGAGTTGGTTTTTTGCCAAATAGACTTTTTGCATATATCCATATGTGTCCAACTCTTTCTTCTGCTTTCACAAGGGGATGAAGAGAGGTGAAGTTGAAAAAATTAGTTTTTTCACTGTTCATCATGCACCAAAGGGACCAATGCATGTGGATGTTTGATTTGACCTAGGCCGCCGTGAGGAGAGCCACTGAGACGACCTGCATGATTGCCAAGCTCCAATGAGAAGGTGCACAGCGGCTGGAGCTCGCGGTGTATGCTATCATTGAGGCTCACCGAGCCACATACGGATGAAAAAGCTTGCGATGCACGTGCTGCTGCCGGAGCCAGGGCCCGTGGAGCACATGTTGCCGCTCCAGATCTGGGGCACATGCAGAGTTTGCGGCCCATGGATCACGCGATGGATTCGTGCAGTGAGGTTCAATGAGCTAGTTGGGAGTAGAAAAGGGTTCAATGAGCTAGTCATTTCAGACATTTCTCCTTTGTTGCTAACTCCTTTGTGAAATAGGTCACGAACAGACAGCTTTAACTTCACTGGTAAACGTATTTGTTGAGCTAAAAAACAAATTCACCAGTGAAGCTAAGCTGTGCCAACAGGGGCCTTAACGGGTCATGGTTTGTTGCTTATAATTTTGTAGTCCAATTAACTGTCGATTGGTCCATATATACTGTTTTTACGTCGCCACTTTTTTGGTTCTTCTTCTGTATTGTACCTTATCATCCACATCCCATAGGACCTCAAATTTAATCTTGTGATAATTTGTGCTAGCATGTCCTTTGTTCAGGCAACGGTTGTGAACCAAGAGATGGAGATCTAATGAATCATATATACAAATCTTGAAGTAAGATCATAGGATCATATTATTGTCCGAACCAAAGACAGATTTCTGCCGTCTGCTTTATAGGAAATGTGAAAATAATTCGTATTCCTTGCAAAGGAAGAGGCGACAGTATTACTAGACCCACAGCGTTTAACGCCTAGACTCGTACGATGTTTCAATCGTCAGCAAGGCCCAGGTATAGTCTCTACAGCTCTCTGCCTCCGAAAATGAGGCTATCATCTAAACGTGTGGAACAAGCTGCTACGGCTTAGGCATCGACCACAACCTCTATAAATCCTCGATCCATGACCACACTACAAGCAAGCAACACTAGGAGTACAAAGTACTGCTTTTTGCAAACAAAGTTGTGCTAGCACTTGCGGAAAGCCGCGTAGTACATCACTACCTACCAGTGTACTTAGTCCTGATACCAGCAAGCAGCAACTTGTAATGTCCACCTTGTCGCTGCTTCTTGTTTTCTTGTACTGCACCATGAACTTGGCCCCTGTTTTTGCTGGCCGTAGCGACGACAGCACTATGAAAGCGCGGTACAATAGCTGGGCAGCCAAGTACGGGCGCACCCAGACAGACCGCGCTGAGAAGGCGCGTCGGTAGTACGGAAAAAACAGACAGACCACCCAGACAGAGCTGATTAGGTGGCCACTAGGTTTGGCATGGTTTACTTATTCTTGCAAAGTTTCTGGGATAGGCAGGATAGGTTTAAAACATGGATGGTGTCTCCTGACTGGGCTCAAAGTGATTTTAGGAATGATGAATTGCATTTTTTACATATGATTGCTTGACAAGTAGAGATTGGTGGGACAAGCTTGAATTAGTCTTGAATATTGTCTCTCCAATATATTCTTGGCTTCGATTTGCTGATCAGCAGAAGAATGCAACCATGTGTGGTTTCGTACCAAAGTTTTAAAACTGTGTGGCTATGATACGTGCAAAAATTAGAGATAAAAAAGAACTTCTTAGCCGGGTCACAAGTATAATCCAAAAAAGAGCTGGATATATGTTAAGGGACAGCCTCTTGATGGCAGGTAAATGTCACACATAGTGTATAGTCCAAACATTGATCTTAATGTACAAAATTTCTATGATTCTTATGGTACTTCTTTGATCCTGCAACTGCTGCATTAAATCCAGCTTGTTTATATGATTCGAACTCCAAATGTATACACTTGCGGCCTTACAAATATGCAGTGACAGTGTCCTTCAAGAAAATTGCTAGTTCTCCTGAAGAGGCTGCACTTGCAATTGAATAATTTGCAAAGTACAGCTCCAAGAGAGGTTTATTTGGCACTTTGGAAGCAAGGCACTCAGCCCTTGGCGGCCGTATGACTGCAGGTATATTTCTTGAGCATTTAATACTAAATTTCATGCTGTTCATATTCTAATTCTGGTTAGTACTTGTAATTAATTCAGCTGAATGGTGGGAACAATATGGTGGACAATTCCCAGAACTACAATGATTTGCACGACGTATAGTCTCACAATGTGTAGCATCTAGTGGCTGCGAGAGCAATTGGAGCACATTTGCATTGATTCACACAAAATTGAGAAACCGGTTGAGTTATGAAAAGCTGGACAAGTTAGTGTACATGCATTATAATTTGAGGCTACGGTTGCAGCATTTTGAAGCTGACATGGGCCTTCAAAAAGACAAGGAGGTTGACCCGTGTAGCATGATATACATGTTGCTATGTATGATGACAAAAACCCCATCTTTGATTGGTTGGAAGATTACATGAATGAGTCCACTCCTGATGAAGAAAATCATGGTGATGAGTCTCCAACTAGCGACTACATCCTTGAGGGGCTTGAAGATCTTGCTAGACTTAAGAGAAAGATCTCCAAAGAAAGAAAAGCTGCTAAGAAAAAAGGAAAGATGACATTGGACAAAGAGGAAGAGGACTTGTGAGAAGAAGATGAAACTGATGATGATGATGATGATTTCTTCAAGTTTTACAATTCAGATGATGAACCTAATGATGAAGGCCAAGGTGAGGTTTCAATTTTAGCACACTTTAGAGGTTATGTTACTTATGTGTCAATGTTCATGCCAACATTAAATTATTACATAGGGGCTGATAATGTTGGTTATGAGGTTTTTGATGGTGGCAAGAACGTCCATAATGATATAGGTGCTTCATCGGGTATGCCCAATTTATTATATGGAACTTCTGTTCATCTTAAAGTTTCCTTGATAAATTTATAATAAGTATTTGTAACATATTGCTCTTGTAGGATGTGCTGCCAAGGAATCAAGTCAATCAGCCCAACTTCATCCAAAATCAACTAGAATCAAGAAGCCTACACTTAAGAGTGTTTATGACTTATGAGTGCTGATTTTGAGTAGTTGGTGTTGATGAGTGCACTAGGCCATTGTTATTTTGTGTTGTTCTGTGTTGATGACTGCACTAAGCCAACTAGACTCAAGGTGGTGACGTCCATGATGATGACATGGTGCTCTTGTAGGCTGTTTTTATTTCACTTGGACTGTAATCATGGACTGTTATTTTGTGACTGTTATTTGTGACTCTCAAATATTACAACCAAACATATGTATTTGTTGGCTGCTATTTGTAGACTATTATTTTGATGGCTGCTATTTGTGAGCTGTTATTTGTGGATCATGAGTTATATTTTCTATGGATTATGAGCTCTTTTTTTGAGTTATGGTTGTGGGCTGTTATTTGTGGATCTAGTTATATTTTCTATGGACCATGAGTTCTTCTTATGAGTTATGATTGTTGGCTGTTATTTGTGGATCATGAATTATATTTTCTGTGGAGATCATGAGTTCTTTTTATGAGTTATTTACTTGTGGGCTGTTATTTGTGTATTTTAGTTATATTTTACATGAATCATGAGTTCTTTTTAAGTTATGGTTGAGGCCTGTTATTTTGATACTAGTTTCTCACTGTTTTATGGTCTACTTTTAGTCTACAATTAATCCCTGTCAAAATTTCTAAATTTCAGCAAATTTTTTCAAATTTTTTCAAATTCGAACCCGGAAACCCCGAGATTTCTAAGATTTCGGGGTTACCGGTGACCTCCGGTAAATTTTCATTACCGGTAATGGAAACCTGGGTCGGTATGAGGCGTTCAAGTCCAATGCTGAGTTCGTCGACTCGCACAACGACGCCAGTGCCAAGAGCAATTCGAGCCTGCACCTGGCGACCAACAAGTTCTCCGACCTCACCAACAAAGAGTTCGAGGCCATGTACACCGCCAACATTGGCAGCCAGCGCTTCGAAGGTGCCTGATACCATTGACTGGAGGGCAAAAGGCACAGTCACTGACATCAAGGACCAAGGCCAATGTGGCGAGCTCTAGTTGTTTTGTTTCTTTTTTTGAGGAAAAACGTTGTTTTGTTTCTTCCTTGATGTTAGCTTTCACTACAGATCTGTAATCCTCAATGTCTTGCTGCTGGCACACGGACTGCACTTCACGATAAAACACAATTCGTACACTACTTGCTGGTTTACTATTAATCTTTGTGATTTTATTTTGAACAGCCGGTTGCTGGGCGTTCTCCGCGGCGGCTGCAGTGGAGGGTATCCACGCGATCCGAACTGGCAACCTTGTTTCCCTCTCGGAGAAGCAGCTCCTGGACTGCTCCACTGGCATGAATAACTGTGGCTCCAATGACGGCGACATGGAAGAGGCGTTTCTGTACATTGCAGGGCACGGTGACGTCCCGAGGATGGGCGGTCTCGCCCCCATCGCCGGCAGCTACTGGAACCAAGGCATCGCCTCCGAGTCCACCTACCCTTACGAACCTCAGCAGAGTAACTGCAGCGCGTCAGGAAAACAGGCGGCTGCCACCATCAGAGGATTCCAGTATGTCCCAGAGAACAGCGAGGCCGCACTATGGTTGGCTGTCTCCCAGCAGCCCGTCTCAGTGGCGTTGTATGGTGCGGATAGGGTGTTTCAGCTATACGAAAGTGGAGTCTATGGTGCCAATGGTGAGAGCTGCAATGTTACCCTCAACCATGCCATGACCGCAGTGGGCTATGGCATGGATGAGAATGGTCACAAGTACTGGCTGATGAAGAACTCTTGGGGAACTGCTAGCTGGGGCGAGGCAGGCTACATGAGGATCTCCAGGGATGTGGCGTCCAACACTGGCTTCTGTGGCCTAGCCATGCAGGCTTCATACCGCGTTATGTGATTTATTGTCTGTGCTCAATTAATTTATTACGTTCTGCTAAGATTTACCCTTTATTCTGCATCAACGTTACTTATTATTAGGGTTCGTCTCTATGCACCCATATATGTTTGTGTTCTACAAGTTGAACCAGCAAAGGATAATAAAGACTTTGAGAATTCCAACACCAATGAATGTCATCAATATCTCAAGACAATTTAAATGATACAGCATTGTATTTGATTATTTTCTTTTTACATATATGTTGTTGACTATTCTGTCAAGATTTGACGCCAAACAGAATAAGACTTGTATAGTAAGTTACTATTTTTCGGAGTTGATAAGGCTGTCGATAAAGGAAGGCCCAGTTAGCCCTCACTGGTCTAGTTCGAGCATGGGAATATCCCGAGCATATACCTATACCTTGGAGGGATAGTGTTTAAAATAGTCTCCCTATATAAAGTGACCTATAAAAGAGGTAGAGTCAACCCCATATAAAGGTAGTGACCAACATTGGTGATTTCCTTAAGGCCAAGCCTTTGGCCAGCACCGCACACCCGCACCTCATTTTTTATCATGTTAATTAGGGACTGATCCCCAACGCCAACCAAAATTATGTATGACTTCTCAAGTTTATAATTCAAATGTTTAAATGATCATCGATAGAGAAATGACTAAAAAAGTTATAAATCTTGAAAAAGTATGCAATTTTGTTGTTGATACCTTGTCATTTTAAATCATCAATCCAACAAAATTTATGTGTGAATTTCATCCTAATTGAAATTCAAATTTTTCAAACAACATCGGATATAGAAATGATCAAAACTAATGTTGTAGAAACAAAAAACTTATACAATTTCGCATTTAACAACATTTCATTTGAATTAGTTAGGAAGGACGAATATCCCATATGGACACATGTGTCTAACAGGTGGAGTGGTCAGGGGACAAACATGTGTAGATGGACGTTGTGGTCTATAGAGCGTTGCTAGAGGCAAAGTGCACCTTTTAGCACGAAAAATTGTGACCTTTTACTGTCTAGTGGGGTCTCCCCTAGTTTTAAAATATGTTTTCTATGTTATTTTCATTCTTTCTTTCATCCTGTTGTTGGTTTCTTGGAAATCTCATCACTTCTGATTCTACTATTCTAGAACCAAGATTGATATGAGCCCACCTCACTAGTGTGATGATTGTGTCGGTTCAACCCAGTTCTGATGGAGGATTTTGATCGGGCAGTGGTTCTCTTTAGTAGTGTAAATTAGCTCTGACACTATGAACGTAGCCTAATGAATACGATGGAGTTTTGTTGGGGGGCAGGGGTGGAGTGTGATCATCCCACCAGTTGAATATCCTAGGAATATTCCTATGAAATGGCGGCAGGCTCATCCCTGAAAATTTCCCAGGCAGAGTCATCCCACTTGCCCGCCCTCACCTTCTGTTTCCTTAGCGTACAAGACATGGCAGATAGGGTCACAGTGTGGATGCCGAGCAGAAGCTGCATAGGGCGCCGGGGTCCATGTTGCTCGACTGAGCAGGGCTGAGCAGGCACAGCCAGATGGCGCTGTGTGGACGGCGATCTCCAGCTTGAAGCGGGCACAGATGGCCTCGATAAGCTAGAAGGCAGGACGACCGGGTGCAGCTGGATGGCGGCCTCGCCTGGTTCCATACGGCAAAGCAAGGACAACATTCATGATGTATGTCTATCAAGGGCAATGAATAGTTACAGAGATAGTGGTTAGGGCACTCACAATACATACTCTATCATAGAATCTAAATCTATTTATTATCTGAAATATTGTGGCCTTCAAGTCTAAATAAAGCTTGGAGTCTTGTTTTTTCAGTCTCTCTCTTCGATAAATATAATACAACATCCACAAAATATCATAAATAAGAGGTAATAAATAGCCTTGTACTCTATGTTAAAGTGAGTGCCCTTTGGTTCTTCTTTTTCGAGGGTAAGACAATAGCTATAGTAAAAAAATACTTGCATTTACAAAAAAAAAAATACTAGTAATAGCTGTTATCCAGTTTAACTTATTATACCAAACCACGTTCCAAAAGAATCAAGGAGTTGTATGCACACAAGCGCATGGTAATACTACTATCGAAGTAACATTCTCTTTTCTCTAACAAAGGTGCTGAATGGTTCCACTTTCCACCCGCGTCGACCCATACAGGATCCGATAAAGCATTCGAATTTTTCGATGGTGCCACAAGGGAGAACATGTGTCCCGGCAACCAGAGAAAGCTCCGTTGAATTCGTCCGCTCTAGAATGCTTGAGCCTAATTCATGCTGAATTTGTACTACTAGTGACAACTATTCAAGGGGAGGGCCAACAGCCTCAAAGAATGGTTCTCCCACGTCGCCCCCTCATTGCCCCCCACCTCCCCCCAGCCGCCGCCACCGCACTAGCTGCCTCACCAACTGCGGTCTACCATGTCTGATATCGGTGGCGAAGCGCTAATTTGGGGTGGTTGCCGTGGAATCTCGCGATCTGGCTGCCGACCTAGATTTTGATCGAGGATTGGAGTTCCAAGATGAAGTGTGCCACATCTTCAAGTCTCCGGTACACCACCCCCTACCCACTCCTGATGGATCGTTCTTTTTGCTAGTGATGTTCAGAAGATTCCTCTTTCATTTAACGGAGGATTCAGTCGCTCTAGCCCTCCAATCATGTTTGGGGGGAAGGCTGAGAATTTCCATGTCTGCTTTTTAGTACGAACCACTTTCGTATCTCGGTTTTTTCGAAATGAGTGGGCTTTCACATTAACTCAGGCATGTGATCGCCAAGTTTTTTGATGTCTATTTCCATCTCTGGAACAATGGCACACCTCATTGGGAGAGAGAAAAGAGGGCTTGGGAGATTGAATAAGAGAAAGAGTGGATAAAGGTCCTCTCAAAATCTGCCAAGAGAGAGGCAAAGAGAAATGAGAAGGGAAAAGTTCATTTTGTAAAGCCAATTGTTCAGTCGTCTCCTCCCCCTAAGCAATCATGTGTTTCAATTTCTTTTGGTGCTTTCTCTAGCCAAGTTGATCCCACGACCTCAACATCAGGATCAGGTTTAGTTCTCTTCCTTGCGTTCAGAAGTTCAAAATCTGACTGAGCCGAAGAACAAGGTGCCATCTGTGGCGCGAGGTGAAAGCGGGCCATTGCATTCCACCTCAGCTTCAAATTCAAATTAGCAGCATGATTTTTGGCCTGTCAGGTGTGACCATTGCCTGGCGAATGATCACCCTAGATGGGCTTGCCGCTCTCGCATTAGATGCATGGTGTGTCTAAAGTTGGACCATGTTTCCAAGTTCTGTCGCCAGAGGCCCATTAAAGTCTGGATGCCAAAGCCGCCTTCATAGTGATGGAGCCAAAATTTCAATGGTGGCCTAAGATTCCAGTCGGTCTGAGCCAAAATAATGATGCAAATCAATTACTGAAGGAGCAACAAGAAAATCTTTTAGAGGAAATTCAGTGGCATCACTCAGGCGCTCCGTCTTCCTCCTTGGATGAACAGTGCATTCCTCCCTCAATCTCGCATACCTTGCTAGAAAACCCCAACTCTGAGAGCTCTCCACCTTCCACAGCCACCGCTGTCATCAATCTTGACAGTGATGGTAACAACTTGGCCAACTTCCCTGTCAACCCGCAGCCATACCTAGTCTTTGGTTTGATAGTGGAGCATGGATGGAACCGCCCAGCAAGGGGCCACCTAGCACTTGGAGGTGAACCAACCAGGGAGCACAAGCCATTGTCTTCATCGAGCCAATGCTGGTGAATTAGGATCATCTCTGTCAGACTTTCAACATCGTCTGAAATTTCTTGGAGGAGCAGCAACGGGTTTGTATTGTATCTGATCATCTTTCCCCTCTTGGTCTTGGATTGATCAAACTTCGTTTAGTAGCATAGAGGGATAAGTTAGTTAGAAATTCACCGTACAATCTATGTCCAAAACATGTTATCAGCGTTGTGAAGCACGATGAAGGCATCAATGCTCATTCTTGCACCTACCTCCATGTTTGCTGGTTGATGTTCCTTGTGTTTCCATTGGATTTTTAGAAAGATCTGTACATCAATGCAGCAGTGGCTCCATACAGTCGTTTGCTTGATTGGTACTGAGATGAGAATAAGTCAAGAATCTTAGTTCAGGCTCTCCTGCTTAGCCCAGATCGAGTCCCTTGAAGCTTCATTGTGTCACATGGTACTCTGATTGGAGGGATGGGTCATTCTTGGTCTGTTCCTATCTACATCTTAAATGGCCACTTCCCAGATGCTTTCCCTATAGATGAGGACCCATCTCCTTTTGATGGGGAACCACATCCAGAGCATGGCCCTATGATTTTGGGGCCCAATCCTTAGCTACCCAATTGGGAGCAGGAACAGCAAGGTGCTAATCCAAATTTGGCAGTCTTTGGTGGCAATCCACATCCCCATCCAGTTGACGCTATTGTGAACCATTATGCCAATGCTAACAATGCACAGCAGGCCCTCAACAACATGCACATTGATGAAGTTGAAGATCAGGGAGAGCAGATGCATGAGGATGAAGAAGAAGATGATGGTGAGCCTTGGCCTGCTTGGGACCCAGCTGTCTTTGCCAATGACAATGGAGCGCAGGGGCATGCAGGTGCTAATCAGGTTCCACAACACCTAGCTGTCCCACAAGACATCCTTGATCTAGAATTATCTGGCTCATCTATGAGGTTTCTAAGAGCAAATGGACCTGACATCCCCATAGAAGTTTTCTTCCTGCCTGATGAGGACAGTTACTCCTCTTTTGATGCAAGCTCAGCTATTGCTGAATCCTCTGTTGTTGCTGAAGAAAGAGCAAGGTTCAATGCAGTCAGAAGTCACTGTGCCAACATAGCTATCTTCCACAGGAGAGGAATCCCAAGCACTCTCTCTGCTTCAGTTGACACCATAATCCAGTCAGCAGTCAACCCAGTGATTTATGAGCAACCAATCATCATCTCCAACTCAATGATCAATGAGCAGTTAGCCAATGTCTCCAATGGTCTTGAGATAGTTCCTTGGCAGGCCACCCCACATGCTCAGGCTCTAGAAGTTTTCCCCTGGTTTGATCGGGCTGTTAAAGCAGTTAAAGTAGTTGAAAAGAACAGAAAAGTTGCTGAACCCTCAGTTATTATCATAGACGTGGGAGGAATCATCCATGCACTACAAGATTTTGACCCTATTGCCACTCGACGCCATTTGCATCACCACGAATTGTGTTGTAATAGGGGTGTATTTTGCAACATTTGTCCAAAAATGTGGCAATAGGGGCCCTATGTTGCTACAAAAATAGAGCATTGCAATTTTTAGGTTTGACATTGCAAGAGGTTAGATCTATAGCAACCCTTTTTAAAAAATTGTTGCTATTGGCTAATAATATTGCTATGATGACATTTAGTTGCATTAGTATTGATTGATGTTGCAACTCTCTGGTGCTTTTGCAACCAAATAGAACATTGCTGCTATTCATGGAATTATTGCCAAAACATTGTTGGGTTGTAATTTTTCTCACTACCATTGCAATAGGTAGACCATGTATTGCAACTAAATTTCTAAGGTGATGTAATAGTTTGTTGCTATCGCCACAGTTTTTGTTGGTTGTAATATCTCTTACTATCGTTGCAATAGGTAGATGGTTATTGCAACTAAATATCTAAAGAGAAATTATGTTGCAATGCCTAGGCGTTGCAAATCCAAAACACATTTTACAACACTTCCTAGAAAAAGCGTTGTCCAAACTTTACCCACGCAAGCGTTTGCAACGCCTCGCAACAAAAAAAAAGTGTTGCTATTTATGTTATTGCAACTATTTTAAACATATTGCAACACTTTTTAGGTGTTGAAATAAGGTAAAAAATTAGTAGTGATGACTCCCCACAGGAGAGGAAAGCAGGCAGTGTTGGCTCTCAAATTCAAACTGGAGGAGTGAAGCCTGGTCTGGACAAAGGAAAGGGCCCAATTGAAGCCATTGTACTCCCAAGTGATATTTGCTCAACCTGAATGAGACTGAAGAATCTATCATTGGTCCAGCAGAGGGAGGAATGGGCTAAATGCAAATAGATGATGCCTAAGTCGTCAACAATCCTCATAAGAGAAAGGGTATGGCTCTCCCAGACTTGATATCTATCTTTGACTCTCACACACCACTTACCCAAACCTTTGTTCGTCGCAGCACAAGACTCTCCACTGGGAAGGAGGGTTTTCGCCAAGTCAGGATTAACAAAAAGCCCTCCAAAAGGACCAAGAACTAGGCTGTAGAGGTGGATGAAAGAACAGGTGAGATTAGGTCTCTCACTATTTCTACTCTTCGAGGTTGGGGTATTGAGTGTGGAGTAGATCCTGGTGATCTCACTGATGATGCGCTGTTACAGGCGCCAACCCTTTAGGTGTCTGATGACGAAGAGGACATATGGCGTCAGATGATGGATGCTGCCAAGATGGAGATGAAGGCTTGGCGTAATCTTTTGATCTACTTCTCCATCAGCTACCTTCTGTCATTTCCTTTTGCTATTTGGGAGCTATGTATAAAGTTTGTTTCTAAGTTTGAAGTGTGTTAGAATCTGGACCTGAACCTATCTCAGTCAGTGTTGCTACTATCTGTCAGTTACTATTATGTGGACCGTTGCTTTGTTTATGTAACCTGCAACTCAGCTATCATTGGTTCCTGTTATTATGTGCTTATGGATGTATGCTCCGAGTTCTCCGTTCTCTGCTTGGTTTCCTGGTGTCCCTAGTGGCTCCAGTTCTATCTCCCACAATGTGTGTACCAATGAGTAACAACCATGATTGGAATGTTTTGTGCTGGAACATTCAAGGGATTAATGCTCAGGAAAAGTGGGACGCTGTTCAAAACAAAATAGAAGAAAGTGTTTGATCGGTCATTTGTGTATAGGAAACAAAGCATGAAAATTTTGATATGGGGTACGTAAGAAAGTTTGCACCTTGTCGCTTTGATTCATTTGACTTCATCTCATATGCTGGAGCCTCAGGAGGGATTCTGATAGCTTGGTGTAGTGCAGTCTTTAAAGGAAACAACATAGATAAGCGTTAGTTTGGGTTAACAGTTGAGTTTACATCAATGCACACAAATGAGGTTTGGAGGCTCACGACAATGTATGGGCCATGTGATGAACCAGCACGCTCTGAATTTATTAACTGGTTTAAAAGTCATCAAATAGATGATGAAGAAAACTGGCTCTTTCTTGGGGATTTTAACTTCTATAGATCTTTGAATAATAGAAACAAGGATGGGGGGAACATCAATGATACTCTGATTTTCAATGACGCCATTGGTCACCTTGGTCTGGTTGAGTTGCCTCTAAAAGACAGGTCATTTACATGGAGTAATATGCAGGTGGATCCATTACTTGAGCAGCTAGACTGGTTCTTTACATCAGTCAACTAGACCATTGAATACCAAATGACAGAAGTGCTACCCCTTGCAAAAATCACCTCTACCCATCTCCATGCAAGATCAGCATTGGGACTAAAATTCCAAAAGCAAATATCTTTAGATTTGAAAATTTTTGGGCTGAAAGACATGACTTCATTGATAATGTGCAAAGCTCCTGGACCACTAGCAGCGGGAATTATGATAAGGCAAAGAACATTACATCTAAGCTTAAATTCCTGATTGCCAAGTGCAATGAGGTGATTGGACTATTAGATTCAGTAGAGGGTCAGAGGGCACTGTATAACCCTAAAGCAAATTTGAGATGCATCATCAAAAGGCATTTAAAGACCCACCTTAGATATAGAACCATCTATTAGAAAAACAGGTGCACTGTCAATAGAATCAAACTGGGGGATGAATTACAAATGTCTTTCATGGCATGACTACTATCTCCTAAAGAAGGAATAGCATTTCTCAGTTAATGAATGATCAAGGGGCAATGATACAAGACCATGCTGGAAAGGCAGGATTATTATGGGCTGCATATAGAGACAGAATGGGTTACACTTCCTCACCTACCATGCTTTTTGATATGGCAACTTTGATCCAACTAGTTGATGGTCTACAAGATCTGACCTTGCCTTTATAGAGTTTAGGAATTGATAATATAGTTAGATAGATGCCTGCTAATAAAGCACCTGGGCCTGATGGCTTCGATGGTTTGTTTCTCAAGAAGTGCTGGGCTATTGTCATGGAAGATTTTTATGCCTTGTGTAGGGACTTTTATGATGGAGCTATTGACCTAGAGAGTATCAATACATCTTATATTACCCTAGTCCCAAAGAAAGAAAACCCTGAAACAGTTAATGATTTTAGGCCTATCTCATTGATGAATATTTCATTGAAATTAATCACCAAGATCCTAGCTGACAGGCTGCAAATGGTTATTTTAGCTCTTGTCCACCAAAATCAGTATGGATTCATTATGAGCAGAACAATTCAAGATTGCCTAGCATGGAGCTATGAGTACATACATCAGTGTCAGCAATCAAAGAAGGAAATAATCATCCTCAAGCTAGATTTTGAGATGGCCTTTGACATAGTTGAGCACTCTATAATTTTGCTAGTCATGACTCACTTGGGATTGCCTAATAAATGGATCTAGTGGATGAATGAGATTCTATCATCTGCCACCATAGTAGTGCTCTTGAATGGGATGCCTGGGAAGTTTTTTAAATGTAAAAGAGGTGTCAGGCAAGGAGACCCCTTGTCTCCTCTACTATTTGTGCTGGCTGCTAAACTTCTGCAAGTCATTGTTAACACGGGTGCTAACATGAGGCTGTTATGCAGACTTCTCCCACAAACTGGAGAAGATTTCCCATAGTTCAATATGCAGATGATACTCTGATGTTTCTTCAGGCTGATGCTAGGAAATTAGTATTTGTAAAAGCTATGTTGCAAAGTTTTGCAGAGTCAACTGGACTCAAAGTGAACTATGCCAAATCCCACATGTATTCAATCAATGTGCAGCCTCAGAAGATGAGCATCCTGGCAAATACACTAGGTTGTGACATTGGAAGTATGCCTTTACATACTTGGGCCTACCAATGGGGACAACCAAGCCCAAGATTGAGGATTTTACACCACTGATAGATAAGAGTTGAAAGAAGACTGTCAGCATGCTCCACATGGCTTACTTATAGTGGTAGACTTCGGATGCTTAACTTCTCAATAACTCCCATTACTACATATGCTATGTGCACCATCAAGCTTGCTAAAGGAGTCATTGAGAATATAGATAGAGCAAGAAATCAATGCCTTTGGAGAGGGAACTCAGCAAAGAAGAAAGGTGGTAACCTTGTTGCCTGGCCAGTTTGTCAGTTGCCAAAGGATAAAGGAGGGCTTGGAATCATCAATCTCAGTCTTCATAAGGATGCTCTTCTTATGAAGCACCTGAGTAAATTCTACAACAAGGAAGTTATCCCATGGGTGAGAATGATCTGGAGTAAGTTTATACTACTAAAGTTCTCCATGCTGCTAGGGACGTGGGTTCATTTTGGTGGAAGGATGTGCTGAGGCTGAACATACTGTACAGGAGGATTGTTGCTTGCCAACTCGATAATGGCACAACTGCATATTTTTTGGGAAGATTTATGGGGAATGGAATCCTTACTATCAAATACCCTAGATTATCTTCTTATACAAGAGTAGAAGGTACCTCAGTCTATGAAGTAATGTAGGCTGAGAATCTAGATTTCATCTTCATGCTACCACTATTAACTGAGGCTTCTCAGGAGCTCCAGGAACTACAAGTTGAGCTACAAGGATTAGTCTATGATGAGACGTCTATAGATCGATGGATGCCAATTTGGGGGGATAAGTATACTTCCAGGAAATATTATTCATATGTCTTCAGAGGTGTCCAAGCTCACCCAATCTTCAATATTATTTGGAAATCAAAATGTACACCAAGAATCAAGAGTTTTTCTTGGCTTGTTTTGGTGGACCGCCTCAACACCAAAGAAATGCTGCAAAGAAGACATCTAAACATACAAGGAACCAATATATGTGCTATGTGCAACTTTGGTGAGGTTGAAACCATTGACCATCTCTTTGTTCAGTGCCCCTTTGCATAAGAATGTTGGCAGCAAATTGGAATCAATTGGGATGCAGCAACCATTGACATCAAAGATCGTGTGCACCAGGCTAGAGCTACACACAACATCCCATGTTTCACAGAGGTGGCTCTGATAGCAGCCTAGGAATTATGGATGCTTTGCAATGACAAGTGATGTGAACAGAAGTGCCTGATCTTCTGAAAGGTTCTGATAACTCTCGATTTGGTGGAAACTTGACACAAATCGATCCGGCTTCCGAACAACACGATCTGAGACCCCGCAATCGTAGCACCATGTCTCCTCAGGTTATCGACCGTGAAACACGATTGACCTCGCCAAGAAGGCTAACCCTTACCTGCGAATCGAAGAACACAAGCAAGAACAAGGAAGAATGCAACACAATTGCAGATGAATGATTAATCTCACAAGTTGGGGTCTCACAAACCGATGAAATGGCAAAACTGTTCTTGACAGATTAATCTAAGCAAAACCCAAACCCTAATGGTGCGACGGCTACTGATAATAAAGGGGTTTAGGGTGTCCAAGGACCCTTGGGCACAGCCCTTATGGGCCAAGACAAGATACACAGCGGAAAGGCCCAAAAATAGAGACACAACACCGATATTGTTTCTGGATCCTCCACTGTTTTGACAATTGCCGTCGGCTCAGGACGAATTTTGACGTGAGACCACCTCCATTGGAAATCTTATCTTCTCAGCTTTCCGTGCATATGTAGAACGTCCCAAACGGCCTTCGTATGTGGCCGTGGCGTCCGTTTTAGTGCAGACTGGTTCTGGACTCCGAGGCTGAATCGAACTCGACTTGGGTTGGGCCTCCAACTCTTCTCGGACGTCCTCGCTGGCCTTGCTCGACTCCTAATCCTTGTCCATGTATGTCCTAGTCCTCTCCACAGTTCCTAAGTAAAATATAATCATTGGGTAGCATTT
>CM041636.1:2511891-2544985 GCA_023333625.1 Bothriochloa decipiens | reverse complement strand
CCCTCTTGAAGTGGAGTCATCCTCGACTCAAGCTCATCTTCTTTCCCCAAGTATGACTTCAAATATGAAATGTTAAAGGTGGGACTAACCCCAAACTTAGGTGGAAAATCAAGTTTGTATGCATTATCATTTATTTTGTCAAGTATCTTATATGGACCAGCAGCTCTTGTCATTAATTTAGACTTACGTAGCTCTGGAAATCTATCCTTTCTCAAGTGCAACCAAACTAAATCACCAGGTTTGAGCTTAACTTCATGTCTACCTTTACTACCAGCAATTCTATACTTATCATTCATCTTTGCAATATTGTGCTTAGTTGTCTCATGCATATGCAAAATAAAATCAGCACGTTCTTTAGCATCACTATGAATACGCTCACTAGCAGTTAAAGGTAAGATATCAATAGGAGCATGGGGATTGAAACCATACACGACCTGAAATGGACTTACCTTGATGGTAGAATGTGTTGCCCGGTTGTATACAAACTCCACATGAAGTAAATATTCTTCCCACATCTTTAAGTTTTTCTTCAAAATAGCTCTCAACATGGCACCCAAAGTGCAGTTCACTACCTCTGTTTGTCCATCGGTTTGGGGGTGACATGTTGTAGAAAATAATAGCTTGGTACCCAACTTATTCCATAGAGTGCGCCAAAAGTGACTCAAAAATTTAGCATCGCGATCTGAAACAATAGTGGTAGGCATACCATGGAAACGAACAACCTCTTTGAAAAAGAGGTCAACAATATGTACAACATCATCACTCTTATGACATGGTATGAAATGTGCCATTTTAGAAAAATGATCCACTACCACAAACACGCTATCCCGCCCCCTCTTTGTCCTAGGCAATCCCAAAACAAAATCCATAGAAATATCTGCCTAAGGAATAGAAGGAACAACCATGTGGGTTTAAGTGAGACTTAGCCTTTTGACATGTGGCACAACGAGCAACAAACTGTTCAACATCTCTCCTCATCTTTGGCCAAAAGAAATATGAGGCCAAAACATCCGTAGTCTTTTTAGCACGAAAATGTCCCATCAAACCCCCCTCCATGCGCTTCCTGTAGCAACAAAAAGCGAACGGAACCAACTGGAATGCATAGGCGGTTAGCTCTAAACAAAAATCCATCATTAAGCACAAACTTGTTCCATGTACATCCCTCACAACAATTCAGCAACACATCCTTAAAGACAGGATCAAGCGCATATTGTTCTTTAATTGATTCAAGTCCAAAAATTCGACAATCAAGTTGGGACAACAAGGTATAGCGCCTAGACAAAGCATCAGCAATCACATTATCTTTCCCTTTTTTATGTTTAATAACATAAGGAAAAGATTCAATAAATTCTACCCATTTAGCATGTCTTTGATTCAAATTATTCTGAGGGCAAAGATACTTAAGTGATTCATGATCAGAGTGAATAACAAATTCTTTAGGCCACAAATAATGATGCCATGTCAGTAAAGAACGTACAAGTGCATACAATTCCTTATCATACGTGGAATAATTAAGAACAGGACCATGCAATTTCTCACTAAAGTAAGCAACGGGTTTACCATCTTGCATCAAAATGCCCCCTATGCCAACTCCACTAGCATCACATGCTAACTCAAAAGTCTTACCAAAATTTGGAAGTTGTAGCAAAGGTGCATGTGTGAGCTTGTCCTTCAAAGCGTCAAAGGACTCCCCATGTTTCTTACCCCACTGGAACGACGCTCCTTTCTTCGTCAACTCATGCAATGGAGCTGCAATGGTGCTAAAATCTCTGACGAAGCAACGGTAGAAACTTGCAAGACCGAGAAAACTCCTCACCTGTGTGATGGTTTGGGGAACCGACCAGCTCTGTATAGCTGCAATTTTCATCTCATCCACTTTGATTCCCTATGGAGTAACAACATAGCCAAGAAAAGATACTCGATCCATGCAAAAGGTGCACTTATCAAGGTTACCAAACAAACGTGCATCTCGTAAAGCATTAAAAATAGCACGTAAATGATCCATATGTTCATCGAAAGACTTGCTGTAAATCAATATATCATCAAAGTAAATGACCACAAATCTACCAATGAAAGCTCTTAACACCTCATTCATTAAGCGCATGAAGGTGCTAGGTGCATTAGTTAAACCAAAAGGCATGACTAACCACTCATACAACCCAAATTTAGTTTTGAAAGCTGTTTTCCATTCATCTCCAAGTTTCATTCTAATTTGGTGGTAGCCACTACGCAAGTCAATCTTTATGAAAATTATAGAACCACACAACTCATCTAGCATGTCGTCTAACCTAGGAATGGGATGACGATACCGAATGGTAATATTATTGATGGCTCTACAATCAACACACATTCACCAAGATCCATCTTTCTTAGGAACCAAAAGTACAGGAACGGCACAAGGACTAAGGCTTTCTCGTACATACCCGTGGTCCAAAAGGTCTTGGACTTGCCACTGAATTTCCTTAGTCTCCTCTGGGTTGGTTCGATAAGCAGCACGGTTGTGCAAGGTGGCACCCGGAATCAAGTCAATTTGATGCTCTATCCCTCTCACAGGTGGCAGCCCGAGTGGAATTTCAGCGGGAAAAACATCTTTATACTCCTACAAAAGGGTAGTGACAGTAGGAGGCATCGAGCGAACAATATCATCAAGTGAAAACATAGTTCATGTGCAAACTAAAACATAGCAAGTATCATTATCAAAAATTTCAGCAAGGTCACTTTTTGTTGCAAGCATGACAGCACCCTTCAATTTTATCCCCTCGGACCTAGAATTAGATGTAGGTGCATCCTTCTTAAGTGGGAAAGTAGAATTAGCAACTTGCTGATTTTCAGATTTAGCATCTTGCAAACTAGCAGCTCGCTCTTTATTAGCTTGCACAATTTCAGCAGGTGTCATAGGTAACAAAGTAATTTTCTTTCCTTTATGCATGAAGGTGTATTTATTACTACGCCCATGGTGTAAAGCATCATTATCAAATTCCCAAGGACGACCCAACAAAAGTGAACAAGCCTCCATAGGTACAACATCACAATCAACCGAATCAGCATATGAACCAATGGAAAAAGAAACTCTGCATGTTTTGGTTACCTTAGCTTTCCCGGCATCATTAAACCAATGAATGTTATATGGACATGGATGTGGGCGTGTGGGCAAACCAAGTTTCTTTACCAAATCAGAACTCACCAAATTATTACAGCTACCTCCATCAATGATGACACGTGCGCGACGGTTGTTGATGACGAAATAAATCTCAAACAAGTTATGGCGTTGTAGCTTCTTAGGTTGATGGAATTGTGCACTAAGAGCTCGCTGCACAATGATGGTCCTGAAGGCCGCTGTGTCGGCACTAACAAAAATAGCACCGTCCTCCGCATCATCATCCTCAATATCTACAACATCCTCAATGTCGGAGGTGCTGATGTACCCATCTTCTGTAGCAATGTACACCCACTGACTAGGACAATCCTTCTGCACAAGACCATGGCAGCGGTGGCACTGAATGTTGGAGGTGCGTCCTGTCGATGCCACAGATGAAGCACTCTTGGAAGGTACCTGCAAAGATTGTTTACCTGAATCTGAAGAGTATGCAGATGGTGGTGGAGGTGTTGTAGAAACTCCAGAGCTGGCATGTCGCTTGCTCGCAAGTGGAGGAGATCGAAAGGAGGAAGTCTTGGGCAGCCCCGAAGATGGCGTCGAACATGGCGTGTAAGTGGTGCCAGTCTTGCTTTTGCCCTGTAACTCATGACCCTGCAATTCCTCCTCTGCAAGCATAGCAAACTGAAACAACTGGTTGACAGTGTTAAATTCCTTATAATCTACTATGTCCTAAATTTCATGCCTCAAACCAGAGTAAAATCGACAAATAGAATCCTCAATTTCCTCCACTATGCTACAACACATCAAACCCTTATGAAGCTCACCGTAGTAATCCTGTACCGATTTATCTCCCTGTTCTAAGCGCATAAGTTTCTTACGCAAGTCTCTATGATATGATGGTGGAACAAATCTATCACGCATCGCCACCTTAAGCTCTTCCCATGTCTGAGGTAAAGTACCCGCTGCAGTTAAACCCGTCCACCAAATAATAGCAAAATCTTTAAATTCACTAGTGGCTTGCCTAACTCTATGTTGCTCAGGAACAAGGTGGGCACTAAATTTCTGCTCTACTGTCATCTCCCAATCAAGGTATCCCTCAGCGTCATAATGACCCAAAAAAGAAGGTATAGTAAATTTAATCTTAGCATAAGGATCATCAGTCGTACGATTATGGTTACCTTGATGGTGGTGTTGGCCGCCGCCCATACCTCTAGTGTTGGTGCGAAGACGTCATCGTAGCCTTGCTTCCCTAGTAGCTGCTTCATCAATGTTTCCATGAGTATCACACACTGTGTCTTCATCATCACGGGTTTTCACATAGGCCTCCATCTCATTAACCTTGTCTGTTAATGTGGACAATCGTTTGTCTAGCCTCTCCATGCTGTTGCCGATGTTGAGGCCAATGAGTGCATCAGTGACGGCCTGCTTTATCGCTTCATTCATCTCCTTTTGAGCACTCTCTACAACAGCTTGTAGTTGAACTTGACTGACATAGTCGCTGAAATCCTTAGGGGTGACATCTCCGGACTTCCCGTCTCCTACCATTGCAAACACCAAAAATAGGAACAAACAGTGAAGGTTATCCCTAATAAGTCTAATATGCAGGAAGTGGTGCCTCTCGAGATCACTGCACAATGAAACACCTTACCAAGCACTTACAAGGTTCTTACCAACGAGGCAAAGGGTACCGGAAGGATGTGGTCCGGCGATTGCGAGGATCAAAAATCTGTACTGCCCAGGAGAAAGTATGTGGAGCTTGGGAAGGCCAAAAATATGTAAGTGGCACACAAATTAGAAACAGATAGCAACGCTGAATAAATGTCCAAAAGTACCTGTCCTAGTTGCTGGCTCAGACGTGTCCTAGTCGCACAACAGATAGAAAGCAAAGTCACGATGGAAAAGCTCACAATGGCAGTTCTGTAAATGTTATACTAAGAGTGCCAAAATCGCACTAGTAGGAAACACAGGTGTTTTCAATTTTTTTCGTTTATTTTTGTGATATTTTTCTCACAACCAGTAACACCAAAAGAGGAACCAGACAAATTTTCAAACCAAACAGAGATGGAATGTGGCCTAGGGAAATTCAGAAAGCTTCTCTGAAAACCCTCAAAAAACGTCACCAATTTTTTTTCAATATCTTCCTGATTTTTTTTGAATACTTTGACTGGACCCAAACAGGCCGAAGGCTAGTTTGGGTCAGCTCAAAATGGAGTCACGAATCTGCCCAAAAAATTTGAGCCAAAACGGAGCACCGAACGAAAAGTTATGCCTGTTTTACTGAAGGTACCTCAAGTTATGTTTTACAGAAGGCACAACTCGGCAGATCTCCCAGGTATGCAGCAGTAGGTATTTGCCAGATGATGAATCAAGAAAAAGGCGGCTAGCGGGACAAATCAAGTAGTGTGGTGGCTTGACTTGTTGTATGGCTATGGTGGATGGGATAGCGGCGGAAACAAAACGGGTGATTGTACTACGACATGAACACAACTAAAACCAGCAACAAGACTCGACCACGGACATAAACTCAGGATTGCAAACTCCGAGACCAAATTGTGCAAAGGCTAAATGATGGCTGTAGGATATGGGGAAACAAAACTATGACTAACAATTTTTTTTGGGGTTTGTTTTGTGGACTGTAGGACGAAGGCGAAATCAAAATGAACTAGGGTAGGGAAGGGAAGAACCTGATGGTAAACCTGTCTCTGAATACCACTTGATGTGAACGGAAGTGCCCGATCTTCCGAAAGGTTCTGATAACTCTCGATTTGGTGGAAACTTGACACAAATCGATCCGGCTTCCGAACAACACGATCCGAAACCCCGCAATCGCAGCACCATGTCTCCTCAGGTTATCGACCGTTAAACACGATTGACCTCGCCAAGAAAGCTAACCCTTACCTGCGAATCGAAGAACACAAGCAAGAACAAGGAAGAATGCAACACAATTGCAGATGAATGATTAATATCATAAGTTGGGGTCTCACAAAACGATGAAACGGCGAAACTGTTTTTGACAGATTAATCTAAGCAAAACCCAAACCCTAATGGTGTGATGGCTACTGATAATAAAGGGGTTTAGGGTGTCCAAGGACCCCTGGGCGCAGCCCTTATGGGCCAAGACAAGATACACAGCGGAAAGGCCCAAAAATAGAGACACAACACCGATATTGTTTCTGGATCCTCCACTGTTTTGACAATTGCCGTCGGCTCAGGACGAATTTTGACGTGAGACCACCTCCATTGGAAATCTTATCTTCTCAGCTTTCCGTGCATATGTAGAACGTCCCAAACGGCCTTCGTATGTGGCCGTGGCATCCGTTTTAGTGCAGACTGGTTCTGGACTCCGAGGCTGAATCGAACTCGACTTGGGTTGGGCCTCCAACTCTTCTCGGACGTCCGCGCTGGCCTTGCTCGACTCCTAATCCTTGTCCATGTATGTCCTGGTCCTCTCCACAGTTCCTAAGTAAAATATAATCATTGGGTAGCATTTGGTTCTCAAATTCGTATGAAGAAGCGCTTAGGAACAAGCTCACCTCTAAATTCAACTGCCTTGCACGAGCTCTAGTGATTGGTCCTTGCACATGCAGTGGAGGATTGTTGTGTGTATCCAAAGGAGTGATGTCCTCATCATCCTCCCCCTCTTGAAGTGGAGTCATCCTCGACTCAAGCTCATCTTCTTTCCCAAGTATGACTTCAAATATGAAATGTTAAAGGTGGGACTAACCCCAAACTTAGGTGGAAAATCAAGTTTGTATGCATTATCATTTATTTTGTCAAGTATCTTATATGGACCAGCAGCTCTTGTCATTAATTTAGACTTACGTAGCTCTGGAAATCTATCCTTTCTCAAGTGCAACCAAACTAAATCACCAGGTTTGAGCTTAACTTCATGTCTACCTTTGCTACCAGCAATTCTATACTTATCATTCATCTTTGCAATATTATGCTTAGTTGTCTCATGCATATGCAAAATAAAATCAGCACGTTCTTTAGCATCACCATGAATACGCTCACTAGTAGTTAAAGGTAAGATATCAATAGGAGCATGGGGATTGAAACCATACACGACCTGAAATGGACTTACCTTGATGGTAGAATGTGTTGCCCGGTTGTATACAAACTCCACATGAAGCAAATATTCTTCCCACATCTTTAAGTTTTTCTTCAAAATAGCTCTCAACATGGCACCCAAAGTGCGGTTCACTACCTCTGTTTGTCCATCGGTTTGGGGGTGACATGTTGTAGAAAATAATAGCTTGGTACCCAACTTATTCCATAGAGTGCGCCAAAAGTGACTCAAAAATTTAGCATCACGATCTGAAACAATAGTGGTAGGCATACCATGCAAACGAACAACCTCTTTGAAAAAGAGGTCAACAATATGTACGAGCTCTAGTGATTGGTCCTTGCACATGCAGCGGAGGATTGTTGTGTGTATCCAAAGGAGTGATGTCCTCATCAACAAGGTTTTTTTCAGCATAGAGATCCTACTCATAATTTGTGGTTTTGTAATTTTAAGCGGCTAGGTTTGCTCCAATCGATTAGATTCAGTGATGATCTGCGGTCATCATTTTGTGTTTGGTTAGATGCTTTCAGTTGAACTTTTTAAGTATGTACCTTTGCCTTTTTAAATTAATGAAAAATGATCTATACTGTGGGGACCTTCCCCACAGTCTCTTTGGTCAAAAATAATATTCAAGGGTAGTAGCATTTTCTACCTCAGTCTCGTCTTTAAAATTTGATCGAACGGTATATATATCCATTAGTTTTGCTTTGTCCCTCTTTTCAGCTAGCTCCCTCACCCATACATGTCAGGCATGTTGCCGCCCAGCAAAAGATCCCTCGTTCTTTGTGTGAGTATCATTTTGCTGGTGCTTGTGATCTTCAGCGGCGGCTTTGTACATCTGGTAACGGCATCCTCAGGCCACTAAGGAAGCAGCGGGCATAGTAAGAGTCCAACAAATTTTTATGATGTTTTCCTTTATCGTGCATATGTTCCTCAATGAATAGATTTTTGTAGTTGTCTTGGGTTGAATGTTTTCTTATTTGATGTGACTTCTAGAAAAAGCTGTCAAGATTTGTGACATCAAATTACTGCCATTAAAAGTATCATATAGTATAGTATTTTCGTAATGTATTTATTCATTTTGTGTCATAGATGGTGCTACTCTTTTTTATAAAATTAGTCAAATTTAAAATAGTACCGCTTGCACGGGGTCGAGGAATGGATTTAAGTGGGAGTGGTCCGAGTATTTATTTTATATTGTACTTCTTCCATCATTGAATGAAGTACTCCATCGATCCCAAACTAGAAGTCATTCCAACTTTTTGCATAGTCAAAATATTTCAAGTATAACCAAATCTATATACTAAAATAATAAAATTTATTTATGTTCACTAGTGCATATATGGCCTCTAGTCCCGGTTCGCAACCCCCCTCTATTCCCTGTATGCCAACTGGGGTTGCGAATCCGGGACTAATGGCCCCCCTTTGGTCCCGGGTTAGCAACCGGAATTACCGAGCGGCTTCTTATTCCGGTTGGTGTTACTAGCCGGGACTAGAGGCTGCGCCAGGCATGCACCAAGCACTGCCACGTAGCACATCTCTAGTCCCGGTTGGTAATACAAACCGGGACTGAATGTTTTATTTTATTTTCTTTTATTTTCTTTTTATCCTTTTTTATTTCTTTTACAGTTTGCTTGCATTAAATATTATACGCAAATATTAAGAAATAAAGCTAAGAAGCTAATTTGGAGCTTACAAATTACAACTAACCATTCGTCATGTTCATAAAAACTAACTAAAAATTACAATAAACTAGATGTTCAACTACAATGTTAACTACACATGTCCAACTACTCTCCAAAGCGAGGAGTGGGGATTTCACTCTCTCGCACTACAAGATCTGTGCAGTGTAGATCACCGATCTTGTATCCTATAATGCTATCGATGAAATCCAAAGTATTAATTAGTGCACTCTTCGTTGCCTGACAAC
Organism: Bothriochloa decipiens; assembly: GCA_023333625.1. Taxonomy (NCBI): domain Eukaryota; kingdom Viridiplantae; phylum Streptophyta; class Magnoliopsida; order Poales; family Poaceae; genus Bothriochloa; species Bothriochloa decipiens. The sequence continues at coordinate 2,535,892 of CM041636.1, read as the reverse complement.
TAATAGGACAAGGGCGACTACCAACGACTAATGGTGGCTCAGCAGTGAATGGTTCTCCCCTCTTAGTCGCTATCATCTTTGCTTAATATCCTTACGTAGTTAGTATCGGGTCTTCATGAGCATATTTCCACTCATAACCCAATCTATGCATTGTTTGGTTTAAAATGGCTTGAAAACTGCATCCTGCATAGGTCACACCATACTCCTCTATCTACAAGTGTTGCAAAGAATAGGATTATAAGAACCAAGCTTGACAACTTATAAGAACAAAAAGTAGATAAAGCTTTGAAACTAAGAGTTTACCACATCATTTGGAAGGTTCCAAGACATTTGTGCACACAAGTCCGTAAGTTTGTCACGCATGTTGAGTTTTATAGCTTGAATCTTCACAGAGCATAGAGTAGGCAAGGTGATCCCATTCCTCGAGAGCCTAGTTGCACATAATTTGATGGCATATTTTATGGCAACAGATCATTCATGTACCTTTGGTCCTATCTCTGAGATTTGTACAAGTCTGCGACCATGACCACAACCAAAACCAATTGAGAACTGGATTTGATATTGAAATAGTGTACTACCATCAAAAGTATTGGTCCTAACGTCTACTTCCGTAACCCCGAAGTAAGATCATGTCTCTTTCAGCCAAATGATTGGGTCAATCTTCTGTGCTACATTTAAGAATCATATATATATATATATCAACCACACATATATGAAATTGATAATTTACTACAAACATATAGATAGAATTGCTTACTATGTGGGGTTGCGGCTGCTGCACTTCCGGCAATATTGGATAGAAACCCCTCGAGCATAAATAGCCGTTGAAACCAAAGACTTCCGGAGGGAGATGACATCCAACCATCTCTTTAATTTTGACTAAAGTTAATATATTTCATAATTCAAGACAATCAAATGTATACATATAAGTCAAATTTAAGCCAACATATACTATCATGTCTCACTTTCACAAGTCTTAACCAAAATAAAATTTCATATATATCAAGTGCTAATATCAATTCCAAGAGGCTATGTAACATAGGGTAATCTTTATTAGCTCCTATAAATTTAGATTGCGTAACGTAAAATGTTCTAAAATAGATTATATAACATAAAATGCTATGTAAAAGTAGAGTAATATATTGCTATAAATTTAGATTGCATAACATACAATGCTCTAAAATGCTATAATATTTAGATTGCATAACGTGATAGTGACACACTTGTGGGCTAGGAGCAGTGGTGGCACGCAGAGACAGCGAGGGTGTGGTGCAGGTCGACGGTGGAGGCCGACAACATGGTGGAGGTCGAGGGCCCAGTGGAGGCTAGGCGTGTCAGGGCGAGGGAGGTCGACGGTGCACGGTGGAGGCCGGGTGCGTCAGGGCGTGGGAGGCCGGCCGACAGCACGGTGGAGGTCGAGGGCCCGGTAGAGATCGGGCACATCGGGGCGGGGGAGGTCAACGGCGCGCGGTGGAGGCCGGGTGTGTCGGGGCAGGGGAGGCTGGCCGACTACGCGGTGGAGGTCGAGGGAGTGGTGGATGTCGGGCGCGTCAGGACGGGGGAGGTCGAAGGCACGGCGGCGTTGGGTGCGTCGAGGCGGGGAAGGTTGACAATGCTGTGGAGGTCGACGGCGCGGTGAAGGTCGGGTGCGTCGGAGCGGCATAGTCGCGGGTGCATCGGGGCGGCATCGTTGGGTGCGTCGGGGCGGGGAAGTCAGGCACGTCGGGGTGGCGGCGTCGGGCTCTTCGGGGCGGCGGAGTCTGGCGCGTCGGGGCGGCGTCGTCGGGCGCATCGGGGCGGATCCGGTGGAGGGCGTTGAGGATGTGGTGGTGGGCTGGTGGCTGGGAGGAAGCAGAGAATGGGCGGCGGCGGGGAGGTAGGAGGGTTTAGAGGTTAGGGATGGGCCTTTAATCCCGGGTTGTGGTGCCAACCAGGATTAATTGACCTTTAGTCCCGGTTGGTAGCCCAACCCAGGACAAAAGATGCCTATTTTGGCGCGGGGCCAAAATTTTAGCGAGGGCCAATTTCATTTCCCGCCATTTCTTCATTATTTTTAGTGTAAATATATATAAAGCATCTAAATAATCTATTAATTTATATATAGTCTATTTATTTGGACATAATCTATATACATGTTTATTCGGAGACACATAAGGCATGAAATATTGGATAAAACTTAAAATATTATAAAAGCATAAAAATATTAGATAAAATTTAAAATATTATATTTCTTGAGATTTCTTACAAGAGAAATATACGATAACAAAGACCTTTTCCTATGTAGGTCATTGATACAATCAAAGTGTATAAATACATTAAAATTTAACCACCTTACTTGCGTTCTTCTAGCATCCCATGAACCTCAGAAACGTCGGGTGGTAATGAGCTATGCCAATTCGAGATGATCAAGGAGACCGCAAATACTCATGCCTAAGCGCGCCCTAATGAACCTATGCCTCTGCGCTCTCCCTGTTGGGGACGTTGGAAACTGCATGCACTGTTCTGCACCGAGCCTCCGATGAACCAATCAAGGGCCCACTGGATTCCGCTCGGCATCGTCACCATGCAGTACCAACACCACCCCAATACAGCAACAGTGCACAGCCCCGGATGGTTCCGTGAACCTCGTGGGACTGTCGATGAAACCTCATCGGCAGTCTACCATGGGATACCCTGTGGCAGTAATTTGTGGTGAGGGCGCACTAAGATCTATGACCTAGATGTGAGACGCAAGACAAACAACCAGGACAAATAGGGTTTATCCAGGTTTAGGCCGCTCGAAAGTGTAATACCCTACGTCCTACGTCTCTGCTGCTGTATTGAATGAGATGAATAGATGCATTCTAGGGGGTCCTTGTCCACCTTATATAGCTGGAGGACAAGGTTACATATCTAGGGTTTTCCTATGGTCGGTTACATTGTGCCGCATCCTTGGAGGACACGAAGATCTAACTAACTAAGACTCCTTGCATACCAAGCAGCCTTCTACACCCGTGCGGCCCACCGACTTGGGCGGTAGCGGACTAGGGGTTCCGTCTTGTTGTCCGGCCCACCGATCAGGATGATGATGGACCAACCTTTGTCTTCTAGTCTGGGCCATCTGGTACCGAGCATCCCAAAGTCCAGCCGTGAGGGTATATGGGGTCTATACCCCCACAGCTAGTCCTCGAGCATCATGTGTCTTGAGGGAGTCGCCGTCTTGACCTATACCGAGCAGTGAAGATGCAGACCATGTGATGCTGAGTGGGGAAGATACGGACCACATGACACCGAGCAGTGAAAATGCAATCCTCGTATCCCCGACCAACACTGATGCTGACCAGGCGGTGTTATCCTGCTTCTCCCAAGCAGTTTTTGGACCTGCTCCCGACCACAGCTCCCGTGAAGGAAGGTGATCTGTCAAAAGATGCATGGTGTTCTAAAAAAATAAAAATTCTTTTTACATCCTAAGACATGGGCCCACATTAACCGTGACACAGAGTATCACTGGAATGCTAACTTGAACCATCCATAGAGGTAGGGGTACCGAACCAGGAACAGAAGATTAGCCCAAGTCCCCAAGCTCGATGCAAGATAGAATATGTTGTATTGAGATTTTCAAGAGAAAAGTCAAGTAACGTGTCAGCCGATCATGAGTAATGCTAAATACCCTTTCCTAGAGCCTGGAACAAAAAAATAAGCCCAAGTCACTGCGAGGTGACGTGGGCCCACATACTCCCCAAGCTCGATAGAAGATAGTGTATGTTGTATTGAGCTTTTAAGAAAAAACTCAAAAATAGCACCAATTGACCGAGGCTTAGCATCAAAGGACTAAGTGTGTGCCAACGGAATAGTAGTCCCCAGGTGTGCTCGGAACAGCATATGGCTCGACCAGATAGTGAATACTAGGAAGTATGGTTCACAAGCACTACCAAGGCAAAAAACCACCCTACAGTCCCAAGGTTTCCTCGGAACAGCATATGGACTAGATCAGGTCGAAGACATCGAGAACCAATGGTTCGCAAACAAATCTAGGTGAAAAACTATCAGGTAGTCCCCGGGTGTGGGAAATAAAAATATTTGACCCACAGCAGCAGTCCCTAGATTTCAGGAGAAAATCTAGGACAAACATGGAAAGAAGAACATAATTAAAAGTAAATCTGAGATTAAATCCAGAGACTGTCGAACATGTGCACAACTTCTAGATTAGGTGTGCTACCAGATGCCCGCACGGGTGGGGAATAAAGTATCCCAGCCCACGCCGGCATTTGGGACCAGGATGGCCCATTAGTCGTGTCCACACGAGTCAAGCGGGTCCAACCCCAGAAGTCAAAGGGGCGTCATCCGAAAAGTACAAATAGTAGGCGCCGCCGGACGGGAGACGGTTCCCGCCCTCACCATCATTTCGACATACACATTTCTTGAGCGCTCCACGCCCACCATCCTCCTCACAACCGCCGCCGCAAAGCAAATCCTCCGCCGCCGCCGGTCCTCCGTGCCAAATCCACACGCCGCCACTCCACCATCGAGCAGATCCAGCGCATCCGTACATCCGACGTGCTCCACTCACCACACAACTCGCCATCCATGTGGAAGATGGTGAAGAAAGGGGCGAAGAAGGTAGGAAAGACATCCAGATCCAGCGCACTGGGGCCGCATTGGTTGCAATCGACCTCATCATGGGAGTCACTACAGGCGCTCACCGATGAGGGACTGCTGCTGCCGTTCGAGATGGGGGCCTGGTGCCAGCCACGAGGTCCCCTGCCCCATGAAGGGGAACTCGTAGTGTTTGAGGACATGGTGACATGTGGGTTGGGGGTTCCAGTGAATGATCCTCTAGGACCTGTATATCTACTGGATGGTGTCAATCTGCAATCTGGACCCCAACTCCATCTTGTCCATCGCCATTTTTATCGGGTTCTATGAGATGTTCCTGGGGATTGACCCCCATTTCAATCTTTTCTGTCACTTCTTTTTGCTGAGGAAGAAGGGGGTCAAGACTGGGGGGTCTCAAGTCGCCGGGGGGTGCTATGTGCGCCTCCGGGATGGCATGATGTCGCATTGGCTGGGGAGCAAGCACCAATCGGCCCCGAAGGGCTAGAACACTCACTGGTTCTACATGAGCCAAGATGTGGAGGGCCGGAGGGTGCCATGCAATGTGACACAGGTGCCGGAGTTCAACCCTCAGTGGTTGGACCCTCCGTCCCCAGACGAAATGCACCAGATGAACAAGTTGTTAACGCAGATTGACAACAAGGTTGTCAATGGAGCGCTGGTAGCAGGGAATTGGTTGACTCGTCGGATCCAACCATACAAGGAGGGGGTGAATTGGCTATATGACATTGCCGGCTGCGAGGACCCTTCACGGGAGACCCGAGGGAGGTCAGATCCTGATGTGGTGAGTCGGCGAATGTCATCCTTATTTGAGAAGTTTGACCCAACCACCAGCTACCCAAAAACGTGTGCGCATCCTTACAACCTTACTCGACCACCACCAAAGGTAATTTGACTAGTTCCATACTTCAATTTGAAGCACTGTGACATGATATGCGAATGATAATGATTCTTGTGGTCTGACTTTCAGACATTGCTTGGTCAACACCGAAAGACATTCTTCTCTGCAGTGCTGATGGAGCCATGGCCTCAGGGTGAGGCACAGGCCAACCAGTGGAGGACTAAGGAGGCCCACTACCAGAGCGGGGCTAGAACAAGGAAGGAGACGCTGGTTGTCTCTAACTCCGATGATGAAGAAGTCCATGCTGCCCAAGGAATACGCTAGGCTGTGGGCAAACTGCTCATGTCAGCCATGGCCAAGAAGAAGAAGCCCTCCTCCCTACTGTCCGGGGGTAGGCTAAACCTAGATGGTGGAGTAGGAGGGAGCAAGAAGAGGGGTGCCCCGAGCACCCCGGAGTTGTCGGACTCTATCGACACTGTGACGCTGAAGGAGCATCATCAGAAGCGTCAAGCCCAGGCGGCTCCAACAGGGGGAACACTGAGGCCCCCGCCCACTACCACACCCAGAAGATCTGTGCGACGTGCACTGCTATCACCTCCTCCCCCTCCTCAGGGGGATACTGCATCAAACACTCAGCCAGAGCAGGCCGAGGGCTCAACACCACCACTACCATCATCGCCACCCGCGTCGCACAGAGAGGCGGTGCCTCCAGCCAGTGCTGCTATGTTGTCGGTGCCTCAGGAGAAGGGCAAAGGGCTAACTTCTCTGATGCACCCGATCGGTACAAGCGCGACGGGTGAGGCGTTGAACCGAGTCCCCGGGCACGGCAGTGAGGCGACAGGTGGGGCCCCAGGCACTCTAGGCGGGGCAGTAGGCCAGTCCTTCAAGGGAGGGTTCCAGCGGCCAGCCAAGTAAGTGTTGTCTAATTTGTGTATCTTGCATTCCTTGACTATTGTGTTTGTTTGTAGACATGTTGCCTTTTTGGTATGATTTGCAGCCGTGCTGCTCCGACACCGACCCCACCTCCCAGCCAGACCACCCTACAGCTGGCCACCGAGTAGGCGACAACTGGCGACACGGTGTAGTCCGCCGGGCAAGGGGAGGCAACCAGCAGCACCACGACCACCACCCGGCCAGCCCCAACCCTGACCTGTCACCCGAAGAGGCAGGTGGTCCCGTTCAGGGCTGCGACAGGGGGCCTACCTCGCAGGCTCCATCGGTGGAAGCGGAGGAGGTGCCGAGGGTGCCTAGGATGCGTCACACAGATCTGCCCAAACAACACATCCACACAACATGCAAGCTAGGGCAGGACAAATTCGTGTCCTTTGAGAAGATTCCAGATGATGTCATCAATGCGGATATCGTGAACGTGGTGGAGGTGCTGCTGGATAGGATCAAGGTAATCCTGACTACCGATGCTTTTTTGATATGTATGTCATGTTTGTGAACATGTGTCGTGCACAGTCGCTGTAGGAGACCAACGCTCAGCGGGGCAAAACCATTGACCTCTTCACTGCTACTTGGGAGGTAAAACCCTCAAGGTAGCCATGACCAAGCTAGAGGTGCAGGCCGAAATCTACAGGAGCGGGAGCTGGAGTGAGAGGAAGAGGTTGCTGCCCTCCACCAAGAGGTGGATGCCCTGAAGGAGGAGAATGAGAGTAAGTCCTCACTCCTATTCGGTGCGTGTTGTGCGTCACTGCATACTTATGCGCAATTCTTGCAGAGCTGAGCAGCCAGAACGAGGCCATGGCTAAAGAGATTGCTAGCCTGCTAGGCCAGAAGGAGGTCGCCGAGGAACAGGCAACAAAGCATCAGAAGCAGATTGTTGAGCTCACTCGTATAGAGAACAATGTAAAGTTGGTATATGTAGTCTGCTACATTCTAGATGGACTAGGATATGCTAACCACCTTGTATTGCTTTTGCAGATGTGAAGGTTTGCCACATGGCCTAGTTCCAGGTGCTGGAGGAGACCATCACCGCCCTCCAAGGGAAGATAAAAGCTATGCGTGAGCACATCAAGCCAGTATTGAGGGCCATCTTCCCAGAAGAAGAGCACCCTGCCGACCCCGTGGGAGAGGCAGTGGTTGTTCAGTACTAGTGCCGGAGGCTGTAACCAACACTTCAAGGGTTCATCATGGATGTCGGGCGCTACGCAGTTGCCACCGCACTTGCCGTGGTCCGTTCTAGGTACCTAGAGGTGTGCACTCACGAAGTTGCATAGGGAGTCACGTTGGAGCTTGAGTAGTGCGAGGCCGAGGACCTCCGGACCACGTCTGCGCCTACTGCAGCGACCCTTGTTGCTGATATGACTCTTATTGAAGATCCTGCAGAGAATGGTGGTGGTGGCCAATAGGCCGTAAACATTTGTGTATAAGAAAACACTGTTTGTAAGTTATGCCGAGCACAGGGTGCTTGTAAACATTCTAGCCTTTTTGATGAAGACATGATAGGCATGTTTTAGCAGGTGAAAAACATATTGCCATTTTATCTTGATGCATATTAATTCGTGGTTTGTTTTACAAAACACGTTAATAGTTAATTTTTGTTCCTGCCCTCGAAGCAAGCTAACTCTGTCAGATTACTAGGGATGCACTAATGAACAGCATAGGACCGCCAGGATCACTAGGTACCTAGCACCTTTAGAGAGCAACCGCTAAAATCTCCAAGTGCCATGTAGCACGGAGCTGTAGCACATCGTAAGAATTTTCTGGTCAGTGCCTTGTCAAGCCGTTCTGGTTGGGCAAAAAACAAAGTTTAACTGTGACTTATGCAGGGTGCATGTATGATAGGTATGTGCACAAAGTAAATTTGTGACAGGAAAGGAACAAAAAGCAAACTTTATTAGATATCTGAATAACAAAAAACTGGGTACATATCTTATTCTATGGGTAGAAGCGTATGAGGTGGTCAATGTGCTAGGAATTGCCTTCTTCGACACCCTTCATGGTCTCCAACCGATAGGATGTGGGGCGTGTAACAGCCTTAATCCTAAATGGGCCTTCCCATCTAGAAAACAACCTGCATAGACCATCTTCTTTCTAAATTCTTCATAACACCATGTCATCGACGGGAAATAGCCTTCCCTTGACGTTGCGATTATAGTACCGGCGTACGGAAGCCAAGTACTTAGCTGTCTGAGCACAGGATTCGAGTGCCCTCTCTTCTTTGGCGATCACATCTACTTCTCAGTTGTCGTTGGAGGCTTCTTCGTCATAATGCAGGACACGTGGTGAGAGGTGAGCTACCTCAGCTGGTAGGACAGCTTCGGAACCAAACACCATGAAGTATGGGGAAACTCCAGTGTTGCGACTGGGCTGGGGGCAGAGTCCCCAGGCCACAGCGGGCAATTCTTTGAGCCACTGACCAAGTTTGAGGTCCTTATCATCTCGGTATACCCTTTTGCGCAGGGCATCAGTGATCATACCATTGGCTCGCTCCACCTGTCCGTTTGCTCGAGGATGAGCAATGGACACATATTTGACCTTGCTGCCATTATCATCGCAAAAGTCGAAGAACTCATCACTGGTGAACTGGGAGCCCAAATCGGTGATGATGGTATTAGGGATGCTGAAACGGTGGATCACATCATCGACAAAACTACACCACTTTCTTGGACAAGGCCTTCTTGATAGCTTTGTATTCGATCCACTTGGAGAATTTATCGATGAGCACAAAACAAACGTGTGTCCACCAGGGGCCTTCTTGAAGGGGCTGATCATGTCGAGTTCCTAGCATGAGAATGGCCAAGCAACCGGGATGGTCTGGTATTCATGCGCAGGGACATGAATCTGTTTGGCAAACATTTGGTAGTTTTTGCACTAGCGCACTATGGGAGTATAGACCCCCTATACCCTCATGACCAGACTTTGGGCTACTCGGTACTAGATGGCCCAGACCAAAAGATGAAGGCTGGTTCATCATCATCCTGATCCGTGGGCCAGACAACAAGTCAAAAGCCTGTGGTCTACTACCATCCAGGTCGGTGAGCCACACGAGAGCTAAAGGCTGCTTGGCACGCAAGGAGTCTTAGTCAGTTAGATCTTCATGTCCTCCAAGGATGCGGCACAATGTTACTGACAATAGAAATCCCTAGATATGTAACCTTGTCTCCTGACTATATAAGGTGGACAAGGACCCCCTAGAAGAGGAACTTTTTCATCACATTGTACTTCGGTACTCATCAATACAGCAGCAGAGACGCAGGACGTAGGGTATTATGCTCCCGAGCTGCCCGAACCTAGATAAACCTCAGTTGTTCTAGTTGTTTGTCTTGCTGCCCTCACCACAATCTACTATCCTAGGCACCCCGTGGTAGACTGCCGATGAGATTTCATCGACAGTGGTGCGCTAGGTAGGGGTTGTGCGATCCAGATCTGACACAAGCAAGATGGTTTTGTTCCCTGCGTCCATGACTTTTGGCGTTGGTTACACCTTCACCTTTGGGGCATTCTCTTGGACCCCTGGAGTCTCGACGACTGCCGTGATCTTGGGAGAGCTGCAACCTTATGTCGCACCCATGGTGATCATCGTCGCACTGTCTGGTTTTGTCTCCGGACCACTCCTGGGGCATCTGCCACTGCCAGCTACTGGTTGACACCTGCTCCGCCATGAAAGGTAGTGAACCAATTGCTTTGATCTGTGCAATTCCATCAAACGGCATGGTGCGAGTCCCGCCGAGATCCGGGCTCAGTTTGAGGCTCTCCACCAGCAGCTATGTTTTAGAGCTCCTCGCCCGAGTCATGCTCATTAGCATGGATATACGAACCACTTTGATCACTCGTTCCGCCCAGATCAGAGCCAAAACCAGCGCTGGGCTTCATGGATCAACAATCATGCTAGTGGCTCTATAATCGGAGCATACTCCGACGTGGTGCGGACAGCTACCGACGCCTGCCAGGGCAAGATCGATCCATGGTCTGGGCCGAGCGTTTCCAAGGAAGGATCAACCGGTCCACTGGAGGCCCACCAAGGCGCACAGTGTCAATCTCCCACGTGTCAATCTCCCATGTGTCACGTGTCAATCTCCCACGTCTGTCAGGTCCGAATCTAAATAGACTGCAAGCTTCGCAGCCGACGCAGCGCCTCAAAACCGGCGCAATCATCCAAGACACATGCGTTGGGCCAACCTGTGTCAGGGCCCTGAGCCGTACGCCAACAGTGGATGTGCCCCACCACCTGTCACATATGGCATGGCGCCGACAACAGAACCTCCAACCCGGTTCTCGACGGGCAATTCGTCTCCTATAATACAGAATCCTGTTTCTTCACGCTATATCATGGAGGTGATCTACGCAATGATGCAGCAAGGGGAGATCTCGCCTTCAGCACTGCATACGTTCATACCTTCCTGAGCAGGGCGGCTAGCTCCTCGGTCATCGCCCCACAATATGGGGTTCATCTCCCCCTTCATGGAAGGACTGCGCCGCAATGGGAATAATCAAGATTAGCAGGAGAATCAGGTTACGCCTCCAACAGCTCCTCCCCAACAACCATCTCCTGGTTCATTGGTTCCAGAACCCCGAACCCTTGGCTTGTATGCTCCCTAGAATCAATCTATAGGGCTTTCCCCGGTGAGATCGCATGGCGATGTCGAGCCTCGATCACAACCAAGGTCGGAGTCTCTGACGGATCAGGATCTGGCTCTGCAACAACAACTTGATCAAGGATCGCCAAGCACAAGGTGTCAAGTTCTGGGTCTAGATTCGCTCATCGCGTTAGCAACATACACCAGTCCTGCACCATCTCCTCAAGTTGAACCTACGACTGAGGCCCTCAGCGCACCAAGGATGCGTGCGCAACTGCAGCTTCTAAGCTCTCCCGAGCAGTGTCACCTCCCCCAAGCACGGCATCCTTCGATTGCAGAAGGCAAGAAACTTGTCTAGGGAACACCACGTTCACTTTCCAACTCACCACCACGTTGGGTAACTTTGTATAACTGGACAGAAAAAGATCACAAACCACCTCCACCATCGCCTACGCCATCGGAGCTACGCGTCATGGCCGCGACCGCTCGCAGAAGTCGACTGGCGTGTGAAGATGAAGTTGAGTTCGAGCACATCTGGATCCCAGATCCAGCTTTACCTGCAAGAGAAGAAGAGCCCAACCACGGCGATAACAAGAGGCCTAGGCATGGTTTAGCCCAAGACTAATTCGGTTGAGGCCCGACCACTGTAGACAGCCCCGATCGCAAACAAGTGGGCCTACTGTCAGGTGTGCTTCGTCAACTTTTTCCTTCTTAGTTTTAATCGATCCAAGTTTTTGTACTCCTTCGCCTCAGGAGATTTAAAGATAAGTATCAATAAAGTTAGTTTTTTCATTTTTATCTTCCACAATAAGTTTTTTTCTTAAACATAAATGGGTCAAGTAGCCAAACTTGTTTGTTGGGGCTACCGGAGAAGGCACTGTCCTGGTTCCTCCTACCACGTCTCACAGCTCCGCGCTTAACGACACGAGAGATACTGTCAGCTGCTCTCTAAATGGCATCAGGTCCCTAATGATCCTGGCTCCTACGCTGTTCACTAGCACATCCCTGGTTGCCGGACAGAGCCGGTAATCCTCTAATGAGTTACGTTACTCAACCCACGATTAAAATCAATGATATTTTTGCCTAAAGATACAATTTTTTTCTTTATAAACAAGAAATCTACTGAATTTTTGTCCTTATCTTTTTTCAGAAGACATCGGCACTATTTTCTCTGGCTTTGCACTAAGACACTAAAATAACCCTCGATATTTTCAGTATGCATCAACCACCAACCAAAGAGGCTCTCTCTCGCCGTATCGGCATACTTAAGTCACTAAATGGTTCATCGAGACCTGTGACCCATCCTTTTCGCCCTCCATTGGCTCGAGTACTCAGGACGTCTCTGCAAGATTTAGCTCCCTGCTAAGTCTTGGTCGGTGTGCTGGTCAAATCAGATGATCTCCTCCGAAGCTGGCTACGCTGGACATTCAAGTACCATATGCTCTACGCATTGGCAGAAGATAGTACGCAGAAGAACACATCATGGAGAAGCAAAAGTAGGGCCATCGACCTTCATTCATTCATCAACGAGCATTTTTACTAGGAGGATTGTAACCTAACTGCAACTCCTAGTCAAAAAGCTCGTTGATGACCCACTCAGCAGGAGCACGTCGACGATTTCTTTAGCCTCGGTGAAGAAATCTCGGGTCTCCTTCTCCATGATTGTGATGATCTCAAGGTTGTCAGAGTCAAGGCCATGGGCATCAAAGCCAATGTGCCCACAGATGGCATCCATGGCTACCACTGCCCCATACCACATGCCGTGCTGCGCCACCGCATTCACCTGCGGCACGATTTGGTTCAACCGCTGAACCACACTGTTTCCCTGGGCGTTGATGAAGTTTGCAGTGGCATTCCTCATGACCTGCACCGCCTTGAGGTGTTGGGTCTAGTCTATAAAGAGAAACCAAAGAAGTAAGCAATGGACGACTCCTTCGATGAAAAACCCACAACAGAAGAAGATGTGTTGCTTACCGGCAAGCTGCGCATCGAAGGCCTGGAGCTGCTGGTCGAGCACGGCAACCTCTGTTATCCTCCCCTGCAGCGCCTCCTGGTCCTCCTAAAGCTAGGTCCGCAAGCCCCAATCTCTGTAGCCTGCTCCTCCTCATCCAGATCTTCCGCAATGAGCCACTGGTGGAGCTCCATGTTGGCGGTCTCCAACTGCTCGTTGCGGCTGATCGCCTGCCAGCACCGCTCCTGGGCAATAACCATCTGGTCGTATTAAGGACTGTCCAGTGGCAACTGCATGTCATCAGTGTTAGCGGACAACTTCACTTCATCCCCACCCTCTCCGACCCCGGGTGCGACCGCCACCGCAACCCTAGGAGCCGATACCATAGCCCCCGCCACCTCGGTAGCAGGGAGCGGTGCCATTACAGCAACCGTTGCAGGGGCTGGGGCCGCCTCTGCCTCCACCTCCGGGAGCAGGTCAATGACTAGGGCAACTGTGGCTGCCATGGCGGTGCTTGAATCCTCCCTGGAGGAGAGGATTTGAAAGGCCTACAAATCGAAGAAAGAGAAGATCAAATCGGGAAACCCAAGCACTACCCAATCCCCAACCAAGAATGGCTTGGCTTACCCGGTCCATGGCCTCACCCGCCGAGAAGTCACCTCCTCCTCCGATGCCGTGGGACGCTTGCCGTGGTGGTCCATAGATCTGCTCTGGTTGCACCGGCGAGGGTTTCCTAGTAATGGAGAACGGGAGCGATGACAACGACGGGGATGTGGAAGCAGGAGAGTTGTAGTGTGGAGTGCAGCAGCCTCACAGGCCAAATTTATAAGATACGTTCGGAGAACTCGAGATGTCACACGCCTGGACGGAGGTTTCCCACTGTGCTCGGCTGCTTCGATTACCGTGCGCAGTGGAGAATGCGCAGGAGGTGCATTGATTGCGTGTTTGGGAACCGCTCCCATTCGAATGACCGCCTGTTTACTTCGAGGGTTGGACCCACTTCACTCGTGTGGGCATGGCTTGTGGGCCATCATGGTCCCGAGTGTGAACGTGGGCCAGGATACTTTATTCCCCCCGTGCGTTGAAATGTGTATCTAATCCAGATTGCGGCGCATGTGTCCGATAGTTTCGGGATTTAACCCTAGATTTCTTTTTAATTACTTACTTCTTTCCAAATTTGTTCTAGATTTTATCCTTAAATCTGGGCACTACTATTGTGGGTCAAATTTCTCACACCTGGGGACTGCTTGCCAGTCCTTCACCTGGTGATGTTTGTGTGCCAAGGATTCCTGATGCCCTTGGCCCGCTCGAGCCCACGCGCTGTTCCAAGTACACCTGGGGACTGCTTGCCAGTTATCCAGCCAGTGTTGCATGTAAACCGTGGGATCCCGGCACCCTTGGCCCGGTCAAGCCCATGTGACATTCCAAGCACACCTGGGAACTGCTTCCCAGTTATCCACCTAGCGTTGCTTATGAACCATGGGATCCCGGCCCCCTTGGCCCGGTCGAGCCCATGTGACATTCCAGGCACACTTGGGGACTGTTTGCCAGTTATCCACTCAGCATTGCTCGTGAATCGTGGGATCTCGGCCCCCTTGGCCCGGTTGACCCCATGTGCTTTCCAAGCACACCTGGGGACTGTTTGACAATTTTTCCACCTAATAGTGCTCAAGAACTGTGGACTCCCAATGCGCTCGGCCTGGCCGAGCCCATGAGCTTTCCTGAGCACACTCAAGGACTGTTAGATAGTTGGCACACGTCTTAGTCCTTGGCTCGTAGCCTTGCTTGATTAGCACTGTCTTTGACTTTTCTAAAAAAAGCTAAATATAGCATATCCTATCTTCTATCGAGCTTGGGGACTACGTGGGCCCACGTCACTTGCCATGACTTAGGCCTATCTTTAGTTTTCAGGTCTAGATATGGGTATTAAGCATTCGTCACACTTGGTTGGATTTCTTATTTGACTTTTTCTTCGAAAAGCTCAATATAACATATACTATCTTCTATCGAGATTGGGGACTATGTGGGCCCATGTCACCTCGTGGTGACTTGGGCCTATCTTCTCTTCTTGGTTCGATGCTCCTACCTCTATGGATGATTCATGTTGGCATTCCAGTGATTCTCCATATCACGTGTTTAACATGGGCCCACATCTTAGGACATAAATTTTTTTCTTTTTTCTAGAACATCATGCATCTTTTGATAGACCACCTTCCTTAACATAAGCATGGTCGGGAGCAGACTCATGAACTGCTTGGGAGAAGTTTTGACAGTACGGCCTGGTCAGCATCAGTGCTGGCTGGGACAATGTGATCAACATCAGTGTCGGTCGGGACAACGTGGTCTGCATCTTCACTACTCGGTGTCACGGGGTCTGCATCTTCACCGCTCGGTGTCATGTGGTCTGCATCTTCACTGCTCGGTACAGGACAAGATGATGACTCCCTCAAGATACATGATGCTCGGGGACTAGCTGTGGGCGTATAGAACCCCTATACCCTCACGACTAGACTTTAGGCTGCTCGGTACTAGACAGCCCAGACTAGAAGATGAATGCTGGTCCATCATCATTCTGATCGGTGGGTTAGATGACAAGTCAAAAGCCCATGTTTCGCTACTGTCCAGGTCGGTGGGCCACACGGGAGCTGAAGGCTGCTTGGCATGCAAGGAGTCTTAGTTGGTTAGATCTTCATGTCCTCCAAGGACATGGCACAATGTAACCGACTATAGGAAAACCCTAGATATGTAACCTTGTCTCCCGACCATATAAGGTGGACAAGGACCCCCCTAGAAGAGGAACTTTTACATCTCATTGTGCTCTAGTACTCATCAATACAGTAGCAGAGAGACAAGACGTAGCGTTTTACCCTCCCGAGCGGCCTGAACCTGGATAAACCCCGGTTGTTCTGGTTTTTGTCTTGCGTCTCACCTCTTGATCGTAGATCTTAGTGTGCCCTCACCGCAATCTACTATCCCAGGCACCCTGTGGTAGACTGCCGACGAGATTTCATCGACACACACATAATCTTCTGTGTCAGAGATGGCTATAGGCCAGTAGAACCCTGCTCGGTAGGCTTTCCCGACAAGCGTTTGGGATGCTGCACGGTTACCACAAGTGCCTGCGTGAATATTCTTCAGAAGTTCCTTTCCCTCTTCTGGGGTAATGCACTTTTGGTAGATCATGGACCTTGGACCTTTGCGCATCAGCTCGCCATTAACCATGAGGTAGGCACGGGCTCTGCGCACCAGCTACTGTCGTTCGATTTCGTCCTTCAGGACAAGGTGGTCATTCAAGTATTTGACAAAGGGCTCTCTCCAGTCTGGCTGGCGAGGCGCTTCCAACATGGCTGGTTCGTCAGCCGGTAGTGGCTCATTACCTTCGTCAGATCCCTACTGGTCGATGTGGTCATCTTCAATCAGTTGATATTTGTCGCTGAGCGCTGCTGAGCTGGTCAATAGTGGGGCTCAAAGCCTGATTGGGGATCGAAGGCTTAATTAGATCTTCAACAAAAACTCCAGGTGGTACCTCGACTCGAGACGATCTGAGCTTAGATAACTCATCGGCACCTATGTTCTCGGCACGAGGTAGGTGATGAAACTCCAATCCATAGAACTTGTTCTCCAGTTTGAAGATTTCGGCCAGGTAGGAATCCATATTTTCATTGACAACATCCCAGTCTTTGCTAACTTGGCGAATGACCAGAGTAGAGTCCCCATGCACCAGGAGCCTCTTAATGCCTAGCTCGACTGCAATGCAGAGGCCGTGGAGGGCGGCTTTGTACACGGCCATGTTGTTGGACGCCTTGAAGTGGATATGCAAAACATAGTGAAGCGTATCCTTGGATGGAGATATGAAATAGACCCCTACTCTAGCGCCCTCGATGTTGACGGAGCCATCGAAGTACATCCACCAGTGGTCGACAGAAGTATCGACCAAGGGCAGGTTAAGGGCCGACCACTCCACAATGAAATCGACCAGGGCCTGAGAATTCACAGTAGTACGACTATGAAAACTCAGCGTGAACTCAGAGAGCTCTAACGCGTATTTGACAATATGACCACTGGCATCTCTATTGCATAGAATGCCGCCAAGCACAGCTTCCATGACCATTGTGATTCTATAGGCCTGGAAGTAATGAAGGAGCTTCCACTTGGTGATCAGGAGCGCGTAGAGCAGCTTCTGAACATGATTGTATCGCTACTTGGTCTTGTTAAGGACCTCGCTGATGTAATAAATGGAGCGCTGTACACTGTAGACATGCCTGGGTTCTTCACTCTTGACCACAATCACGGTGCTGACCACGTTAGTCATGGCAGTGATGTAGAGGAGAAGCTCCTCGCCATCCCGTGGGATCGTGAGTGCTGGAGGAGTCGTGAGATACACCTTGAGCTGTTTTAGAGCCTTGTCTGCCTCCTCCGTCCACTTGAACTTCTCTTTGGCTTTGAGTAGCTTGAAGAAGGGAAGCCCTTTCTCACCCATGCGGGAGATATAGTGGCTTAGGGACGCCATGCACCCGATTAGGTTTTGGATATCTTTGACGCTCTGTGGTGGTTGTAGATCCAACACAATTTGAACCTTCTCAGGATTAGGGCATATACCATCCTGGCTGACCATGTTGCCAAGCAGGATCCCAGAAGGAACGCCAAAGATGCATTTGTTGGGGTTTAGCTTCCACTGGAACTCATTGAGAGCCTTAAAGTTCCGTTCGAGGTTTGCCACCAGTGTGCTAGATTCCCGAGTCTTCACCACCACATCATCTACATATGCCTCGACAAGGTCATTGATGATCTCATCCTCAAGGCAGGCCTGGATGGCCCGCTGGTAGGTAGCTCCGGTGTTCTTGAGGCCAAATGACTTGGTCGTGTAGTAGAAGGCACTGAAGGGGGTGATGAAGGCAGTCTTCTCTTGATCCTCCTTCTTAAGGGCTATTTGGTGATAGCCCGAGTAGCAATCTAGGAAAGAAAGCAACTCGCAACCTGCATTAGAGTCTACAACCTCATCGATTCAAGGGAGATTGAAAGCCTATTTAGGGCAGTGTTTGTTGAGATCGGTATAATCAACGCACATTCTCCATTCATTATTCTTTTTGAGTACAAGAACTAGATTGGCTAACCACTCCAGGTGATACACCTCTTTGATAAAGCCAGCTACTAGAAGTTTGGCTACTTCTACCCTAATGACTTCCTTGCGGTCATGAGCGAACTATCTCATTTTCTACTTGATCGGTTTAGCGGTCTTTGAGACATAAGGTAGTGCTCGGTGTTTTCCCTACCGGGCATGTCCATAGGTTTCCGTGCAAACAGCGTGTCTTCCTATTTGGGGGGATGGTCGGCCCTGATCTTTGTCATCTTTGAGGGATCGGTCAGGTAGAGCTGGATCGTCTTATGCTGCTTGACCTTATTGGCATGCCACCGAGTAGACTCGACTAGGACCTCAAGGTCCACGGGGGGTGTCTCCTTGACCCCTAGGCTGGTATGCTTCAGGGCATGCATGAAATCATCAAACTCTATGGCTACATAGGCATCAGTTTCGCACACACAAGCCATGTAGATGTTGCTGTGTAGGGACAGGATGCCCTGCTCGGTAGGTAGCCTGAGCACGAGGTATACATAATGAGGTACCGCCATGAATTTGGCGATCCCTGGCTGGTCAAGGATGGCATGGTAGATGCCCTTGAAGTCAGCCATGATGAAGTTGATGTGGTTGATATGGAAGTGCTGCTTCATACCGAACTAGACGGGCAAGGTGATCTGCCCGAGGGGGTAGGAAGGCTTGCTCGGCATGATGCCCTAGAACGGGGAATCGTAAGGCTTCAGACTCCCCTTCGTTAGCCCTAGGTCTTTGAAGGCCAGATAGAATAGGATGTTCAGAGCGCTGCCATCGTCGATGAGCACCTTCTCAAATTGGACGCCGTCTATCACCGGGTCAAGGACCAGCGGGAACCAACCAGCATTGAGGATCATGGCTCACATATTCCTGTGACTGAACGATATGGATTGCTCAAACTAGGGCTGCACCTTGACGTCCATGACAAAACCGTCTGCCTCTTGGATCACCATGATGGCCCATGTGAGCAGCTTCTTATCATGGGCGTTCTCCAATCAGACCTTACCACCAAAGATAACGGCAGTTACATTCTTCATAGGATCTCGATAGGCATGTCATGGGTCCTGGTCTTAAGCTTCTTCCTCGTCTGCGTCCTCTTCCTAGATGGCTTTATTGGATTTAGCTTTTGGGGCCGGGCTTCTTGTTTGCGGTCTTCTCGAGTGCCTCCTTCACCTTGGCAATCGTCATGGCAACCGCAACGACTACTCTGTCAATGCGGTGAAGGGCCAGAAGTGGGCAAACGATGAAGAAATTGACAAGGTCCTTAGCTAGGACTGTCCTTGCCATCCTGGTAAGGGCCACATGCTTCGCGAGTGCGGGTTTTGAAGGAGGCGCTGGATAAGATCGCGAGAAAAAAGCCGTGACCAGCCCCCAAAGCCAAGGCCAAGAAAGCCGTCCAAGAGGAGGAAGTAGATGAGGAAGAAGCTCAAGATCAGGATCCAAAGCATGCCTACAGAGATCCTATGAAGAATGTAATCGTCGTCATCTTTTGTAGTAAGGTCGGGTTGGAGAATGCCCATGACAGAAAGCTACTGACAAGAACCATCATGGCTATCCAAGCATTGGACAGCCTCGTCGCGGATGTCAAGGTGCGTCCCAGGTTCAAGCAGCCCATATCATTCAGATGCAACGATATGTGGGCCAGGATGCCCGATGCCGATCGGTTCCCGCTAGTCCTAGACCCGGTGATAGACGGCGTCCGGTTTGAGAAAGTGCTCATCGACAGTGGCAGCGCCTTGAACATCCTATTCTACCCTGCCTTCAAGGAGCTAGGGATGATGAAGGAGAGGCTCAAGCCATACGAGTCTACATTTTGGGGCATCACGCCCGGCAAACCCTCGTACCCCCTTGGGTAGATCACGTTGCCTGTCCATTTTGGTACGAAGCAGCACTTCCGTATCAACCACATCAACTTCATAGTGGCTGACTTCGAGGGCATCTACCACACCATACTTGGTCGCCCTGGGATCGCTAAGTTCATGGTGGTTCCCCACTATGGGTACCTTTTGCTTAAGCTCCCTACCAAGCAGGGGATCCTGTCCCTGCATGCAAGTCTGACGCCTACGCCGCTACGGAGTACAAGGAGCTAAAGCACACCCTAGAGCACACCAGCCTAGAGGTCAAAGACATGCCCCCTGTGAGCCTCGAGGTCCCAATCGAAGCTGCATGACGGCCTTCCAACCAGGTCAAGCAGCACAAGTTGATCCAGCTCGATCCAACTGACCCCTCGAAGACGACGAAGATCGGGGCCAACCTTCCCTCCAAATAGGAAGACGCGCTCGTCTAGTACCTTCGGGAGCATATCAGCATGTTTGCATGGAATCCCGTGGACATGCTAGGTTTCCCCACGGAAAAGGCCGAGCACTACCTTGATGTCTTGAAGACCGCTAAGCCAATCAAGCAGAAAATGTGATGGTTTGCTCGTGACCGCAAGAAAGTCATTAGGGTAGAAGTAGCCAAGATTCTAGCAGCTAGCTTTATCAAAGAGCTGTATCAGCCGGAGTGGTTAGCTAATTCGGTTTTTATACTCAAAAAGAATAATGAATGGAGAATGTGCATTGATTACACTAATCTCAACAAGTACTGCCCAAAGCAGGCTTTCAATCTCCCTTGAATTGACGAGGTCATAGGCTCTCCTGCAGTTTGCGAGTTACTTTGTTTCCTAAATTGTTACTCGGGCTATCACCAAATAGCGCTCAAAAAGGAGGACTAGGAGAAGACTGCTTTCATCACCCCTTCGGTGCTTCCTGCTATACGACCATGTTGTTTGGCCTAAAGAACTCCAGAGCACCTACCAGCGGGCTATCTAGGCTAGCCTGGAGAAGGAGATCGCCAACGACCTTGTCGAGGCGTATGTCAATGACGTGGTAGTAAAGACTAGGGAATCTAGTACGCTGGTAGCAAACCTTGAATGGACCTTTACAACCCCAAACAAGTTCTAGTGGAAACTAAACCCTAAAAAATCCATCTTTAGTGTCCCCTCTAGGATCCTCCTCGACAACATTGTCAGTCAAGACGGCATATGCCCGAACCCTGAGAAGGTCAAAATCATGCTAGATCGGCAACGACCATGAAACGTCAAAGACATCCAAAAGCTAACCAGGTGCATGGCAGCCCTAAGCCGCTTCATCTCCCGGATGGGAAAGAAAGGGCTTCCCTTCTTCAAGCTACTCAAAACTAAGGAGAAGTTCGAGTGGATGAAGGAGGCCGACGAGGCTTTCATGTAGCTCAAGGAGTATCTCATGAATCCCCTAGCTCAAAGTGATTGTGGTCAGCACCGTGATTGTAGTCGAACGTGAAGAAACTGGGCACGTATACAGAGTACATCACCCAGTCTACTATATTAGTGAGGTCCTTAACGAGACCAAGTAGTGCTACAATCACGTTTAGAAGTTTCTCTACGCACTCCTGATCACCTAGTGTAAGCTTCTTCATTACTTCCAAGCTAATAAAATTATGGCGGTCACGGAAGCTGCCCTAGGCGACATCCTGCACAATAGAGACGCCAGTGGCTGTATGCTCAAATACGCATAAGAGCTCTCCAAGTTCATGCTAAGTTTCTGTAGTCATACTATTGTGAAGTCTCAGGCCCTGGTCGATTTCATTGTGGAGTGGTCGGACCTCAACCTACCCATGGCGGATACATCTGCTGACCACTGGTGGATGAACTTTGATGGTTCCTTGAACATCAATGGCGCCAGGGCAGGGGTCTACTTTATATCTCCATCCAAAGATACAATCTGCTATGTCTTGCCCATTCACTTTATGGCATCCAACAACATGGCTGAGTACGAAGCAGTCGAGCTCAGCATAAAGTGGCTCCACGTGTATGTGGATTCTGCTCTGGTAATCCGAGAAGTCAGCAAAGACTGGGATGTCATAAGCAAGAAGATGGATGCCTACGTGGCTGAAATCCGCAAGCTAGAGAATAAGTTCTATGGATTAGAGTTCCATCACGTGCCTCGTTTCGAGAACATAGGTGCTGACAAGTTATTCAAGCTTGGATCATCCCGAGCTGAGGTACCACCTGGTGTTTTTGTTGAAGATCTAATTAAGCCTTCGATCCTTGATTAGGCTTACAAAGCACCCGCTCCTAGTCCTGATAACAACCAGCTCGTAGCAGCGCTCAGCGACACATACTGTGGGGGTATAGACCCCCTATAACCTTACGGCTATACTTTGGGCTGCTCGATACAAGACGGCCTAGACCAGAAGACAGAGGCTGGTCCATCATCACCCTAATCGGTGGGCCAGACAACAAGACAGAGCCCGTGGTCCACTACCGCCCAGGTCGATGGGCCGCACGGGAGCTGAAGACTGCTTGGCATGCAAGGAGTCTTAGTCGGTTCGATCTTTGTGTCCTCCAAGGATGTGGCACAATGTAACTGACCATAGGAAAACCCTAGATATGTAACCTTGTCTCCCAACCATATAAGGCAGACATGGATCCCCCTAGAACAGAGAACCTTTCATCTCATTATACTCTGATACTCATCAATACAGCAGCAGGACGTAGGGTATTACGCTCCCGAGTGGCCTGAACCTGGATAAACCCTAGTTGTTCTGGTTGTTTTTCTTGCGTCTCACCTCTCGATCATAGATCTTAGCATGCCCTCACTGCAATCTACTACCTCAGGGTACCCTGTGGTAGACTGCCAAGGATATGTCATCAACAGTGGCGTGCCAGGTAGGAGGTGCGCGATCTAATTAGCAGGCGATCAAGATGGCTTGTTCCTGGCTTCCATGGAGTTCGATACAGGCATCTCCTCGGTTCCTTCACCTGGACCACCTGCATGGCGACCTCACTCGTGTTCACGGGAGCAGTGCAGCCGGTCCCAGCTCCGGCTGCAATGCAGGCGGCACCACCGCCAACTGCACCAACTTCTTTACCAACAACCCAGATCTCGGGCCCGGCCCCGGATTCTTTGCTTCCACGAGAGCTACCTTGTTACCAGAGGAGGCACATCGCAACTCTGATCTGATCAATCTAATTGATCGGCATGGGGCAGGCCTGGCTGAACTCCTCGAGTACGTGGAGACCACTCTCGCACGCCTCCGCGCCAAGTACTTGGACTTCACCCCTGTCCAGCCATGATGGCGTAATCGCGCTAAGCAATCACACCGCGCAGATCCAAATCTACCTGCGACACCAGGGCAGCCTCCTGCCCATTAGGTAGGCAATGCTTGGCACCAGCGAGGCTGTACGCGCTAAGCTGGTGGCCCACGCTGACCAGATCCAAATCTGGTCCCAGACCGAGCACCACCTATTGACCATAGGGGAGGACCCTCGGTTCCTTGCCGAGGCAGACCCTCCACTGACCCGACCAGGATCACCGTAAGCAGTGCAGTGTGCACCATCAAGCTCGCCGCCCGCGTGGACCAGAACCAAATCTGGATGCCATCCGAGGCCCACCTCTAGTCATGCTGGACGAGTTCATTAATGTGCACTAGCATGCGCATAGGCTCGACCCGTATCGTTAGGATCCGGGAGCACAACGGCGTCAGCACCACATAGGCATGCATAGCCTGCACAATGGTTGGTAGGTCCAGTCACTCTTGGCCTAAGCAATGCTCCTGTCTTCCCACACGGGTTGAACAATGCGGCCATGTCGTACGCAAGGAACCTGCCAATTGTTCCCCAGTGACATGATGATCACCACCTCGACCTAGATCCCAATCTGGTTCTGGTTCCTAAGGATTCTAGACCAGTAGTCAGCATGGTGGCCCTACAACAAATCACCTTCGGGTCCGATGCTACAGTCCCCGAGGATGACGTCATGTTCGGCCAGCTTTCTAGGCTTGACGATATCCCCTCTGGATCCTTCAACTTTATCGAGTTCCTCCTCTCCGACAAAGAGAGTCCTAAGGTTCGGAGTCAGGAGAACGTTGAGGCATAGATCTCGACCACACCGGTCCACCAGACCTAGTCCACCAGTGTGTGTTGACACCGTTTTTTGACACGTGTCAATATGGACCGAAAACTG
>CM041636.1:2455844-2501891 GCA_023333625.1 Bothriochloa decipiens | reverse complement strand
TCAGGTTTTATTCAAATCTATCGTCCTTGTCGATTAACAGGTCAAATTGACTGGCACGCTCCGGATATCAATTTCGGGTATTAGCCCGGTGTGTTTGCAGTTATAATTTTGCATCAACAGTGTGATATCAAACACCCCTAGATTCCCACCAGGGCTTCATGGGATGGTATTCATGGTTAGCGCCAATGAGCCCCCTGTCTCGAACGAGATGGACGAGCAGAGGTTACAAAGAGAAGCATGGAATGCCAATCATGACTGGCGACGCCTCATAGAGGCTCAAGCCACCAACGGCGATGATCTTGCCAATGGTCCCGTCAATGGCAACGGCCCTGCCAACGGTGGCGTCGGAGCCAACCAGGGAGCTAACGGTGCGGGCCTTCAGCCTCGTCGCCTCCAGCGCAATCTCCATGGCGACTTCAACATGGTCGGAGACCAATGTTGATGGTCCTTAACTACCAATCTTGACTGTCATTATCGCATTAAAATGAGGATAACCTACAATATGTTGATAATTCACCTAGTTCCACTTGTACTTTGAGTTTATATTTGTATGCAGGAAAAGTACCAAAAATATGTGTAAATGGACCAAATGGAGGCAATGGAATGTGGCAGGGCCAGCAACCCAGCCAGGGCCTGGGCGCCCACCCTAGACTCAGGGCGTCCACCCTAGCCAGGGCACCCACCCTGACTCAGGGCGCCCACCCTGGCCATGTGACCGACTCCCCATGGCTTTCACACCGTCCAACAAGGTCGTTTTGATCTGATGGTGGTCGATGGATGTCACATGGATCCTTGGGGTACAAAGTCTATCTAAAACCGAATCAAAACTGACTTTAGTCGCATGCAACCGACTTGGGGGAGTGAGGCATCACTGTTGGATCAAAGGTCAGTGCGAGTGGACGGTATGTCTAGGGTGCCCACCCTTGCCAGTGCACCCACACTGGACCTAGGGCGGCCACCCCCACTCTCAAGGCTACCGACCTGTTGATGCAAAGATCTATCTGCAAACACACCGGGCTAATACCCAAATTCGATATCCGAAGCGTGCCAGTCGATTTGACCTGTTAATCGATAAGGATGATAACTTGAACAAAACTGAACGAGATGACAGCGATGCGCCCGGACGTCAAAGCTCAGATTGCTCGGGAAAGCAGAACTTGCAAGGTCGCCGGAGATCAAGTTGATGCAGCCCGTCGATTCTTGAAAGAACTCGTTGAAAAGACAAAGTCGTCGAAAAAAAGTACTGGTAGAAGTAAATTATGATAAAAAGTAGATTGGTTTATTGATGCCTGGATATTCATTACAATGGCTTCCGTCACATATTTATACTCTGCTATTCGAAGAATCCTAACCAAATACGAAAAGCTTAAATATAGAAAAATAAACTTATTCCTTATACGAACTCTATCTCTAAAGGAAAGAAATAAAACTCGTATAGGAATTGGACTCAGACTACACTATGAAAATTAAACTCGCATGATGCCGATCCTCTGTTCGTTTCCACCATGATGAAGCCATCTCTTTTCATTGGCATACTCCCTGGCATCGGCAACAATCTTCTAGTCTCTCGGCTAGTCTCGTCAGCAACAGCTCTACAGTTTCATCGGTAACAATCCTCTAGCTCCCTACCAGTCTCATCGGCAACAGTCCCTTAGTCCTATCGTCAATGACTCAGACCAGTCTACTCTTCATCGGCAACCACTCATCGGCAACATGCAATGCCAAAGAAAAAATAATAACCAATCCCTTATCGATTAGTTCAGTTTCCGATTCTCACCAACACGTGCCGAAAAATGTTGTCAACACATGCCCCCAATTTTGGAGTATAAAATATTTTATGCATCAAAATTCTCTCCAAGTCATGATTACCCATCACCGAGCCGCCTGAACGTCCCCTCGAACATTGCGCGCGCTGCGGTAAAAACCCTGTATCAATGGGCCCATAAAACACTTCCTCCACCGCGGCCCATCCTTCACTCTCGATTCAACCCTAGCTTTTTCTCTCTCTAGCGGCAACATCAGCAAGCAATCTTCCGGCGCATTCGACTGGTGACATTCTCAGCGGCAGTCTTCAATCTCGATCAGCATTCTTCGCCCTTCTCGGCTTCATCCGTGGCCATGGCTATCAACTTCGATGTCCCCAAGGTTAATTTTCTTCTTCTTTTGACAATTTTTCGTCTCCTTTTCTGCGTAGCCCATGATTCCTCCTTATCTTCCTTCTTGACTTTTATCCCAGGAACTTTTCAATAAGCTCATCATCCCCACACACCAGGACCAAATAATCTGCCTAGGTCCAATGGGGAATCTAGATCCGACTGAAATCATCAACACTGAAACCAACCGCATCCCTTCAGGGCTCAGAATTTTGATTTGGACCTCTGGACTGACACTTTCTGATCCTGGCCAAATATCACCAAGGGATGGAAAGATTGGTATTTGAGGGTTGCCAGGCCATTGCAAGTTTATTGGGCAGAGCGTAGATTAGATCAATGCATTAGACTATCCATTGCCAACATGGAGAAGAACGAGTCATTGTTAATTGCTGCCTCCTACTTCTGGTCTGACACCATGAACGCCTTCATCTTCAAACATGGACCAGTCTCTCCAACCCTTGCGGATGTGTTCATGCTCACCGGCCTAGACATTTCATCTGCCGATGACAACACTTTGTTTCAGAGGAAACCCAAATATTGACTGACCACCTGAAACATCAGCGGCTGGACTAGGTACATCAAAGAATATCAGAAGTCCGGATCGGTAAATTAGAGGGAGCATTCAGCCTTCTTGAATATGTGGCTAGAAAAGTTCATTTTCTGCAGCAGAACAGTCGGACCCACCAAAATGCATCTATCTGCAGCAGAGATGCTAGCTAATGGCACCAGACTTCCTCTAGGCCGATACCTCCTTGCCTCCACTTATCATGTCCTTCATCAAGTTTCGCAACGGTTGTTGCAAAACGAACCCATCGGCAATCTGGGAGGTCCTTGGTGGTTCATCAATATGTGGCTGAATGCACATATGCACAAGTACCTTCAAGTTGATCTGTTCGCCCAGCAGTTTCCCCGAGATCTCCCTGAAGATTATCAATTTGGGGAAGAAGAATCGGCAACACACCCTCCCCTCAATTTTGGAGAAGCATTAGCAGTACTACCAGGGGCAGAGGCAAGTAGAACTCAGATCGACAACTTCTTCCAGAGATTCTACATTGGCATCCCTCCTGAGCTCCGGGCTTGGGTTTCCTCTGCTCTTCAATTTTGTCAATGACGCTCTGAATAAAGACATAGAGATTCTTAGTGCAATAATCACCCCTCGTGCCATTTCGGTCAACATGTTTGGTAGTGGGAAGAACATCCATACTACATATGAGTTTTACAATCCATCGGCAACAGCAAGACAACTGGCCTTCTGGCAACTACCCATCAAACTCTGCTATGCTGATGTGATCAAGCCAAGAGAAACCATCGTCAATAACATGGACTGGTGCAAGATAGTTACTCTTCCTCCCGATGCCGATACCTCTAACATCGACCTGACCGATTGGGCACCGGCTTCCTTTATCACCGAATCTTTCAAAGTATGGTGGCAAGAGTGGAAAGAGCAACTATTCTTCGCATCTCCTCACTTCTACTGGAATCTCATCGACACTGATTATGCCATACCGGCAACTAACTCCTTTTCAACAGATTGATGACCCGATTCCCACGCTGAGCAAGAGTGGCAAAGTCATAAAACTATGGCTGATATCCCCAATATCTATAATCAGCCACAAAGCTCCTTCACTAAACGCTCTAGTGTACCATGGTCGTTCCAAAAAGAGCTCCTTCAAATCAAAATCGACCCAAAATATGGCTACTCCATCGGACACGGCTGCTTCCTCAGCACGGGCGTCCCAGGTAATCGTCTTGTTTTCTTCTGTGTATGTCGATTACTGTGACATACTGATCTCATATTTCAGGGCACGAGTTCTACACCTGTCGAATCTTCATCGGCAATTCATCCTTCATCTCCACCTGTCGCACCTTCGTGGCCACGCCTCGTTGTCCTTGATGATTCTCCAGAGGTACTTTTTAGTTTAATCTCTGATCATCGCATCGGCACTTTCACTCATCTGCTTCTCTCATAGCACCAAGTAACTGTGTCAGCAACCGCCCCAAGTGCGTAGATATCTCATCCATCCATTGCCGATGCCCCCAGCCATCTGGAGTTGACGTATCTCAGCACAAGCGCAAGGTTTCATTAGATGAAGAATCTCACTCAAAGTAGGCAAACCTCACACTAGTTCCAGTTGCATCATCAGTACCCTCGCCTCGCCAGACATTGCCTGATATTACTGCACAGGCTTCTCCATCGGCAATTGTACCTGTACAAGAATCTTCATCGGCGTTGGCGCCGTAGCAGCAACCAACCGTAGTTTTAGCACAGGAACTATCATCGGCAATTATATCCTAGGTCGCCTCTTCTAGCCAAAGGCGAGAGATTGCCTTGAAGCAAGTAAGTCAACTCCCTTAGTTAATTCTCATCAGTCATATCCTTTAGCTAACAACCTTCTCCCTTTGAGGAGCAAGACTCCCTCGATAGTTTATTCTCCTTTTCTATTAGTGGAGTCATTCCTGATGATGAAGAGCATGAAGAAAGTTCTGCTCCAGCCTTTGAAACCATATCATCTGAAACCAAATCAAAGCTGGAGACATTGCTATCCCTGCTGCAACAAGAGACGTCTCAGTTGATCCAGGATTCTGACTCCACCAGGGCAACTTTCAAGGCAATCCGAGGCCAGATCCCTGTCGATGCTGAAGAAGCGCTCTTCCAAGCTGCACATCTAGAGAATCGGCAACTTTAGTATCAGAAAGCCACTCAACACATTGCCGATAGGGCTACCCAAGCAAAACTCTAGGAGGAGATGATGAAGTATAAACAATCTACCGATGAGAAACTGGAAGAGAAGATCTCTCAGCTATCGGCAAAAAGAGAAGCTTTGTTAGCGGAGCTGAAAAAAGTTGAAGAAGCCCTGGATATAGCCAATCAAGAGAAAGTCCAAATGCCTGATGCTATCAAGATCCTCCAGCAGGAAAGGGACAACCAAGCCCTCAAGACACTGGCTCTCAAGAAGAAGATCAAGCTAGTAGAAGGCAATGCCAATGAAGATGAAAAAACACTAGAAGAAGCCAACGAGATTCGCCTGCATGCGATATCGATTGTCCGTTCATTGCTGAATTTGTAAAACTTCTTTCATCAGCTAAGTAACGCATCGACAACTTGTAGAACTCCATATTCAATATAATGCCGATACATCTTCACTGAACCAATAGTTGTATCTATTTCTTCATGCATCCACCCAAATACTAGGATAATATTTCTTCAAATATTTACCATTTAATGCTCTTGGAAATACTTCTCCCTCAAGAGTTTCTAGGATATAAGCATTACCAGGAACGGACTGACTTATTCGATAAGGACCTTCCCAATTAGGAGACCACTTGCCAAACTTCACGCTCTTAGTCCCAATCGGTAAGATCAGTTTCCAGACTAGGTCAAAATTAACAAATTCCTTCACCTTTACCTTCTTGTCATACCACCTAGCAACTCTTTCCTTACTCTCTTCAATGCTGACTAAAGCCTTTAGCCGATGACCTGCCAAATCTTCTAACTCATCTTTCATGAGTACACTGTAATCATCAGCCCACAATTGATCTTGATGAAAAATCCGCCTCGAACCGGTCTTAATTTCCCAAGGAAAAACTGTGTCATGTCCGTATACCAACTAATAAGGCAATACTTTAGTAGCACCATGGCATGCCATTCGATACGACCATAAAGCTTCGTTCAAAACCGTGTGCCACCTCCTGGGGTTTTCCTTAATCTTGTGCTTAATGAGTTTAATAATCCCTTTATTAGATGCTTCAGCCTGACCATTAGCTTGGGCATAATAAGGAGAGTTTAATACTTTAATTCCCATTTCATCAGCAAATCCATCAAACTCTCCTGAAGTGAACATGGTCCCTTGATCAGTTGTAATAGTCTGAGGAATACCGAATCGATACACAATATGCTCCTTCACAAAACCAATCATGTTTGCCGACATCACATTCTTCAAAGGAATCGCTTCAACCCATTTTGTAAAGTAATCGGTGGCAACGAGTATGAATTTATGCCCTTTGCTTGATGGTGAATGAATCTGACCGATGAGATCAATAGCCCATCCTCAAAATGACCACGGCTTCATTATGGGATTCATTGTCGATGCAGGTGCCTTTTGGATGTTGCCGAATTTCTAACATTCTTGACACCCTCTAAAATACTTGAAACAATCTTCAAGTATTGTTGGCCAGTAATATCCATTCCGCCTAATCATCCGTTTCATCTTGAAAGCCGAATGATGTGCCCCACATACTCCTTGATGAATTTCGCCCATTAAACTCTTTGACTCTACTTTGCCAAGACACCTAAGCAAAACTCCATCCATTGTCCGATAATATAACTTATCATCAAGGAGTACATACTTAGTAGCTTGAAACCTTACACGTCTCTCGACTTCCCTAGATGGATCTTTCAGGTAATCGGCAACCTCCTTCATCCAGTCATCGGCATCAATTACCGATGTCATCACTTCCTAGATCGGTTGATACCCCGAAGCATGCTGTGCTAACCGATTAGCCTCTTCATTATGCAATCTGGAGATATGCTCCAGACGGAAATCCTTAAACTCCTTCAGTAATTGTCGACATATTTCATAATACAAAATTAAAACCTCACTTCGACATTCATATGCCCCAGCTAATTGATTAATAACTAGCATTGAATCACCAAAGATCTCAACAGCATCGGCACGAACTTCCCTGAGTAACTCCAGTCCTTTCAACATAGCCTGATACTCAACCTGATTGTTTGTAGATGTAGTGGCAATCGGCAATGAAAATTCGTATTTCTTCCCTCGAGGTGATATCAACACAATGCTGATGCCTGCTCCTTCTCCATATGTAGAACCGTCAAAGAAAAGTGTCCAGGGAGCAATGTCTAAATAATTCATCATACCGCAATGCTGAGTAACAAAATCGGCCATCACTTGCCCCTAGACTGCTTTAGCCAATTCACAACGCAGATCAAACTCTGATAACGCTAAAATCCACTTGCCGATTCTTCCACTTAGAATTGGCATCAACAGCATATATTTGACCACATCGTTTTTTCATATAACAGTGCATTCGGCTGTTAACAGATAATGTCTTAATTTAACATAGGAGAAATATAAACATAAGCATAACTTTTCAATGGCCTATTACCTGGTCTCAGCATCTACCAACCTTCTGCTCAGATAATAAATTACACGTTCTTTCCCTTCAAACTCTTGGATTAGAGCTGATCCAATGACTTGATCATCACCCGACAGATATAATCTAAAGGGTTCTCCATGTTGAGGTGGAACCAGCACTGGAGGATTCACCAAATACTTCTTAATTTCTTCTAAAGCCAACTGTTGTTCTTCTCCCCACACGAATTCCTGATCGGCCTTCAGCTTTAACAACGGACTGAAAGCTTTGATTTATCCTGATAAATTAGATATGAATCTTTGAACAAAATTAATCTTGCCGATCAGAGATTGTAGTTTAGTTTTATCGGCAGAAGCAACCACTTTATTGATGGCATCAATGGACTTCCTGCTAATCTCAATACCCCTCTGATGCACCATAAAGCCCAAGAATTGTCCTGCCAATACACCAAGTGCACACTTGTTGGGATTCATTTTCAACCCATGTTTCCTTGTGCACTCCAATATCTTTCGCAAGTTAGCCAAATGATTTCCGAAATCTCCAGACTTAACCACCACATCATCTATATAAATTTCAACCAACATGCCGATGTACTCATAAAAAAATATAATTCATAGCCCTCTGATAAGTAGCACCGGCATTCTTCAAACCAAAAGTCATGACTATCCATTCAAATAACCCCACATGACTTGGACATCTGAAGGCAGTCTTGGAGATATCTTCTTCAGCCATAAAGATTTGATTATAACTGGCATTTCTGTCCATAAACTAATATTCTGATGTCCAGCAGTGGCATCAATTAACAAATCGGCAACAGGCATCAGATAGCCGTCCATCGGTGTAGCCTTGTTAAGATTCCTGAAATCAATACAAACATGAAGTTTCCCATTTTTCTTATAGACAGGAACCACATTAGAAATCCATTCAGCATATCGGCATTATCGAATGAACTTTGCTTCAATCAATCTTGTTATTTCGGCCTTAATATCAGGCAGCACTTTTGGATTACATCGGCGTGTTGGCTGCTGATGTGGCCGAAATCCTTGCTTAATAGGTAGCCGATGCTCAACAATTGATCGACCTAACCCAGGCATCTCTGTATAATCCCAAGCAAAACAATCCTTATATTCTTTCAATAAAGCAATCAACTGTTCTCTGCTCTGGAGAGCTAACTTAGTACTAACAAAAGTTGGCCTAGGCCTACCGCCATCACCAACGTCTACTTCTATTAACTCATCAGCCGATGTAAACCCATGGCCTAGTTTTTCATCATCGGCAAACCTATCCATTACAACTCATCTTCAGAGCCGACTGCTTGGATCGGTGACAGCTCATAATCGGCAATTCTGAGAAATTCTGAATCCCATGCTTCTCCCGATATGCACTTTGACCGCTTGTAAGTTTCCGATTCGGCCGGTGCAATTATATAAGATGAATCACTAGGAACCACCTCAACTTTGTCTTCAACCCACTGCACGAGGAAATGGTGCATTGTAGAAGGAATGCAACAATTAGCATGAATCCAATCTCTTCCTAAGAGCAGGTTATAAGCACCTTTGCCACCGATGACAAAAAATGTGGTCTGCAATGTTTTGCTGTTAGCTCAGTGCATAGCGCTTCCTTAACCGGTGATATGTTACCTTCAAAGTCTTTAAGCTTCATATCAGTCTTGACCAGATCTTGATCTCCTTTTCCAAGCCTTCGAAACATAACATATGGCATGATGTTAATTGCAGCTCCTCCATCTATGAGTATCTTCGACACTGGCAGCCCATCAATCCTACCTTTGACAAACAAAGCTTTAAGATGCTGTATTTCATCATCGGTAGGCTTCTCAAAAATGGACATCATCGAATCCAGTGTCAATTGAGCTACTTGTTCAGAAGGAACAACATCCTCTTCATCATCGGTAAGTGCTAGGAATTCCATCGGCAATATGAAAACCATGTTGATATCTGCCGATGGGCCCTCATCTTTGCGCTTTGGCTGCCACACTTGAAAATTCACTCTATAAGAGTTTTCTTCTTTGCGCAGACCTTCTCTTCGCTCACATTGCATCTTCCTCTTCTGAGTTTTTGTCAAACCCTCAGGGCACCATTGAGGAAGTTTGTTTTCCAGACAGGCTGATAATGTTTCGTATTTGAATCTGGGCAGTTTACATTGGGATCCCTGCAAAATATTGCTTCATTAGGAACTCTTGCATTGACCATCTCTTTGAGCTCTTCTTGATTCATCAGAAAGCAGTCATCATGCCTACCAAGCCTTTCCTGTACACTGATTCTACCCCCCAGCCGATCATGCACTGATGCTCTTTCTCTGCTCGGCTCATTAATGCACCATCTCCGATCACCATAATACGATCTTTTTTCTGTCCGATCGGCTCGATCGTAACCATTGCACTCAGGGAAGCTATCAACAGTAGGCAATTTAATGCCTTCTTCCCAGCAATAGATGAAGAATGAGCATCTCCAATGATCTTCATGCCGATGCCATTCTTCCCGACGCAACTCCTCCTGTCACTGTTGATGGCGATCACTTAAAACTCTATATGGAGCATGCCTAGGAGGTCTTCTGGAACTATTGCCTTCTTCAACTACTCTTTTTCCCCTTAAGTCGTCAGTAGTTACTTGATTTCTGGGATCCACCGATGCGCTCTTCTTAGCGTTTGCCGATGTCAATACTCCAGTTTTGCTCACAGCATTCACCATGTTTGCTGGGAAAGGGTGTTGATCAATCTTCATTGGCTTTTGAGCTTTAGAGTTATCGAACTTAATTCTCCCAGACTCAATAGCCGATTGCAATTGCTATCTGAATACTTTGCAATCATTGGTACTGTGCGAAATTGCATTATGAAATTTGCAGTACCTCATCTTCTTTAGTTCTTCAACCGATGGGATCACATGATTAGGTGACAGCTTGATTTGGCCCTCTTGAAGCAGTAGATCAAATATTCTATCCGCCTTCGTGATGTCAAACGTGAATCTCTCTGGCTCCTTTTGACCAAAAGGACAAGATATTGGCTTCTTACCCTTCACCCACTCAGCCAGGCCGATAGTTGGTTCTTCATCTAAATCTGATTCCTCTGCTTCTTCTATAAAGGACACCTTTTTACTCCAAGCCTTCCTAGGTTCTGGAGCTCGAGCACCTTGATCAGAAATTCTCTGCACAATATGGCTTAAATTCTCAAACTCCTGTGAATCATACCTTTCCCTGAGATGCGACAGCAGACCCTGAAAGGCCAAACCAGCCAACTGGCGATCATCAAGCACTAAGTTGTAGCATCTGTTCTTCACATCTCGTACTCTTTGCACAAAGCTCTCCACCGATTCGTCGCTTCACTGTCTCAATTTTACCAAATCGGTAAGCTTTTTCTCATGGACACCAGCAAAGAAGTACTTATGGAACTGCCTCTCCAAATCTTCCCAAGTATGAATAGAGTTCAGTGGTAATGAAATAAACCATGTAAATGCCGATCCAGACAAAGAAGACGAGAACAAACAGACTCTCCATTCATCCCTGTTAGCTGCTTCCCCACACTGGATGATGAAACGATTGATATGCTCCATTGTCGATGTATCATCCTGTCCAGAGAACTTAGTAAAATCTAGCACCTTATACCAATTTGGAAAAGGAATTGAATCATACGCTGGAGGGTATGGAGTCCGATAGGAATAAGTATTAATCTTGGGCTGGATCCCAAATTGCTCTTTCATTATTTCCGCAATCTTATCGGTCCAAAACGCATCCTGATCTTGCCGATGCGCCGACTGAATTTTTGCTAGAGGTGCTGACTGATATGCTTGTACATATCCCTGTGGTACTCGGGTTGGAGGAGTCGGCATATTCACAGCATCAATCTGCGGAGAAAAGCTCATTGACTGTCTGGCCAATGTTTGATCCTGGAAAGATGCTTGAGGACAATACTCCTGAGTCCCCATCACCTGGTAGCTTGGCTGAATAGCATGTTGTTGAATTGGTGCTTGCCCTGACCAATTTTGATTATGACTTGACGACAATTGATGCTCTTGTATGACTGGATGATAATCAGCATAATTGCCTTGATTTGCAAGTAACCTAGGTTGAGATACAAACAGCACTATGGGCAGTTCTGTAGTAGAAACCTTCTGTTGCATTGGCGGGGAGCTTGCCAATGGATTTGCATAAGATATCTGCTGAGGAGGCACGTGGAATCCCATTGACAATGGTTGTATAGTAGGAGGTGTAGTAGAATAATGTGATACCTGAGTCATCGGCCGAACTAGAGTAGCCGATGTCATGGGACTCTTCCCTACTAAATCATGTACCTGAGGCAGTCCAGAATTAGCAGTAGACGGACCAAGAGGCATCCCATATCCCCACCAATTAGTAGCAACTTGTTTGTGTTGAACCGAAGGACCCGACATTGCCGATGCTGATAGATCCGTACCCAACTGAGTGATCTATCTTTCCTGACGTACCGAATCTGATCTTGCTGGTGTGGCTTCAATGCTAGGCGGTCCTGTTAAAGCTGGAGGATTAAGAGCTTTCATACTCTCAATAGCAGGAATTGCCGATGGAGTACTAACAGATGCCGATCCCGGCTGATGATATGCCGGCCCGACATAAACCGGTGCTTGTCCTTCTCTTAATGTTTGCACAATAGCATTGTAAACAGTATTGGACAGCACGGTGGAGTGGTTAATCAAAGCATGATTCAATACAGAATTAACCATCTCCTATAATTTACCAGGGTTGGAGTCAAAGGTTACCTGCCGAGGCAATGGCAGATCTTGCTTCTGGATTATGTCTCCACCCCTATTCTTACTGAAAGACTTCAAGTAGAGCTGCTTGTAATCTTCCATAGCTTTTTCCATGGCTAGCCTCTGATCTTCCTTGAGATCTGCTTCTGAGACTTCAATGATGTTCTCGGGGTTAATATCAGCAGGATTCTTCATGATGATTCTTTTTGACTTTGTCCCACCGGGCGTGCTAAAAGATGTGTTGATGCAAAGATCTATCTGCAAACACACCAGGCTAACACCTAAATTTGATATCCGAAGCGTGCTAGTCAATTTGACCTGTTAATCGACAAGGATGATAACTTGAACAAAACTGAACGAGATGACAGTGATGCGCCCGGACGTCAAAGCTCAGATTGCTCGGGAAAGCAGAACTTGCAAGGTCACCGGAGATCAAGTTGATGCAGCCCACCGATTCTTGAAAGAACTCGTTGAAAAGATGAAGTCGTCGAAAAGAAAAAGTACTGGTAGAAGTAAATTATGATAAAAAGTAGATTGGTTTATTAATGCTTGGATATTCATTACAATGCCTTCCGGCACATATTTATACTCTGCTATTCGAAGAATCCTAACCAAATATGAAAAGCTTAAATATAGAAAAATAAACTTATTCCTTATACGAACTCTATCTCTAAAGGAAAGAAATAAAACTTGTATAGGAATTGGACTCAGACTACACTACGAAAATTAAACTCGCATGATGCCGATCCTCTGTTTGTTTCCACCATGATGATGCCATCTCTTTTCATCGGCATACTCCCTGGCATCGGCAACAATCTTCTAGTCTCCCGGGCAGTGTCGTCAGCAATAGCTCTTCAGTTTCATCGGTAACAATCCTCTAGCTCCCTGCCAGTCTCATCGGCAACAGTCCCTTAGTCCTATCGTCAACGACTCAGACCAGTCTACTCTTCATCGGCAACCACTCATCGACAACATGCAATGCCGAAGACAAAATAATAACCAATCCCTTGTCGATTAGTTCAGTTTCCGATTCTTATCGACACGTGCCGAAAAAACATTGTCAACACGACCTCCAGAGCACTATAAAGGTGTCCCTCATCCTTCATTTGTAACACACACCACAAAAACACCACAAACACACCATGAATATCAAATACTTCTTCCATTAGAGTAGTCACTCTCCACATGCGAGTTGTAGTTCAATGGGTCTCCTAGTGAGAAGTAGAAGATACAACTAGAGAGTGAAGAAAAGCTTGGAGAGGAGTCGGCATGTCGGCGACCTCTCCAATTGTAGCTCGGCGGAGTCAACTCTTCTTCGAGTAATAAAGTCAGCCTTCTTCTTCTTCTATCATGTGGTAACTTTGTTCTATTGCATTACTTAAGTATTACTTTACTTTATTGTTCTTTACTTGTTTCGCCGCCTGGTTAAGGTGCTCTAGTTCTAGGTACCGAATTAGAGTAGTCAAGTTTATAGATTAAGCGAGGTGCTTAGGCTATAGCTTGCCTGTGAATACTCCTAAATCTCCGGAGGTGGTAGCAATAGGTGGTGACAGCCCTATTTGCCTGTGTAGTCCACCACGATAGGTTTAGCTTGAGTAGAGCTTTAGGTGCTTACTGTCGGAGCCATTTGCTGTGGTGAGTTCTGAAGGAGTACGCTCATAGTAATTAACTGTAGTAAGGTCTTTTTTAGTTTTTCCTTAGTCAGAGAACCCACACATATTCTCTCTATCCTTTTATCACCTATACTTGGATACACTTAGTTCTTCACTAGTTCATTTCACATTCCCCTGGAAATTTGATACCTTGGAATACTCCTAGGTGACATCCATGCGCTTGCGGATTTATCTGGGTGCTATATCCAGTGTCAACAAGTTTTCTGGCGCCATGGTGGGGAACGATAGCTGTTCTAGTTTAGAACCAAGTCATCTGAGTATCATTTATCCTTTATCCATCATACCATGAATCCCATTACTATCATTGAATACGCCTCTCCAAAGGGCACTAGATTCGAGCCACCTCCATCATCAAAGCCCATCCTTCCAAATGGTTATGAAATTAGTCCTTCTTTTGTAACTAAAGGGTACATTCACCTAATTGAGCTTGCATTGATCCATGGGTTTGCTTGCAAAGATCTTTTCCAAACAATAAAGTATTGCTCATGCATTCTAGGGTAGCCGGATGGGCTTAGCTACTGGGGTATCCTAGAGTAGCAGTCCTTATATCCTACTTCTCCATGGGTGAAGGCATCAAAAAGGACTAGTACTAAGGGGATCCTCATATGGTAGTGTGCAGGTGAAAATCTTACGCAGACTTGGTAGTAAGTGCATAAAAAGATGCAATACTAGATTCAAACCAAAAATTGAAGTGTTAGCTCCAATTATATACACACACCTTGTTCTAAGTCGGGGATGTCCTTAGCAGCTTGCTTGGTGAGACGCCAACAGGCGACTCTTCGAGCGCCACGGTTCATGGCACTTGTGGCGGCCTCTTCCTTGTAGGGATTCATAGCTGGTGAGGCATGGTCGATCTCTGGGCAGTTGGCAACTTTGTGGCCCTACTGGTCACATCCGTAACAAGGGATAGCCATGTCACTTGCAGATGCGGGTGTGGTGAGCTTCCTTTCTGGACAGTTAACAGCCTTATGGCCCTTTTAGCCACATCTAAAATAGGTTACCTCATCGAGGGTTGTGGTGACTCTTGCACTCTAATCTTCATCATTAGGGACGTCTTCAGTAGAACTATGCATAAGTTGCCAGCGAGCAGCTCGCGCATCATTGCAAACCTTCTTTGCTGAACCCTGGATCCTCTTGAAAGGAATCATGGCCAGTGATGCAATGTCAACTTCGGTACAGTCGATAACTCTGTGGCCTGGTTGTCCGCCTCCAAGCCAAATGAGAGGAGCGCAACTTGTAGATATGGGTGCGACAGCTCTCTCTCTTGGACAGACATGGATCTTGTGACCAGGATAGCCACATCCATAGTAGAAGAAGGGCACCTCTATTGTAGGAGTGGTTGTAGTAACCTTCCTTGTGTCAAGATGCTGAAGGGGGTGGCTCTTGAAGGTGCTGCTTGTAGGGAGATCATCCATACGCGGTCGTTGTTGGACCGTGTTGTGATATGATTCTTGAAGGTGATGCTTCCTACAAACGGGCATTCCTGTCTCTGGATGGGTCTTCTCTGACCTCATTGCCTCGTTGATGGCTTCTTCAAGGGTGTGGCAAGTCCTTGTGATAGCAAGGTGGTGGGAAACCTTCAATCCCCGGGTGAAGTAATACACCTTGTCCTTCTCAGTGGCCACACTTTCAGGGTGCACATACCGCATCAGGCAAAAGAAGCAGGTAGCATACCTGTGGACTGTATCTTTTCCCTGCTTGTTTCCTTGAAACTCTTCTGCCAGAGTGTCTTCTGCTTCTACTAGCACATGGCGTTCATAGAAGGCCTTAATAAACTCTTCCCATGAGATGTTGGCGGGGTCTTGGTGAGCTGTGCTGAATCCATTCCACCATGCTTGAGTGTTTCCCTCGAAGTGGTGGGCTATGATCCTGACGTGATTCTCCTTCGTGTAGATTGTTGATTTCAGCCACTCAGTCATGTCGTGCAGCGAATCTATGGCAGTGATAGGGTCATCATTGGAGCCATCAAGGGTAGGAAGCTCCAACAGGAGTGCACTAGCCAACTTCTGCTCAAACTCCTCACCCAAGGTTCCTAGAAGGTGAGTCTACTGAGCCAACACCCTAGCCAAGGGTGGTGGGGGTGGTGGAGAGCTCTCCTCAACATGGGTCCTGACGGGTGGTAGAGTGACGATCCTATGTTCTTCCTTCTCTGGGTCGAATCCAATGAGGGTCCTGTGTCCCATGTTGCTATGATTAGCACCGCGTCCATGACCAATGGTGGTGGAGAGCTCTCCTCAGCATGGGTCCTTCTTTTGGGAGTGGTGCATGGTGGCTCAGATGACCTGAACAACGGGTAGACATCCTGCTTCCAGATCACTAGACTTAGGGAACATGTGCGAGCAATGTGTTATTAACAGCTTAGCTCATCAATTAAGCACATTTAAATGATTTAAAACATTTTCATCTATCCAACACTCATTCAAAGAAGCATAAAAATCCATATGAAGCGATAAGATCCGATCATTCATTACACTGAGTTGGTTACATGGCGATGTCCCTAGTAGCTACACTAGAAGACTCATGAGAGTTTTTGCACTATGCGCAGGTAGGCTTCAAAAGGGGACAATCTACTCTACTTTAGAAGTGAGTCATGACTTCTTGTCCATTGCAGGGCTCTCTATCCACTTTGTACTTCATCTTCTTGGAGGATCATGGCTTAGGAAGCTGAACTGGGCCATGGAACGAAGCAGATGGATCATCGTTCATCTTGTGCAGCTCTGCATGGAAGCACTCAGGTGACTTGGGCTTAGCTAGGGCAGCTTCCTTGTCCTAGTTCATCAACCTTTTTAGTCTTGTCAACTCTTTTTCCATGCTGTTGCAGCACTTCTTAAGCCGTTTGTTGATTGGCTCATACTTCTTGCTCTTGCGGAGCTCTTCTTTTAGCTCTGCTATTTCCCTCTTCATCTCTTCTTCTTGGTTCTTATGGGTGGCCTCACTTTGTTGGTAGGAGTGAAGGTCCATGCGGATAGTCTCCATCCGGTGGGCATTCTCCCGTTCTCTAGCCATGGATTGCTCCTCGGCTTGGCGTAGCTCGTCACAGTAGCCATGCCTTTCTCCCTCCAACTCCATGATGTACCTATCTTGGTGGAGGATGTATGTTGTCAACGCTCAAAGGCAAGGGTTCCTTTGGTTGAGGGAAAGCTGTTCAGCAGTGATTATCTATCCTCGGATATCCCTGGTGAGGTCCCAAGCTTGGGGTAGCAGCAGGTATGGACCGTTCTTGAGTTTTTTATGGGCGTCATGCATCACGCGGCCAAGTGCCATGTGAGAGACTGTCTGAACTCCTGTTTCGACTGACATACCCATGCTTGTCTCAGTGAAACCTTGTCGTTCTTGTAAGGTCCTGCATGCAGGGACTCTGAGGTGTATAATGAAGTGTCCCTGGAGATCATTGGGTGATAGCTCAGCTCGACAGAAGCATCGATGTACTCAATGCGAACACCAAGCTCCTAGAGCACCTCACGAAGCATCTTCGCAAATCCTTCGAAGCCTATTACATCGATCCAGAGTCCATGAGATGCCATCGGCATTCAGAACCAAGAAAGAAAATTAGAAGTTAAGTGAGAGAGGAGGTGAGCCATGCATAAAAGCGTTATGCAAGGTCGGTATATAACCGAAAGTAGTTGAAGATCATCCTATTCTATCGTCCAATCCTATGGGTTTCGTCCTAGGGTCAAGCATGGCTCTGGTACCAACTAAAACATCCTCAATTTTCTGTGAGGGGAAAATACACAGAATGAAGGATAAAATAATAGCCCAGGAGGTCAAATCATCAATTATCCCATAACAGTTGATTATGAAGCCATACATCGAATAAAAGAATACAATAGAGGGGTTTATAGAAATATTACATCGCCACATGGGGGTCATTAGAGTGTTTAGCATCTAAAACAGCTACATAAGTAGAGGGATATCGCGGAAGCAACGTCTTGCACCATCTTGAGCGTAGGCACGGGACCATCTAATCTAATATACCATGACGCTCATCATCGCGTGCGCTCTGCCGTGTCTCCATTTAGCCCCGGTAGCTAGGTCTTCAAGCATCGAGCTGCTCAAATTGGAAGAAAGGGAGGAAGACGGTGCTAATCGAGCTCCGCTGGACCTCCACGCCACCATCGCCGTCGCCACCGTCCACCGTCGTTGACCGTCAGCTTAGACGCTCGTTTCCCCAAATTGGAACCACATCCATGCTCATCTAGGCATGACGAGTCCCACACGAATGTTAGCCACCACTCCGCTGTGCTACTACGCCTCGCCGCCATAGCCATGCCGCCCGGCGCCGTCGCTGCACGAGCGCCTGTGAGCCTGATGCGCACGGTAAGGCCATCCCCTTCACGCCGTAGCGCACTGCCACCGCCGCCGAGCCGCTCGGCGGCGCCGCCATGCACACGCCGGGAAGCCACCGCACTGCAAGCTTGCTGCAACCACACAGCTGAGCTAGCCTACCCCTAGCGAAGCCGTAGCGCTAGTCGAAGCTACCTTCCCCACGCGTTATGGTGCCCCGCTGCCGCGGCACCGCCGTCTGCCGCCGTCGGTGCATGGGCCAGCTAGCAAAGGACCGGTGGGCTTGCTTGGACCTCGCAACTACCATTGCCTACCCCTAGCAGTACCCTAACACCTGCCTTGTGTAGCCGCACCGGCCGCAGCTGTAACGTCCCGCCTCCTCAAGGCCAGGCCCGCTTACATCCGGCCGCTTATCTAGGACATAGACTGTCCTCACAGACCAACACTAGTCTTTTTTGCGCACTTTGTCCTCACTCGTGCGCACCCGGGAAGACTTCCCGGTCGGTCACCCATCCTTAAATTGCTCCAGGCCAAGCACGCTTAACCTTAGAGTTCTTTATTGATGGGCTTCCGGAAAAGAAGTTGCAACTTGTTGGTACGAGTATCCTATTAATCCTATTAAGCCCTGGGCCGAGGTGTTACATACTCACCCCCTTAGGAGACCGACGTCCTCATCGGTCAACCCCAGGCCAGGAACGTGCCCTCTTGGCCACGTCCGTGTGTCCAGTGCTAGCGCATGTGTCATGCTGTGTGACCACTCCGGATCCACACCAGCCATGCACACCATGCCTGCGCAACTGACACACGCGTCCGTGAAACCGCAAGGGTCGGCTCTGATACCAACTGTAACGTCCCGCCTCCTCAAGGCCAGGCCCGCTTACATCCGGCCACTTATCTAGGACATAGACTGTCCTCACAGACCAACACTAGTCTTTTCTGCGCACTTTGTCCTCACTCGTGCGCACCCGGGAAGACTTCCCGGTCGGTCACCCATCCTTAAATTGCTCCAGGCCAAGCATGCTTAACCTTAGAGTTCTTTATTGATGGGCTTCCGGAAAAGAAGTTGCAACTTGTTGGTACGAGTATCCTATTAATCCTATTAAGCCCTGGGCCGAGGTGTTACAGCAGCCATAGCGCCTGCTCGCCGTCAGCAAGCAGCCACACCGTCTACGCATACGGACTAGGAGAAGGGGAAGTTTCCCTGCCTCCCTTAGACCAGGTCCACCATGTGGACTGGCTGACCAACAGCAGCATGCCACCTTGCACACCAGCCATCGGTTCACCATGGACCTAGTTCACGCGACCAAGAGCCATAGGCCAAGCCCAATGGTATCCAGGCCCACCACGTGGCTTGACCGTGGGCCGACACGTGTCTGGGCTGGGCCGGCCCAACCCGGCCTAGAACCAGCCCTACCTAGGCCTGCCGAGGCACATTCCAAGCTTGGTAAGCATTGACCGTTGACCGGCCCCACCTGTCATTGACTCAGCCTCTCGGTCCTACCTGTAAGCCACTTGATGACCTGGACCCACGCGTCAGTGCTGACATCAGCATGACGTCGGCATGATGTCAGCCCTGTGCTTTTGCTGCTGATTCCCATAGTGCCACATGGACCAATTAGGAGCTGCCATGTGTCGCTTTGGTATTTAATCAGTCTTTTTCTTTTTCAGAATATGGTTTAAATCTTGTAAAATTCATAACTTATTCATACAAACTCTGAAAAATATGAACCAGGCGTCCAAATTTTTATAAAAATGAGCTATATGTCATAGGCTTATGTATGATTGCATTTGGAATTAACAGATTTGGATTTGATTTGGTTTTTGTCATTGATCTATAGGGGTCGCTCCCATGACCATTATGTCTTGATTTTAGTTTTCGCGAAGGAGTTGTTCGAGGAGGAGGAGGAGCACAGCAAGGACTTGATGGAGGACCTGAGTGATAGTTATTTAGGTGCCATGTCCCACCCAACCTCATAGATCCTACTATGCATACAACATAATAGAATGCTAGTGCTCTACTTTATGCAATAATGCTAAGATATGCTATGATAGGATTGCATGATAGATTACTTGTATGCCTTTCTTGTCGTAACCTTCACCTTGCTCACTCGCTTATAGGATAGACACGCTATGCAATGCTTGTTACATGCTACTTATATTCCACTTGCAATATATTTGGAGATATGATGTGGATAGTGGACTTGGGTGGATTCGGCTTGGGATGCCGGATTTGGTGTTTGTATGGGTGTCTCTGGGTAATATAACATGGGAGGGTTGTCTGGTGAGGGTTGAGTCAACTGGATAGGATCTACGATGAGCTTTTGGAGTGAGTCTTACCAAGGGGGTGCGACCTGGGCACCCCTATGATCTGAGTACTTGTGGCGGGTGCATGGTGACTTGAGGAGTCTCGGGGTCAAGAGCCTTCATGGAATGAGGCCCCTGGAGCGAGATGCCATTGAGGCAGAGGGCACTGATGGCCCTTTTTGAGGAGATATTCTGTCTGGTCCCCCTAGGACCTGTTGTCTCTTGAGGACCGGAACCACAGACCCCTTCGTACACACCACTCGCCCCAGATGAACCGGGGACAGATGATTTCAGCTACCTAGGGTGGTGCCACTACTACTCGGAGTATG
This sequence comes from Bothriochloa decipiens, assembly GCA_023333625.1. Taxonomy (NCBI): domain Eukaryota; kingdom Viridiplantae; phylum Streptophyta; class Magnoliopsida; order Poales; family Poaceae; genus Bothriochloa; species Bothriochloa decipiens. The sequence goes on along the minus strand of CM041636.1, from coordinate 2,481,294 downwards.
CAGTGTTGGAAGGTACGAGTGGAACCCCACACCCTTCCAAGATGTTCATGTGTCCTCTTCTGAGCATAGGCCCCTCGGAGAGCAGGAACATGACTTCACATTCTCAGCCACTCCAGGCAGAACTTGGGGTGTCCCAGGGTTGAGAGGTAGGGTGGAACCGCCATAGTTAGATGGTCATTTTGCTATCAGCCTAGGCGTTTGCGAGCGCTAATGATGGTTATCTTGTGGATGGTCGGTATTAGCCGGTTACTGGCGTACACACTTTGCAGAGTTGATTCAAATCTATATTTAGTCCGCAGCCTTGGTATGGCTATTCGTGACCTACACTTCTCTTGAGTAGTGAGATGAGTCCCTTCTACCTCCCCCTGAGTGATGTTGTTGTTGTTACCCTACGGCATGATGGCCGATTAGGCATGGTTGAGAGGGAGTTGTCCATTGCTGCCACGTGTGAGCGTGGTTGTTGAGTGAGCTAAGAGGATGGTGTTGTGTGATGGGAATGGAGTAAAACTCGATGAACTATTATTATACAATATTGATAGCATAGGAAACTATAGCCAAATAATAGGTCTCTTGATTATATCCAGTTGCATCCACCTAGGGTGGGAGCCTGATGAGGACATCACTCCATTGGATGCACAAGATGATTCTCTACTGGACATTCAAGGTCCAATCACAAGAGCTCGCGCACGATAATTAAATTTACAGGTGAGTTCATTCTTAAGGAAGTCTTTTTATTATTTTGAGAATAGATTGCTACCTAATGATTATATTGTACTTAGGAATCATGGAGAGGACCAAGGGATGCATAAGGGATGGCTTGGAGGTGTGGAGGACCAGCAAGGGCGCCCAAGTCAAGGTGGAGGCCCAAACCGAGTCGGCTTCGAACCTGTTTCGGAGTCCAAGACTAGTTTGGAGTAAAGTGGACGCCCAGGATGCATCCACACTTCGTTCTTGATGATCCACATATGGATGGAAAGATAATTTCATAAGGAAGCCAATGGCATTGGTTTGAGGTCAAAATTCCTTTGGAGTCATCAGGAAACATCAAAATAATTTAGCCCATTAGGGGGCGCGTCTTGGGGTGGCGATGACCCTTAGACCTCTATAACCAGCCGCCGCCTCTCTCGTTAGGTTTCGGGTTTTGCTTAGATTATTCTGTTCATAACAGTTTCACAGCACCGTTGGTTTGTGAAACCCCAACTCGTGAGATTAATCATTCATCTACAATTGTTTGCATTCTTTCGCGTTCTTGCTTGTGTTCTTCAATTAGCAAGCAAAGGACTCAGCCTTCTTGGCAAGGTCGACTGTGCTTTGATGGTCGATAACCAGAGGAGACGTGGAGCTGTGATTGCGGGGTTCAAAGCCGAGTTGTTCGGAAGCCGGATTGAATTGTGTCACGATTTCACCAAATCGAGAGTTATCAGAACCTTTCGGAAGATCGGGAACCCTAGTTCACATTAAGTGGTAATCAGAGCTTCAGGTACACCGTCAGGTTTTCCCTTACCCTAGTTTAGTTTGTTTTCGCCTTCGTCCTATAATCCCAAAAAAAAGCCAAAAACAGTTTAGTATAGGTTTGTTCCTTATCCCAGAACCACGTTTGGTCTTTGCATAGTTCTTGTCAGATTCTGTAGTATTGAATTTGTGTCCTGGTCAGGGTCTTGTTGCTGGTTAGGTTGTGTTAGAGTCCAGTCGTGTGTTTTTCCCCATCATTTCCATTCAACGCTGTCCCCTTCCACCGTCCCAAACAACAAGTCGAATATACCATATTACTCGACTTGCCCCGCTAGCCGCCTTGTGTCAATTCTCGCCGTCGCGCAAAACCCTAGGCAGGTCGCCAGCCACTCATTGTTGGTTGCATCGCAGCCCTCCTTGCATCATCAGCTGAATACTTACTGCTGTGATCGGTGTTGGAGTTTAGGGACGCTTCGCCCTAACTACCGCCGCCGTGTTGTGCCTTCCAAGAAACATAACTTGAGATACCTTCGGTAAAACAGGCATAACTTTTGGCTCGTTTATCAGAAAAATTTGAAATTTTTACAGCAGCTTCTCACCGACCCAAACTAGCCTTCGGCCTATTTGGTCCAATTAGAATTGCCAAAAAAAATTTGGCAAAATAAAGAAAAAATTGACAAGGTTCTAGCACGCTTTTTAGAGAACGTGCTGACTTTCTGTAGACCACATTCCACCTCTGTTGTAGGTGAAAATTTTTATGGTTGCATCCTTTGTCATACTTGTTCAAAGAAAAATTTTAAAAAAATAGTGTAAAAAAGTTTGTTCAGAAAAAAAAAGGAAAAACAAAAAGGAGTTGCTTGTTCGGTGATTGCGTGTGCTACATTGTGCTTTGTGCTTCATTCATACTTGTTCTCTCCATCATACTTATGCTTCCATTGTCCTTGTTCACACACATACTTGGAACATGTTAGGCCAGCAATGAGAACAAGTAATTAGGACTATAATTCAATATTACTTTCTGTCTTTGAATTGTGTACCACTCACATATTTTTTTGGCCAGCCTTCCTAAGCTCCACATATACTTCTAGACGGCAAAAGTTTTGACACCCGTAATCTTAGCGCTACGTCTTTCAGGTATCCGTGCCTTGCTGGTAAGAACCGGTTGGAACTTGTTAAGGTGTTGCCTTTTGCTATAAATTTGAGAGGCACTACTCCACCTTTGTAGAGGATTATTAGGGATAACTTTCACCGTTTGCTGCTTGTGTTTTGTGTCTACAATGGCAGGTGACGAGGGAGAGAATTCACCCAAAGAGTTTTCAGAGTGTGTCAGCCAAGAGCAACTACAATCTATTATAAATAATGCTCAGAAGGACTTGAACGAGACAGTTACCAAGGCTGTAAGTGCGGTGCTCATTGATCTCAAGATTGGCAACACCCTTGAGAGATTGGATAAACGATTGTCCACGCTGACCGATAGGGTAACTGCCTTAGAAGAACCACCACCACCTGAAGAAAATAATGATGGCAGCAATGCTGGCAATGAGGTATATGATGCTGATGGTAATGTTGATAGAGCAGCGATAAGAGAAAATAGATTACGTCATCGTCTTTGCACCAATACCATAGGTATGGGTGGCGTTTAATATTTCAACCGCCACCGAGGTATTCGTACTCATGCTTTCGATGATCCTTATGCTAAGGTTAAATTTACCATACCTTCTTTTTCGGGACATTATGATGCCAAAGAATACCTTGATTGGGAGATGACAGTAGAGCAAAAATTCTGTGCGCATCTTGTGCCTGAGCAACATCGCATTAGACAAGCCACTAGTGAATTTAAAGATTTTGCTATCATTTGGTGGACTAGTTTAGTTGCAGATAATTGCCGACCTCATACGTGGGAATAACTTAAGTTTGCTATGCGTGATAGATTTGTGCCACCATCGTATCATAGAGACCTATGTAAAAGACTAATGCGTTTAGAACAAGGACATAAATCTGTGCAGGATTATTATGGTGAACTTCAGAAAGGTATGATGCGTTGTGACATAGTGGAGGGAACTGAGGATTCTATTGTTCGTTTTTATGCGGGTTTGAGGGAGGAAATTCAGGACATAGTTGATTATAAGGAATTTAACACTGTCAACCAGTTTTTTCAATTTGCTATGCTTGCAGAGAAGGAATTGCAGGGGCGTGATAAGCAGGCCAAGAGCAAGGCTGGTACCTCATACACACCACGCACAGGAGCATCATCAGGGTTTCCCAAGGCATCCTCCTTTCGAACGTCTTCTCGCAACCTTCTGGTTCAGGTAAAAATTTAGTGCAGGAACCATCGAAGAGTGTATCTTCTGTTGCCTCAACGGGACGCACTCCTAGCATTCAGTGTCATCGGTGCCATGGTTACAGACATGTGCAAAAGGACTGTCCAAGTCAGCGGGCATACATTGCTACAGAGGATGGGTACATCAGCACCTCTGACGTGGAAGATGATGATGAAGAACAAGATGTTCAAGAAGAAGGTGAGGTCTTTGGTAGCAAGGACACATCAGCCTACATGAGTGTCATTGTGCAGTGAGTGCTTAGCGCACAAGTACAACAACCTGAGAAGCTGCAACGCCACAATTTGTTCCAAATTTTCTTTGTCATCAACAACCGGCGAGCACGTGTCATCATTGATGGGGGTAGCTGCAATAATTTGGTGAGTTCAGATTTGGTCAAGAAGCTTGGCTTGTCTACACACCCACATACCCATCCATACCATATTCAGTGGTTGAATGATTTCGGTAAGGCTAAGGTAGCAAAAACTTGCAGAGTTTCTTTTTCCATTGGTACCTATGTTGATTCCGTTGATTGTGATGTAGTACCTATGGAAGCTTGTTCACTTTTATTGGGTCGCCCTTGGGAATTTGATAATAATGCTGTTCATCATGGTAGAAGTAATATATACACTTTTGTTCATAAAGGAAAGAAAATTACTTTGGTGCCAATGACCCCAGCTGAAATTATACAAGCTGATAAAGAACGAGCTGCTAGTTTGCATGATGTTAAATCTAAAAATTAACAAGTTGCAAATTCTATTTACCCACCTAAAAATGATAAGTTGACACCTAATTCTATGGTCGAGGAAATTAAATTGAAGGGTGGTGTTATGCTTGCAAGAAAATGTGACCTTGCTGAAATTTCTGATGATGATATTTGCTATACTTTGGTTTGTAAACGAGCTTTGTTTTCTCTTGATGATGTTGTTAGTTCGAGACCTCCTGCTGTCACTAACCTTTTACAGGAGTATGAGGACGTTTTTCTAGCTGAGATACCCCTGGGGCTGCCACCTATGAGAGGAATAGAGCATCAAATTGATTTGATTCCGGGAGCGGCATTGCCAAACCGTGCTGCTTATCGAACCAACCCTGAAGAGACTAAGGAGATTGAGCGACAAGTCCAAGAGCTTTTGGACCACGGGTATGTACATGAAAGCCTTAGTCCTTGTGCTGTTCCTGTGATTTTGGTTCCTAAGAAAGATGGTTCTTGGCGCATGTGTGTGGATTGTAGAGCCATTAATAATATTACTATTCGATATTGTCATCCTATTCCTAGGCTTGATGACATGCTTGATGAGTTATGTGGCTCTGTAATTTTCACTAAAATTGACTTGCGTAGTGGCTACCACCTGATTAGAATGAAACTTAGCGATGAATGGAAGATAGCTTTCAAAACTAAATTCGGATTATATGAGTGGTTAGTAATGCCTTTTGGCTTAACTAAAACACCTAGTACTTTTATGAGATTGATGAATGAAGTTTTAAGGGCTTTTATTGGGCAATTTGTGGTAGTTTACTTTGATGATATCTTGATTTATAGCAAGTCTTTGGATGAACATATGGATCACTTGCGTGCTGTTTTTAATGCTTTACGCGATGCACGCTTATTTGGTAACCTTGAGAAGTGCATCTTTTATATGGATCGAGTCTCCTTTCTTGGATATGTTGTTACTCCACAGGGAATTGAGGTGGATGAGACAAAAATTGAAGCCATTAGGAGCTGGCCAGTACCCCAATCCATCACACAGGTGAGGAGTTTTCTTGGTCTTGCAGGTTTCTACCGCCGCTTTCTCAAGGATTTTAGCACCTTTGCTGCCCCATTACATGAGTTGACAAAGAAGGGCGTGGTGTTCCAATGGGGTAAGGCACAAGAGGAGTCATTTGAAACGTTAAAAGGTAAGCTTACACATGCACCATTGCTACAACTTCCAAACTTTGGTAAGACTTTTGAGTTAGAATGTGATGCTAGTGGAGTTGGCATTGGAGGTGTTTTGATGCAAGATGGTAAACCTGTGGCATACTTTAGCAAAAAATTGCATGGTCCTGTTTTAAATTACTCTACGTATGATAAGGAATTGTATGCTCTTGTACGTTCTTTAGAGACGTGGCATCATTATTTATGGCCTAAGGAATTTGTTATACATTCAGATCATGAATCACTTAAGTATCTTCATTCTCAAAATAATCTGAATCGTCGACATGCTAAGTGGCTTGAATTTATTGAATCCTTTCCTTATGTTATCAAACACAAGAAAGGGAAGGATAATATAATTGCTGATGCTTTGTCTAAACGATATACTATATTGTCCCAACTTGATTGTAAGATTTTTGGGCTCGAAACAATAAAAGAACAATATGCGCTTGATCCTAATTTTAAAGATGTGTTGCTGAATTGTAAAGAGGGACGTACATGGAACAAGTATGTGATAAATGATGGATTTGTGTTTAGAGCTAACCATCTATGCATTCCAGTTGGTTCTGTTCATCTTTTGTTGCTACAGGAAGCGCATGGAGGGGGATTGATGGGCCATTTTGGTGCTAAAAAGACGATAGCTGTTTTGGCCACACATTTCTTTTGGCCACAGATGAAGAGAGATGTTGAGCGGTTCATGGCACGCTGCACCACATGTCAAAAAGCTAAGTCTCGCTTGAATCCCCTTGGGTTGTATATGCCTCTTCCTGTTCCTTCTATTCCTTGGACAGATATTTCGATGGACTTTGTTTTAGGATTGCCTAGGACCAATAGGGGAAGGGATAGTATTTTTGTGGTTGTGGATCAATTTTCTAAGATGAGACATTTTATACCATGTCATAAAAGTGATGATGCAACTCATATTGCTGACCTCTTTTTCCAAGATATTGTTCGTTTGCATGGAATGCAGTCTACTATTGTTTTAGATCACGACGCCAAATTTTTGAGTCACTTCTGGCGAACTCTATGGAATAAGTTGGGCACAAAATTGTTGTTTTCAATAACTTGTCACCCACAAACAGATGGACAAACAGAGGTAGTGAACCGCACTTTGGGCACCATGCTGAGGGCTGTTTTGACGAAAAATTTAAAGATGTGGGAAGAATATTTGCCTCATGTGGAGTTTGCTTACAATCGGGCGACACATTTTATCACCAAGGTAAGTCCTTTTCAGGTAGTGTATGGTTTTAACCCTCGTGCTCCAATTGATCTTTTTCCTTTACCTACCAATGAAAGAACACATAGTGATGCTAGTGCACGTGCTGAATTTATTCGTAAGTTACATGAAACCACTAAAGAAAATATTGAAGAGATGAATGGAAAGTATAGAATTGCTGGTAGTGAAGGTAGAAAAGAACTTAAACTTGAACCACGTGATTTAGTATGGTTACATTTGAGAAAAGACAGGTTTCTAGAGCTGCATAAGTCAAAATTAATGCCAAGAGCTGCTGGTCCTTATAAAATTATTGAGAAAATAAATGATAATGCATACAAACTTGAGTTGCCACCCGAGTTCGGGGTTAGTCCTTCTTTCAACATTTCAGATTTGAAGCCGTATTTGGGAGAAGAAGATGACCTTGAGTCGAGGATGACTCCAATTCAAGAGGGGGAGGATGATGAGGACATCACTCCATTGGATGCACAAGATGATTCTCCGCTGGACATTCAAGGTCCAATCACAAGAGCTCACGCACGACAATTAAATTTACAGGTGAGCTCGTTCTTAAGGAAGTCTTTTTATGATTTTGAGAATAGATTGCTACCTAATGATTATATTATACTTAGGAATCATGGAGAGGACCAAGGGATGCATAAGGGATGGCTTGGAGGTGTGGAGGACCAGCAAGGGCGCCCAAGTCAAGGTGGAGGCCCAAACCGAGTCGACTTCGAGCCTATTTCGGAGTCCAAGACTAGTGTGGAGTAAAGCGGACGCCCAGGACGCATCCGCACTCTGTTTTTGATGATCCACATATGAATGGAAAGATAATTTCATAAGGAAGCCAATGGGGTTAGTTTGAGGTCAAAATTCCTTCAAAGTCATCAGGAAACATCGAAACAAGTTAGCATCCAGAATCTGTTCTGGTGCTGCGTCACCGTTTTTGGTCTGTTGGACCGTGTATCGTTGTTGAGCCCATTAGGGGGCGCGTCCTGGGGTGGCGACGACCCTTAGACCTCTATAACCAGCTGCTGGCTCTCTCGTTAGGTTTCAGGTTTTGCTTAGATTATTCTGTTCACAATAGTTTAGCCACGCCGTCGGTTTGTGAAACCCCAACTCGTGAGATTAATCATTCATCTGCAATTGGTTGCATTCTTTCGCATTCTTGCTTGTGTTCTTTGATTAGCAGGCAAAGGACTCAGCCTTCTTGGCAAGGTCGACTGTGCTTTGATGGTCGATAACCAAAGGAGACATGGTGCTGTGATTGCGGGGTTCAGAGCCGAGTTGTTCGGAAGCCGGATCGAATTGTGTCGCGATTCCACCAAATCGAGAGTTATCAGACCTTTCGGAAGATCGGGAACCCTACTTCACATTAGAGCTGGTGGCCAGTACAAATCGTACTAAAACTTATTTAGCAGGTGAGCCCGACTACACCTACGGCAACAAGGGGCTCGAGGATTAGATGGTCTCATGCCTACGCTCAAGACAGTGCAAGACGTTGCTTCCGTGATATCCCTCTACTTACATAGCTGTTCTGGATGCTAGACACTTTGATGATCCCCCCATGTGGTGATGTAATATTTCTATAAACCCCTCTATTGTATTCTTTTATTTGATGTATGGCTTTGTAATCAACTGTTATCGGATAATTGATGATTTGACCTCCTGGGCTATCATTTTATCCTTCATTCTGTGTATTTTCCCCTCACAAAAAATTGAGGATGTTTCACGGCTAGGAGGAAACGGCGGCAAGTTGTGGCGCAGGACCTCCACAGGCAACACGGAGGAGCTACCTGTCGAAGATGAGCACTCACCTAGCTCGCCGCCGGGGACAGCGAGGCCTGCCCGACCTTCAAGCTCACACGAGAAGAAGGTTGCAGCTCGGCATGGAAGGTGTTCGATAGAAGTTCCCCACGGAAAGGCCAACCATGTCCCACGAGTTCTGGACGAGAAGGCCACTGCTGCTATGGTAACGACACTCGCCATGGGCCTCCTCGGGCTCGCCGGCCGAAGGCATTCATTGCAGTCAATGGAGACATGTCTGCTCAGCCGGGTACACAATTTCAAACCTTTGTCTTGAAGAACCTTTTTTGCCCGGTTGTTAGGCCTCTTCCTCCTGCTGATCTATCCTCATCTACAATCTAGATTTCCCAATCAACCAGGGGGCCTCCTTCCTCCCCTAAGTTCATCGCCTCTGCTCTAAATTTTCACTTTTGTGGTTTGCCCGAATCATTCTGTGTAACTGCCGGCAAGCCCTTAAATTGCTCTGCTGCCATGGCCTCTGAGATGGTGAGAGCTCTACTTATCATAATCGGTGGGTGTTTGTTCTTGATGGTGTGATCTTCAACATCCATGCTGATGAGGCCGCGCCTCTCAGCAAAGTTCAGCCACCTAATTCCTTGTCTACAACGGCCACCACTTTCCAAAAGCTTGAATCGACCTTTGTTGGACAAGCTCAACAGTACCCTGAACCCATGCACAATGAGGCCGCCACTGCTAGCCCAAAGGGATCCACATTTTTCTCTAATAGCAGTACACGATCAGCTAAGAAAAGCGCTCTAATAGCAGTACACGATGCCATCTTAGCCAAAGATGACTGCAAGGCACTCTCCATTGAAGAAAAGTGCTAGCCTTCCCACATTTTTCTCTAATAGCAGTACACGGTCAGCTAAGAGATGCTTCAGATGTTTGGCCTCAGATCACCTTGTCCATGATTGCCGTGACCCTATAAAATGTGTCTGTTGCTTTGGGTCTAGTCATAAAAGTTTCTAGTGCAAAGCCAGCTCTCCTAACCCTCGTACTGTCAACACAAGGTGTGCTGCCAGTAATGCCAATACCATTGTGACTCCTACTTTCCCTGCCTCAGTCGAGCCATTCCTTTCTCTTCCCTGGTACGGAGTGGGCGGTGTGCCTGAACTTCAATGCACTATTCATCTAGAAGCTACAACTTTGAAGGACAAGGATAAGGAGGATGACACTGAGGGGAACATGAGAGCCAAGCTCGTAAGCGACATGCAAGGTGCAAGCGCGCGGTGGACAGTGCACACAAACTCCATTGCAGCACTAGGCTGATGGCTAAGGAGGAGCCAAATTTCGAACTCCTGGCTACCAAGGCAGCTCGTGTCCAAGCGGCCAAGTTTGACTACTCTGGTGCTTCTTGCCGCCTTTGCGCTACTCTTGTCCATTCTAAACTCCTATCTGATCCTACCTCTTCTTCCAATGATGATAGTACTCTAGTCGAGATAGCCGCAGCATGTGGTGCCACAGATGAAGAGCAGGCGAGCGTTAAGGGTGTGACGACTGTGATCCTATGAATAGGAGATTTTTGATCTCCTGCTAGTCAGAGGCTTGGGTGGTTCCATTAAATGTGGAGACATCCTTGCTGAACTTCTGTCTGCTAATCCTACAATTGCCTTTCTCTAGGAAATGAGACTTGCTAATATTACGCATTCCAAACTCCGCACCTTCCTTCCCCATCGCCTTGACTCCTATGATCATGTCCCTGCCGATGGTGCCTCAGGTGGTATCCTTACTGCCTGGTCCTCTAATAGTTTTTCTTGCTTTGGCACTCATTCTTCCACCCATTCCTTCTCTATCCACCTTCAGTCGACACTAACAAATCTCTCTTTGTACATCACCAACATCTATGCTCCTTCTATGCCCGATCTTTGACCAGATTTTCTCAATGAACTTAAATCCCTCTCCCCCCTCCTAATACCCCTTGCTTGCTGGCGATTTTAACATGATTCGATACTACAACGAGAAGAACAACAACATTTCCATATCTCTGAGGCTGAATCCTTCAATGATTGCATAAATGATCTCAGCTTGATTGAGCTCCCTTTGCTGGACCGATGCTATACCTGGTCTAACCGATGTACTACCCCTACTTTGGAAAGGCTAGACTGTGTTTTCATCAACCTTGCTTGGGATGAGAGTTTACCTTACACTATCCTCTCTTCCCTCACCAGAAGCACCTCTGACCATGTGCCCCTCAAGATCGATATCTCTACATCCATCCCCAAGTCCAAGCTCTTTCGCTTTGAAAACTACTAGGTCCAGAATGCTGGCTTCTGTGATGTAGCTTCCTCTGCCTGGAATTGTCAGACTGATAACAGTGACCCTACAGCCATACTCACTGCCAAACTAAAAAATACTCGCTATGCTCTCAAGAATTAGAGGAAGAATCATCCCAGCCTGAAACAGATTGCAAAATTGTGATCAACTTGATAGATCATATCAAGGAAATACGTCCTCTTTCCCCTCCTGAAGCTAATCTTCGAACCGTCATTGTAAGCATCCTCAGCAGGGTGACACGTGTGAAGCTACTTATGTGGAAACAAAGAAGCAAAGTCAGGGCTGCTATTGAAGGTGATGAAAATACTCACATCTTCCACGCGTGTGCTAACCAACGGCACCGTGGAAACAAGATCCAAATCATTGAGCATGATGGGTGCGAGCTACACAACCATGATCAAAAGGCAGCTGTCCTCCATGCCTTCTATCTGGACCTCCTTCGATCACCGAGTGCAACTAGTTGGGACTTTCATCTAGAAAATCTTTACCCCGAGGGTGCCCTTGCCCTCGGTCACCTGGATGCTGTTTTTGACTAAGATAAAGTCCATCTAGCCTACAGACATATGCACTCAAATGCCAGCCCGGGGCCAGACGGATTTGGTCCTTAATTCTTCAAAACTTTGTGGACTAGTACTTCACCAGACTTTGTTTCGCTTTTTGATGCTTTCCATCCCCATTCTGCTGATATGGAGCGGCTGAACCGATCATACCTTGTGCTCCTCCTTAAGAAAAAAATGCTAGGAAGCCATAGGACTTCCGGCCTATTGCCCTCCAGAATCCACGGTCAAGGGCACCTCCAAGGTTCTCACCAACCGACTTCAACCCCACATTCCCTCTCTGATCGGGACGGACCAATCTGGCTTTGTGTTGGGCAGGTGTATCTCTGATAGTTTCGTATACACAGCTAAACTACTCAATTGCTGCCATCAACGAAGTGCTCCCACTATAGTCTTGAAATTAGATTTCCATAAAGAGTTTGACTGTGTAGCTTGGGATAGCCTGGATCATATCCTTCCATGTCATGGCTTCTCTGATAAATGGTGCACCTGGGTTGCTGAACTGCTACAGACTGGTAAAACTGCTGTGCTGCTCAATGGGGTCTCTGGAAGATGGATCAATTGCCGTAAGGGTTTGAGGTAGGGCGACCCGCTATCTCCCTATTTGTTTATCAACGTTGCTGACGTCCTCCGCCGCTTACTACAGCACCACCCCCTCGCTACCTCCATTCGCCACCCTATCACTACGGACCAACCATGCCCCATTCTTCAATATGCTGATGACACCCTAATTTTCATCAGTTGCACTCCTGATGCCATCTTAGCCACTAAAAAAATACTTCAGGTGTATGAACGTTCTACTAGCCTTTTTATTAACTACCATAAAACTACCTTCCTTCCCATTGCTATTACCGATAACACTGCTACTGATCTTGCTACTACTTTTGGCACCATTGTTACCACCTTCCCCAAACCTATCTTGGTCTTCCTCTATCACCACACAAAGTTTCTGTGGGAGAGTGTCTCCCACTAATCTCCTCCTGTGACAAGTACCTTTCAGGATGGCGTGCCTCCCTTCTTAACAGAGCTGGGTGTATCATTCTGTGCACTGCTGTGCTTAGCTCACTCCCGCTCCACTACATGTCTGCTTTTAATGTGCCAAAAACTGTTATCAATGCCATTGATTGCCGCCATCGTGCTTTCTTCTGGACCGGCGATGAAGTGTGCCATGGGTCTAAATGCCTCATCACGTGGGACAATGGTCAAGCCAGCAAGAACAATGGAGGGCTCGGTGTTAAAGACTAGTTACAAAACCGTTGCTTACTCATGAAGTTCATCAACAAGCTATTCTCTAACGAACCAGCCAGCTGGAAGGATTGGCTGCTTCGAGATGCTGCCTCCTTCGACACCCCCTCGGCGCGATCCCACAGCTATCTTTGGAAAATCATTACTGACGAGCTTAACACTTACCGTTCTATTACCTATGTCAATGTTAGCAGTGGTGCGTCCACTTCTTTTTGGTTCGATCACTGGCTTCCTGACGACCTCTCTGCTCCACCCAAGCTGCTTTGTTCACCCACACCGCTAGGCCTAATATATCGGTGCAATGTGTTTTCAAGAACGGATTGATTTGCGACTTAGGCCTTGGCTCACTAATGCTGCTAGCAACCAGCTGGACAGCCTAATGTCTTGCTTGCAGGGTCTCAGCCTTGGTGACGGCGGAGACTGCTCAGGCTGAATGGGAAGTAGTTCACCGCTCGGGATGCCTATGCAGTGCTTGATACATCCCGTGACTCCACTGACCCCCATGGCCGGCGTATATGGGGGACACGGCTGCCCAACAAAGTTATGGTCTTCGCTTGGCTATTTTTCAAAGATCAACTAAGTACGAGAGTCAATCTCCATGCGAAACATGTTGTGGAAAATGATCGGTGTCAGCGATGTGCGGGCTCGGTGGAGGATCGACACCATGTCTTCTTCGGGTGTCCAAGTAGCTCGGACTTATGGAGTGCTACTGGGCTCAGCCATCTCTCTGTGCTGTCTGATGATGATATCTGGAACGTCATCGTCCCCCCAGGCCTTGATGCTTCGGTCTGGCATTTGGTTCTTCTAACCATACTCTGGAGGCTTTGGGATAGCAGAAATGGTGAAGTCTTCCGGAAAGATATCTCTCACTATAGAGCAGTGTTGTGTAGGGTCTGTGATGACCTTGTAACCTGGTGAAAGCGCCTTCCATCTGAGCTTGTAAACTGCCTTGATGGCTGGCATAATTTCTTCCTCAACTGTAATCTACAGCTGTAACTCACTCCAGGCAACTGGTGCGATTTTCCTTTTGAAATGAAGAAGGTGGGGAAGTTCTCCCCCACGTTTTAGTTCAAAAAAAAATTAGAACAAGAATAACTTGTCCTAGTCTCAAGTCTGACAGCTCTTAGAACCAAGTTATGTCACAGTTCTTCAACATATATATAATCATGATTCATAAGTAATGCGTACGTAATAATCAAGAAAAATATAATAGACTCACTTGCACTGATGCAGGTCGAAACAAAACGTAAATCATGCATGCATGCATGAGTGTCAGAGATATAGCACACCACTCAACTATATATTAGACAACACCAACCGTAGAAGTACCAACAGCAGCCCTAGCGGCATCAACACTCTGGTGGTCCTGCTGGTGGCAAGCTCCTAAAAATTTTGGATGTGTTCTGGGAGCTAGCATAAGTATGTAGCTCGTACCTTGCAAATTGACATCACAGCAACTTGAACAAGGCAAAAGACAAGCACAAGTCTTTTAGCCTTTGCAGTGTTGGCACTTAAAGAAGCATGTTGTTGCTATTGCAGCTATCCAACAACTGCCAAACTTGGTCAATAGTCACTGAGCCAATGGTGTTTGTGTTGTGCAGCATTGTCCCGGATGAGCCATCATGGAATACATACCCATCAGGCTACTTCTCCACATGGCTTGCTTCTTCTCCCATAACCAACAGAGGTGGTGGAATTGCATGCTCATCTGGTGTTAGCTGCGGCATGTATCCAGTGATAAGACGAGGATTGCGCCCAATAAATGAAAATGATTGATGTGCCTTTTGGAATGTGTAGTATTTGAACAATTTCTTGGCCAAGGTGACTAGAAAACGAAAGACTTCAAGAACAAAATAGTAGCATGGGACTTTGTACAGTGAATTCAAGAAGCTAATACCAAGGTAAAAGGTCCAGGCCCCCTGAGCCAGCAACTCGAGTGGAGGACCTCTGCTTGCATCTTCTCTGTCGTCAACAGTGACTACTACACTAGTACTGATCATGACATTCTGAACAAGTAGTGCCCACATTATCAGAAGGACCGAGTGTCTAGATGGACTGCACATTTTGGTCAAGGCGGGGGCTGAATCCATGAACTCTGAGAGATCACGGCTGCTGACGCTGGTGATATATCCTGTGCTGCCGGTGACGACAGAGGAGATGATGGGCAAGAACAAAGTGGTGGAGCCGACAAAGATAATATGGGTGATAGGATGGTAGCGGTAGCGCTAGCGGTAGGCACCTATCCCGACTGTGATTCCAGCCATGATGGCGCTCACAAGCAACAGCCCGTCCACCTGCCATAGCATCTTATTCATCTCCTTCTCTAAAGAGTTCCATGCACTCTCTGTGCAATTAGCAAATTTGATAGCATCGTCTTTGTTGTCCAAATGCGAATATTTATAATAAGCCACAGGGCCTGCTAATCAATTGCCACATGAATTTTAAGATTAGAACAAGTGTGGTATTTGCATGTATATGGTAGAACTAGGAGAGCAAAACACAAGCATGCATGGAAATAAAACATGTTAGATATGTGTCGGATATGTGTACAAGTTGGTTACGTTGGACTTGAGTTGTATTAGGAGACTAGGATAGAGTTGTAGTCGGGCTCTATGTCCTAGGGGCCCATAAATATGAGGCCACCCCTGTTGTAACCATGAGATGACTTGATGGCTGGTTTGGGTGGCGGCGTGGCAGAGGGATTGTCCGGATGCCGGTGTAGCTGCTGTTTATGGGAGGAGCGCCCGTAGTCATTGCCCCGAGTATTAAGCACATCGCTGAACCTCGTTAAAAAATATCGTGGTGTCGTTCTCATTTGTGTATTTTCATCTATGGTGATTATGCTTCCGCATTCGTCGGTAATAGATCCGTTAGGGTCTGGAATTAACCGTGTTTTGTAACAAGTGGTATGAGAGCCAGTTTCATAGAAGAAGATCGCAGGAGGTGCGATGGAGATGTTCTACATAGCACGAGGCACGCACGGGTGTGTCCGAGACAGGACATGGCGCAAGGTGGAGCATGGCGGCGATCAATGACTCGATCGGTGGAGTTGGAAACTTCGAGCGGGTGGCTCGAACCCCAATGGACTGCAATCATTTGGGCTCTGTCCAGATGTGGAGATTGGATTGATGGCGGTTGGTGGCTGCTGTTCGATAGGGGTCGGTCAGACGTGACGACCAGGTTCGACAGTGTGGCTGGAAGACGTCGTAGATGAAGACAGCGGCTTGACTCGTGATCAGATCAACGGGTGGTTGATCTTGTTCCCGGTGGTCCTTGCGGAGCTCTCGTGTAGTAGCAACGATGGTGGCGAGAGCCACAGTCATGGATTTGGTGATGATAGAGGCGTTTCGTGCTACGATATTGTGGCGTCCAATTATGGGAAGATCTGCATTCGTGATATCTGGAAACGAAGAGCTGGTGTAAATTGAATCTTGCATGGCTCTGGAGAGGGAATCGCACGTGAGGTGTCCATACTTGGCATGTATGCAGGGCTATTGGTGTTTGTTTAGGTGACCAAATAAAGGAAGAGGCAAGGGTGTCGTGGTGGTTTCTTATTGGGGAAAGATACAGAAGGGTACCTTGTTGTTGATTATTTAGAGAGGCCTTCGTATCTTGCAAGAATCAGATCGGCATATATGACACCTCATATATCCAGCTCTGGTCAAAGACAAAAATAGCTTGGACAGGCCTACAGGATATCGTGAAGTGAAAGTACATGGATTACAGGAGTCCGGCTCGGACTCGTTGTCGAGTTTTCTACGAACGGCAGGAGGATTCTGGTTTGGATTTGTTGTCGTGTTCTATCTCCATAAAACTAGAGGAAGTCCACGGAGATTGCATCCAAAGCAATCTGAAGCCGTTCGTGACCGGTGCTTGACGGTTGAAGACAGATGGTGGGCAGCGCTCAACCGGGTTGGCTTCGTCATGTGCGAGCGGCGGGACGGTCGATGGAGGCTTGCAAGCGGCGTGTTGTGCACAGGCGGTGTATGGCGGTAGCAGCGACATACGGCAGATCACAGCAGGAGGCGTGTGTTGTGGTGCATGTGTGCTGCACCAAGGAACAAGGGCGTGGGTGACGTGCTTGGGGCATGTGGAAAGAGCACGCGGGTGTACATCTAGTACGTGGTTTTTCACGATCTATGGCAACAGGCAGATGGCATCGATGGCTTCCAAATTTGAGGTGGTGAAGTTTGATGCCACCGGGAACTTCGGGCTATGGCAAATGAGAGTGAAGGATCGTTGGCTCAACAGAGTATCACAAAGGTGCTCTGCGGGATTAAGCCGAAGAAGGTAGATGATGACAAGTGGGAGGAGATGGAGGCATAGGCGTGTGCAACCATCAGGTTTTTTCTCTCTAATCCAATCGTGTACCATGTCATGGAAGAAACTTTAGCTAAGAAAATTTGGGACAAGTTGGCCAGTTAGTTCATGTCCAAGATGGTGACTTAGAAGCTGTATCTGAAGCAGAAGTTGTTTGGCTTGAAGATGCTGGAAGGGTCAAATCTTACCGAGCACATCAATGTCTTCAATCAATGGGTTGCTGATCTTGTGAAGGTCGACGTGAAGATTGATGATGAAGACAGGGCTGTTATTCTTCTTTGTTCGGACATTGTTGTTGCATTGCTTGCTGATGATCAAAGGAGGAAGAATAATGCAAAGGATGATGCTTCTGGTGATGCTCTCATGGTCAAGGGTGATGGTGGTGTGGAAGATAAGAGAGGCAACAAGAAGAAGGGTCCGCAGTGCTATAAGTGTGGCGTTTTGGGACATGTGAAGAGGGATTATCCAGGGCTGAAGAAGGATGAAGGAACCGTAAGTGTTGTGATTGCCAACAAGAAAGATGACCTTCTCACAGTGTCAAGTGAACAGTCTTGTGAAGCGTGGTTGTTGGATTCAGCTAGCTCATTCCATGCAACAACGAAGAAGGAGTTTTTCTCATCATACACTGAGAAGGATAATGGTTTTGCTTACCTGAGAGATGGTTCATGCTATCTTGCTGTAGGAGTGGGAAATATCAAGTTCAAGTTGTGTGATGTTAAAGAGATGTTGCTTAAGGGTGTGAAGCATGTGACGAGGCTAACGAAGAATCTAATTTCGCTTGGTTTATTACGTGAAGAAGGCTAGTTGTATCAGGCAGTTCCTGATAAGAAGACCTTGAGAGTCATGCTTGGAGACAAGACGGTGATGATTGGTGAGAAGTCAAGTGCGAACGAATACAAGCTGAAAGGAAGCGTTGTTGAAGGTGGAGTCATAGATGGCAATGCAAATATGGTGGTGTTCTATTCTGATGGTGATGCGGCTATGGGATCGGCCTCATCAGGTCGTTCTAAATGAGCGATGAAGGAGATGGCTCAAGTCCGTGTACACGGAGGTTCGTGCATGAATGGCTTCAAGGTGGCGTGCATATTCGCCAAGGTGGAGTTTGTTAGATATGTGTCGAATATGTGTACAAGTTGATCATGTTGGACTTTAGTTGTATTAGGGAACTAGGATAGAGTTGTAGTCGGACTCTATGTCCTAGGGGGCCATAAATATGAGGCCACCCCTGTTATAACCATGAGACGACTTGGCGGCTGGTTTGGGTGGCGGCGTGGCCGCGGGATTGTCCGGATGCCGGTGTAGCTGCTGTTTATGGGGAGGAGCGCCCGTATTCATTGCCCCGAGGATTAAGCACATCACTGAGCCTCGTTAAAAAACATCGTGCCTCGGTGTTGTTCTCATTTGCGTATTTTCTTCTACGGTGATTATGCTTCCGCGTTCATCGGTTAATAGATCCGTTCGGGTCTGGAATTAACCGTGTTTTGTAACAAAACTGAGTAGCTATAAGAAACTAATCAAACCGAGCTTTGGACATTAACTTTGTTGCTTATGTCATATAAACGATCTGTGTTAGCATTTGTATTAGCTGATTTAATAGAGGGTTTATGTGTACCGTACGTAAAAAGTCTAGAAAGTAAATTACCTCAAGGTGAGTGTGGACGGAGACCGATGCAGCTGAACACCGTCGACAACTCAAGATGAGCTTCCATTGTTATACTTCTCTTATGTAGCTCGTTGGTGCCTCGAGCTTCTACTACATACTGCAGGCGTTTCAGTGTGCCGTGTGCACATGTGCTTTTTCCAGTCTTTATATATTATTATCTTTATACATTGCTTCTTGAGTGAGGCTCCTGCATATGCCAGTCTTTATATATTATTATCTTTATAAAGAAGGAAAAGAGAAGAAAGCATCAGATCCAGCAGGAGCAGCATTCAAAGACGTGCGACGCCTACATAGCATAATGATTGGATTGTTCGATCAAATTCGGCCAAACAAAGCCCGGCCTGGCCTGGCCCTCGTCTGCATCGCCATTCGGCTTTCGCAGCTCAACACAGCGGACACTCAACAAGACGCACGACGCCGACAGAGCACAACGATTGGATTTTATGGCAGTGGACAACCTCTTTTGCGAAACGAAGCCCGACCTGGCCTCCTCGTCCATGGCCTTTAGCGGCTTGCGCCGCTAACACAAGAGCGGACCCTCGACAAAATGCTGTAGCCTGTTGATCAATTGGCAAATGAATTTGAAGATTAGAACGAGTGGGGTATTTGTTTGTGTATGGCAGAACTAGGAAAGCAAAGCAAAAACAAAAATCAGAAAAAACAAGCAGAAATCAATCAAACCGAGTTTTGGACATTAAATTTGTTATTTATGTTATAAATGATCTGTTCCAGAACTGCATTAGCTAATTCAATAAAAGGTTTTTGTTTACCATACGTACAAAGACTAGAAAGTAAATTACCTTAAGGTGAGTGGAGGGAGACCGATGCAGCTGAACACGGTCCACAACTCAAGATGGGCTTCAAATGTTATACTTCTTGAGCGAGGGTCCTGCATGCCTGTCTTTGTATATTACTATCTTTAGAAAAGAACGAAAAGAGAAGAAAGCAACAGATCGAGCCAGGAGCAATATTCAAAGATGTGCGACGTCGACAAAGCATAATGATTGGATTCTTCGATCAATTTGGCAAACCAAAGGCCGGCCTGGCCTGGCCCTCTTCTCCATGGCCTATAGGCTTTCCCAGTCCCAGCTCAACACATTGGACCCTCACCAAAATGCTGCAGCAGCAGATCGAGCACGGGCATTTCAACGAGGCACGACGCCGACAGAGCACAATGATTGGATTCTATGGCAGCGGGCTTCCTCGTCCGTGGCCTTTCGGCTTTCGCAGCCCAACACAGCGGACCCTCGACAAAATGCTGGAGCAGCTTATCTGTCATGACAAAAGCTAGCTAGAGCTTTACTTTATTTGTTACCTGTTGCGGTGGATATCGGAGAGACATATACCCTTGCTGCGTGCATGGCGGATTAAAGCCACTCCATCACCAAATCGAATCTGAATTTTATTGTACCATACACGTTGTTACCTGCTTTGCGCATGACACGTACATTATTGCTGCATACCAAGTCTATTGCCTGCATCTACACAGAACCTCACCAATTATTGGTGCATACAAGATGCACCAAGTCTATTATTTTGCAAGTTTTATGAATCTTTTTTTTCTGATGGTGCCTAGGCACGTATTTCGTTAACAAGGAATAGAAAGTTTACAAACAGCAGTAATTCCAGTAATGGGATGATTACTAGACTATTTTTTTAGGGTTGTGCAAAGCACGTCTTCAATTAAGCAGAGAGCAATTAAAAGTACATAACGAGGGCGCGATGGTTACCCTAAACTAACAAAGTCCCAAGGCAACACGAAAACTGAACACCCAACTGCACCCAACAAACATATACTTCACTTATTAAGCTCTTGCATATTAAGTGATTGGCGACAGGACGTCAGGCAAAATGCACATTCCTAGGCTACTATACAAACTATCACAACAATTTTTTTGAGTAACCAAACTATCTAAACTATGGGCCCTCCCCTAATTTCTGTACCAATGATGTAACCTTGATGTAAAACTGGTGGGCTTTGCCCGTTCACCTCCCGGGCAACCGGCATCCATAGAATGAAATGTAGCTGGAGATGGATTTAATTCCCCCGAAGTTCGACCAAATGACGTGCACGACTGTTAAGTCCTCACATTTCAAATGAAGCAGTTTACAGACGTCACAAAAACACAGCTTGTGGCAACAAGAAGCACCAGCACAGGCGTTCTATACAGATCATTGGGCACAAGGCCGTGTTGTCCAAACTAGATTACCTTGGCATGCCTCTAACCCAGCCCCGTTTTCATCGTTGTCGGAATCATGGTGGGCCTCGACTACCGAACTGGGCTATAATAGAAATCAAGCGACGTCATCAAACGTGGGCTACTGAAAATGATTAGGCACAAGAAGCTCCGAGGCCTGGTGGACGGATCTGCAGAGTTGCGCCTCAATTCTGCATCGGGTCCATGCCCTCCTCCCGTGACAACCAGATGCCTAAAGTCAAATTTAATAAGCACAATGCTCAGCACCACTAATATTTGCCCTCTAGAAAAAACTAACGCAATGAAGTTGTTTAACATATTACACTTGAAACTCCTAATTGCTCCTTGCAACTTCGGATGAGTCCCTTTATGCTAAGAGCAACTCCAAGAGATGTGCTATCCTTTGGTATGTTGGCCATTTTTAGAATTCATCCTCTAAAAGTTAAGCTCAAACAGCTTTGCTATCTCAAGTGATGTGGTGTCACTTTCACCGAGCAAATCTTACTCCTGGGACCTGCTATCGTCAATGCTCCATTCCCCGCAAGCGAATCCTCATACCATGCGGCAGATACGTGGGAGCATGGCGAATGAGGACTTGTTACAAGCAAGGAGCAATGAATCTCTGGTTCTGGAATTGAACATGGTCCCGTGCAACCGCACGGATATATACCTAGTAGTACAAGAATTCCTTGCAGAGAAAACTTCAGTTTTACTTGTTCAGCCTTTGAGAAAGTTTATTTTTCTATCCTGAACCCCAAAGCCAGACAATCAACCTCCTCAACTTTTCAAGTTTCATCACCACATCAACCATTATTCCTATATAAGGTTAGTTGAAGTTTAGCCATCATATTTATTTGAGGAAATGATATTGGGTGGCCATAGCTAGGAGGATCATGCCCCCCTTCAACACCACACCCTCATTGCATGAGCCCACAAACCAAACCCACTTGAACTAAACAAGAGTAGAAAACTTATAGCCTGTTTCTACACTTTACAAGAATCATGAGCGCTATCACTCTTAGGGGAAAAATGGCCGATCTTTCGACAGTCGGCAACGTCAAGAAGATCATAGATATTGGGATGGCCATAAAGGTGGCTGTCGACACAAAGAAGAGAACTGAGAGCGAATGCCGGAGCATCATGAGGGTGGTGAACCAGGTGTGTGTCCTAGTGCACACACTTAGCGTTTCCCCCACTCCAATGCTCCAGCACCCGGCTCTCGTAGGCATCCTAGACGATGTGTGGGATAGCCTGAGCGAGGCCCTGCTTCTTATTCGTGACTATGGGAAGAAGCACAGTTTGGTTCAATTGGTCACCGTGAAGTCAACCACAAAGAAGCTGTCAAGGGTTCAGGATGACCTCCTTTAGAAGGTGACCTTGCCTACGATGGCTATCACCACAGCGGCAGACATCTATCTAGGTGGACCATAGGTTTTGAGCGGGCCAGCTTTCAAGAATTCCATGCTCCAGTTCGCAGCTTGTTCATCACCTCAGAGCGACCTATAATGGGCGACAAATGGTAATACTTTATTTTTATCTCTAGTTCTGTTGATAATGATTTATACATATTGGATTGATATACGACGTGTTAGGTGGTAAGGGGGTTTGAAGCTTCAAAATTGGAAATGTTTTCAAATTGGTGGCAATAGCTAGGGGGGCTGATGCCCCCCTTCCCCACCGCACAACCATTGCATGAGCCTACAAACCAAATGTTTACAACCTACCAAACATGCGACGATGACAGATCCACTGTGTTGTCTATGCCAATAATCTGCTCCGCATTTTAATTTGTGCATGCCCATAAGGCGACGATCCACTGTGTTGTCCCGTGCAGGCTTCGCAACAAGTATCGACTATCTGTCGCGGCAGTCCGACACCTCCTGGAGTCACTTATTCATGTTCTCGATCGCGCTGGCAATGTCGCCCGCCTTGCAGAGAGCAGTGTGCGCACTCTCGAGCTCATTTTTTAAGACTCGATCTGCTCTTGTAGGCCCTTCTACAGCTTGTGCGTACTCTGCCTGCAGCAGCTCGCCAACTGCACGCTTGGTTGGCCCCATAAATCAGTCCTCTGTGATCATACGTTTCCTTCAGCAATAAAAAATATGAGTAAATTACAAGTTAAAACAACCGGAATACGCCGGCCGGTAGTTGTCCCTTTTTGCGCAGATTGAATTGAATAAATAAACTACCTCTGTACTCGTCCTATGTGCCCACCCACGGCTGTACAGTACAGTACGTAGGACGTAGCAGAATAAGACACGATAAGGTGGCATCATGAAGGGGGTGAGTGGGAATGAAAGGTATGCTGTATACAAGAAGGTGCCGGCAGTGCTCCATACAAAGTTATATACTTCAAGGACCATAATATGGGCTGAAAAGCCTCGGTCAATAACAGAACTACCTTTGAAATTGACCCTCATCTTCAGATCTATTAATCAATTTTTAGATGCACCACTGATTATGTATCTTTGTAACTTTGTTGACCCTCGGCCTATTCAGTCCTCCAGAAATACATTGGAGGCATGTATATGCATCCTTAGAGCCAGGATCCGTTACTTTGTCCAGCTTTGCATGCATGATTAGGGTAGAGCCGCACGTGCACACATCTCGAAAGAGTTTATTTCCCTTGCAAATTGGGAATTTTTCTAAAGACCACATCTGTGAGCCAAACAAGGAAGTCATCACATAAGGAGAACCAGCAACCGGAGCAATCCACGCATAGCCACGGTTATCGACTTAACACACACCGCAACTGCAATGGTATTTTCTTGGTTAGTAACAAGATATATAGGCGCACTGACGACACAACAAGATAGGCCCAAAAATAGCTATAAATCCCACTCGGCCCACTTCATATATCAACTGTGGGCTGTAGCGCTCCTTGATCGGCACCAGATTTCTATAAGCACTGATGGGCCCGCTTATATAAATCTGGTGACGATCTTTGCACGCATCCACGTGACCAAAAAACGGGAGCACTGTAACAACCCTAGAAATCCGGATACTCAAAATACGGGCTTTCAAAATTCTTTTCTAAAGTTTACCAGTGAATGGTGGATGTCATGTGGGAAACCCGCCAATAGTTACACAAATAGCATTCAACGTTAGCCCAAGCATTGCATTTAATTACCAGAGTTTCATTCGCCTCTTATTCGATTTTATGTGATGTTAATAAAAATCGAATAACCTTTTAATACATGTATATATATAGGCCTGCTACCGACACTCGCTCTGGCCCAGCCAGCGGCCCAGCCCCGTCACGCGCTCGACCGCCGGCGCACACGCGCTCGCTCGCGCGCTCGCCCGACCGCCCGCTCGAGCTCGAGGCCCAGCTCGGCCTGCTGCGCTGCTGCCTGCCCGAGCTCGAGGCCCAGCTCGGCCTGCGCCCGCGCGCTGCCGCGTTTCGCCCGCGCGAGCTCGACCGTCCGCCGACCGCCGGCCCAACAAGGCGGCCCACCAAGGGCCTGCCGCCGGATGCGCCCGCGCCCCTCCCCCTTTCTCTCGCTGACGCGTGGGACCGTGCTGTCAGCTTCCACCTTTTACCATTTCCGGTCGACCGCACGTCGTGTCCGTCGCACCATTTTTGTGCACCGCGCGCCTCCGCCGTCCGCCCGAGTACGGCCGCGTCCCGCGCCGTCCATCTAACCGCCTGCTTGCACCGCGCTTCACCGAACCCTAACCCTAATTGTGGCCGCGCACAGACGCCCGATGGGCATCTTCTGCCTCTGCCGTCCATGGCTGGCCGCCGTTCCTATTTAAAGAGGAGCACCCTGGCCTCTAGGGTTTCCCCATCGCCCCGCCGTCTTTGTGAAGACCCGCCGCCAGATCAGTCGAGCGAGGGAGAGAGAGAAGAAGGGAGGAGCAGGAAGGAGGCGGAGCTAGAGCGCTGCTGCCGCCGCCGCCGTCCGCGCGCTGAGGAGGACCTGGAAGCGCCGCATAACCGCCTCGACGCCCCGGCTTCGCATCCCCTGCACCAAGCCGCCACCAAGCCCGCGTCACCTGCCTCGACCGTCGCTACGCGAGTAAGCATCCCCGCCCTCGCCCTGCTCGGCCATGGCCGTTACCAGTACACCGTCGACGTTCTTGCTTCCCTTACCCCTGTTTCTTTCCTTACCGCGACCGATAGCTTCGCCGTAGTCTAGAGCACGTTTTTGACAACCTCTAGGAGCCGGCACAGGCCACAGTGGAGCCACACACTTTTGCAGCTCCGGCCTCCCCGGACTCTGGCCGCCGGAGCGTCCGCCGTGGCCGCCGAGCCGCGCACGCCCCGCCGTGCCTCGACTAGCCCCGGTAGTTAGCTCATGGAGATCCCAGCTTCTCCCATCGAAGGGCAAGAGGGAAGATAGAGACCAACGCCCGGCTTCGTCGGCGGATTTGGCCTCGCTGTCACCAGACGCCGCTGCCGCGCCTCGCTGACCGCCACCGGCTCGAGGGTCGATTTCCCCGAGTTAGAGCACCTAGCCGCCCAGCCACGTAGCTCAGCTTATGCTCC